>JAJJWW010006304.1:0-271404 GCA_023531295.1 Papaver armeniacum | reverse complement strand
TTTGTAATATATATACGAAGTGTCATTTCTTGCCTCATGAATTACGAAAAATAATCAATTTCGCAAGCTCTTCTCGCTTTATTAGGAAATACGTTGTATATTTGGATTCTACTAAAGTTCTTTTTTGTCGGAGTTTCCTTAGATTTAGTAGCACCGGTTTACACGTGTCCATATTTTCCTCTTTCTCGGTGCATTTAATGTTATCCGGTCATAACATTTTTCTCATCTATTTATAGGAGCATCCCTCGTGAAGAATTTTCCTTTTCCTCTTCATCTTCTTCATCGTCTGCAAGTGTTCTTCTTCTTCATCGTTCTGCAAGTGTTTGCCTATTGTTGCCTCTTACTGTCTTCTTCACCACTTTAGCTATTTCCTACCAGTTGTTACTCTCATGGCGTCCAGGTTTGTTAATTTTGCCATAGCTGGCTGATTTTTATGGTTGATTAAATTTGAGGTTAGCTTTTCTTGTTGAAATCTGCTAGTATGATTAACTTTGTAGTTCTCTTTTCGCCATTGTTGTTTAGCAAGAACCAACCCGTAACTAAATTTCTGAAGTGAAGTACCCTCTTCTTTCTTTGGGCTCGCCATCGAAATCTACTTCGCAACAAGAATCCCTCACGCAACCAAAGCCCTCTTCGCGAGCAAAATCCATGGCTACAAAAGACAACTGCGAGTGACAAGGTATTTAAGAAACATTTGTATTCTATTAACAACATTGTTGCCTCTCATGATGATAAAATTCTTGGTCATACTCCCAAAAGGCTTCGCTACTCTAAACTGTTACTCCCCGACGTTCCATTTCCTTCGTTCACATCTTCGTCTCCTGTGCGAAATCTTCGCAAGATAATTTTGTGCCTCTTTCCTCTGGTAACATTACTAGCAACAATATTTCTATACCTCAACTCCTCATAGACCAAGTTCCTTATAACTCGTCCTACTACAAACGATCTTATACCTCCTCCCACTTTATCAATGTCCACCGTTATTTCTCCAATCATTTCTCTCCTGAAACCTCCTCTTCTCATGAGGTTCCTTTGACAAAGAGACGACTCGTCTTCTTTGTTTGAACAAATTCCTCTAACTCATGGAAAATTTGGAAGGGATAGATGTGGCCTTTAAGGTCCTTTCTGATCTCGTGAATGATGCCAAAAAAGACTTCTGCTGATCCTGTCAAATCCAATGTCTGCGAGATTTTAAGTAAGCATCTTGGTCCTGATAGGATCTCGCAAGCATCTTTAATTCAAGAGATTAATAAGCTGAAGGATGAGCTCCTGTTATGGCTGTGAAATGCAAAAATCTCCACCTTGAAAATCAAAAATTTCTCAGTATCTCACTAGATCGTGATAATCTTCCTTGATGAAGAATGAAGAATTAAAAGGTATGCCCTCATACCTTTTTTTTTTTTTTTTTTTTTTTTTTGCAACTCAATCCTTGCTCTTCTCAAGTATTAAACCGAAACTAATAATGGAGATATATCGGGGAGTCTATCGTTGAAGAAGTTCGAGTTGAAAGAGATGCTTGGATGGAGCAGTATAATCTCTTAGATAATCTTCATACCTATGCGGTGACCAAATAAATAACTTGTCTAAAGAGAATTTTGATTTATCGCAAAGCAAGACTCATTAAGCAATGAATTATCTCGCCTCTCTTATTCTTTGACTAAAACTAATTTGGAGTTGGAAACTTTTATCAGATGAGAATCGAACTCTTTCACAAGAGAAACGTTCTCTCTGTTGAATAAGGTGGCGATCTACTCGCGACGAGATGATGCTTGTCAAAAATTATGCGAAGAACAAGAACAGGCCATTCATACTTTGAAAAATCAACTTAAAGAGAGTTCCACCGAGAGAGATAAACTTATTCAAGGTAGAATAACTTTGAGTGTAAAAAGCGAAGCAATTCCAGGAACAATGCCAAGTTAGAAAAATCCAACTCTACTCTCTGCCACCGAAAATTCCATACTTGTTTCTAATGACAAGAAATTGCGATCTCGATTGAAAGGTTTAGTTGGAGACTCATTTGATGATGCCATGGATATGTATGGGAATAACTTTGCGGCTTTAATTCAACAACTTACTCTTCAAAAGGAAGGTAGTCAAATTATTTGACTACCTTAATTCATTTATTTCACAAATCTTTAATTATTTTGAAAGTTCTAAAGATCTCGTTGTAAGGATCTCTTTTAATCTTTTCTTGTGTATTTATTATGCGATTAGAGAAGAAGCTTCGCGCACTTCTCTCTCAAATCGGATTATTCCAAAATTCGCAAAGAAAATGGATTGCTCACTTCCTCCTCGCTCATTCTCGCGATCGTGCGAACGTAGATTTGATTACATGTCTTTGTAAAGACATAGATAGTAAGAACCGTCAAAAGCGGCGCTTCGTCAATTCCCCCTCAATTTGAAGTCCTCATGAATGAGATTTTCTTTATCTAAGTCTCTTGATCCTATACATGTTGATCCTTTGGAAGTAAGTGACGATGAAGTCCTAATTCTCGATAGTGATTATGACTATGAAAGCGGCGAAGATCTCACTAGTAAAGAAGTTGTCGATGAAGATCGAATAGAAAAATTTACGATGAAAGTCCAAAGAATCGGCGAGAACAAAGGTGATGAAAACATTTCCGAAGAAAATCCATCAACTCAGCGGATGTGAAGCTGATAAAGGCGCGAAAAGTCTCGACCACCCTCTGTATTTGATAATGCTGATGTGGAGAGTTAAATTCTCTTTGTAATTTGTTAGAATTCCTTTTTGTTTGAATGACTTAACTCTTTTGATTGAGTAATTTCCATATTTCTTTATTCCTTTCTTAGTTAAGACCACCTTGCGAGCATGTTCGCTCATTGAATTTTTATTAAGTAAATCCATCCCAATCAGGGATTTGATTTTAATTCTTCTCTTGCGACAAAGTCGCGAGTAGCACTTTACATTTTCATGCGAGGCCCATTGACCTTGCCTTATCATTTTTGTGTGGTCTTAGAGTTAGACCTCCCTAATTAGAGTCTTCCCCCGCCACCTTTCATCGCGACAAGATCGCAGACGTCTTTACACTTGCATGTAAAGACCCATTGATCTTGCCTTATCATTTTCAAGTATTTTTGCCTCTGCGGGAGATGTTTTAGTTGCGACAATATGACAGGTCTAGATATCCTTGCGAACATAAAGCCCCATGACATTGCCGTCTTGCGACGAAATCATGGGACGTCCGTACACTTTCGTGTAAAGACCCATTGATCTCGCCTTACCTCGTGTTAGTATTGTTGCCTCTGTGGGATCATTTGCACAAATATGACCAGCCTAAATTCTCTTGCGAAACATAGCCTTATGACATTTGCGTTTTTGACACTCCCCCTAATGGAGCGTCGCCCTTATCATCTCCCGGTTGCCCCTTCAAGGAGGCGAAACATCGGCCATACAAGACTAGCTCCTCCCATCCGGTCTTAACAACAACCAGTTGTTTTCGCACCTCTTATCCCTTATACCTATATGGTTTATGGTTCTGAGACTGCACCCTAAGTGGAGTTTTCTTCGGGCGAGTGCAACATATGCCAAGACTTGCCAAGAATGGCCAGGGTAGGTTCATCCATCCCGGGCACTCGGCTCAACCCCAGTATACCTCGGCGCCTTGAGAATACACCGACTCCTTGGAAGAGACCCTCGGTCGCCCAACCAGGGTATAACCTTATATAGTTGGGAATCCAAGGTATCTCTCCCGGATAGGCTTTCATGGGCCCCAAATTTTCATGACTCGGAGCTTGAGGAGCGGTGTAACCTTCCCCCGAGCCATGTCGAGAGATACCCCCTTATATGGCGCACTTTAGGTCTTACATTTTGCCTCTTCGAAATGTTATTCGCGAACTAGGGTGTACGCCATAAAGGTTCGTCCCATTCTTTTACTCATTCATATTTGTTAAATCATTCAATCATTCATGTTTCATTATTTGCCGATATTTGTTTACGAAGTATTCGCACAATTCTGTTTCATTTGTTGTATTTTCATTCTTCTTTCTTAACCGAATTCCCATATACTCTTGGTTCGAGATTCTCGCACATCATTACTTCAATTGCTACTTTTTCTCCTGTTTTTGTTGATTATTCACTTCTTATGCCTTTTGTTCCTCATATCCTTTGCTTCTTTATTACCATAATATTCGCTCTCTCTAGGCATTCACCTCGAGGTATGTTGATCCTTACTTCTATAGCATCCACCATCAATTTTTCCTTTCTCTGCTCATCTCTCACATGTTGCTTCCAACCTTTTCTTTTGGCATTTCTTTCTTCGTGCTTTCTACATCGACCTCATGACATTGTTGCGACTCCTTCCAATCTCCTTGTATAATACCAATGCCATTTGGATGTGGAAATTTTATACATTGATGATATGTTGATGCGACTCCCAAGATTTCATGAAGCCATGGCCTCCCAATCGCATTATATGGAGATTCCACGTCAACCACACGAGAATAAAAATATCGATTGATAATCCTTGTAGAGGTATTCTCATGAACCTCTCCTTTGGTTTGTTTGCAGTGCCATTAAAGCCATATATCTTGTATGTCGAGGATCAAATCCTCATCTTTTCCTCCCATCGTCTTGTAAGTATGGTAAAAGAGAATATTCACCGAACTTCGGTGTCGATTAGGATTCGGTTGATCGCCCGGCAAGCTTCGCTTCATTATCTTCTCCATCAACTGGTTTGGGTTAATCTCTAGTTTCACAACCAACGGGCTATCATGTGTTTCTCTTCCTTTTGGCACTTCATCTGGGCAGAGAAAGAAATAGTCTTCAGCTGCCACTTTTCTAATTGCGTCGTTCTCGCTGTGACTCATTATTTCTTTATCATTAGCATCTCTCGCAAAGACTCTGTACCGAGCACGTTGTCATGAAAATCTTCGATTGTGCGATAGGAGTGGACGATAGAGTTGCAGTTCAAATTTCTAGCTTTTGTTCCAACTTCTATCACAAATGTTTCTTCCTTTCGCGACACCGTTTCATGCATCTCTGGTGGTGGTGGTAATGTCCGCCCGCTTCTTTCTCCCTTTAGAAAGTGATTCACTTTCCCCGATCAATCATCCTCGAGAATAATTCTCTTTATGTTTCTACAATCGTTTTGTTTGATGCCCATGGAAGCGATGGTAAGAACAAAACTCATGACTTCTATCGCACAGCGGTGGTTCCATTCCCACGTTCCAAGGTGCTGGTACATTTTCCATCACAAGTATAGCTTCCAGATCTTTTCCACACTAGCGTTCGGTGGAGGCATCTTAATCTCTTCCCATACTATTCTCATGACTTCTCCTCGCCTCCACGGTTATTTTGCCTTCGTCCACCGTAAGTTTCTTGCACATGATCTAGCCTCTGAATCTTATTATTGCTGTTACGGTTGTAATAGTTCCTTTCTCGTTCAAATTCTTCTTGATCGTGGCTTCCCATGGCTACTATCTTCTGCTGTCCCTCATCAGCTTTCCTTGCTTGCTGTCCTTGCGAAGTACTCGCCACTGTATTTATGAATTGAGGCAACAAGCTTGCGTTCGCAGCATTCGAGCTTGTGTTCGCGATTTGGATAAGAATTCATTTCATTCATCTTTCTTCTAAGGCAATATATTCTTCCCGTAACTCTCGCAGTTCTGCCATCGTGATTGTATTTTTGATTCTAAAAATTTGAATGTATAACAAGTTAGTCGCGAAGAGAGCATTCACAAATGAGAGGATGAGATATCTTTCCTCAACTCGTCCACCGCCATTTCGCTTTACACATGGTCCTCCATCTTATTGTCAACCGCCTTTAAGCTCTCGCCAACCCTTTGTTTCAACCCTAATACATCTTCAATACCGGGCCGCGAAGAGTTGTTACTTATGTATGCTCCCGTGGAATGTGGCTTGTAGATGGTTAAATGATGCGATTTTGTTCCTTGGCAGACCTTCAAACCATTTTAGTGCTTCTCCTATTAGGCTTGATGCGAAATATTTGCATAGTATAGCATCATGATTCTCCCACTGTAACATACATCTCATATAAGCCTTGATATGTTGTACCGACAAAGGTTGTTCCATCAAAGATGTTGGTTAATGCGGGTAGATTGCACTTAGGAGGTATTCCTCCCATCTCAGCCTTCTAGCGTGAAGGGATTCTTTTTCGCAGCTTCTCGCGATGGCTTCGTCTAATTGTTTCCTTCCTCCTTCCCTTCTACTATTCAATAATCCTCTCATTTCAAATTTGATTCTCTTAAGATTTGTTCATTTGCCTCGGAATTTGATTCTCACTGGTCTTTTTAGCTCGCCTCTCTCCTTCTTCGCTCGTGCCTATTTTGACCTTCCTACTCGTTATTTTCTCCTCTTCTTTCCCTGCGACGCTCTTCTTCATTTCTTTCGTCAATTCGCACGCCATTATATCGGTTGTTCTCTCTTCTTGGCTGTCTCTCAGCTCTCATCTGCACCCTCTCATATTCTTCGTTAATATTTCTATTGGTACGATTTTGTTCCCTCCTTCTTTCGCGGTTGTCATGGTTATTCTGCCTGGATTGCCTATTCCATCTCTTGATTTTCCATTTACGCTCTTATCCTTTCTCTCTCGCGAGCTAGCCGCGCTTGTTCAATGTAGTGTCTCTCAATGTCATCCTCGATCTCTCGGTTTCTTCTCAATTCTTCTCTCCCCGTGCAAGATTATTCTCCCTTCAATGCAGGTGGGTCGTTCTACCCTTGGAGTTGCATGTTTCCTTGATTTTCCTATTCCGCTCATTTTGAAGATTTTCTGGCCGAGGAACATAACGATCTTCCATTTCCCTCTTCTCTCGCCATGCTCGTGCTTGGATTTTGTGTTTCTTGTTGGTTTTCTTCCTCGGTACTTTACGTTGGTAGAACTCTCCTTCTTTCTTCCCTATTCGATCTTGAACTTGATCTCACGCTACTTCTTGATCTCCTATTTTGCAATCTCATATTTTCCATCCTCAATTCATGATTCTCGTCTTGTCAAGTTTGCTCGTTCCTCTGCCTCTAGTCGTCTCTCTTCGTGTATTGTTTGTCTCAATCTTTCTAACGCTGCGATTTCTTCGTTTCACGGATTCATTTCTCCATTCATTCCTTGTTCGCCTCCTCCTTGTCCATTGTTCACTTTTGTTCTTGCTCCTCTTCCCTCTCGTCTTGAATCGGACCTCCAAGTATGCACACTTACTCTATCATAATCCACACGCGTTTGCTACCGGGGAGATCGGTGGTGATTTTGATCTTCTCCATCATTTCTCATATTCATCCTTGACGATTCTCTGTTTCATTCCTCCTTTCTCCGGAAGTCTCCCACTTCTTCTTACAATCGTTGGTTGCCCTTGTACATTTCTTCTTCTAGCCATTTTTCTTCTCAATGAATTCTTGAATATCTTCTCCAAACCTTTTCTCTGTTAATCCAAATTCTTTCCAATTTCTACGTCAATCTCTCGCTTCTCCCCTGTTTCTAGCGCATATGTAGTAGCAGGATTCCCACACTACACCCCTTACTCAATTTTGCTTAATTAATCCATTGAAAGATGTAAGATCAAGAATATTTATTGATTGAGTCCATGAAATGTTTACACAGGAAAATAGAATTACACTTAGAAATTAAAACACTCTTAAATTTTCTCTCTCCTATTGACTTGCTTAATAATTCCAAAGAGATCTCTCCTTCCCACGATTCACTCACCTTTTATATAGGGTAATACATAGTGGATGACAAACTAAGCTATCCTTTATTTTCTGGAATGTCCCGCTGTCTCGCAGATGCACAAACATTCGCTCTCGCGACACTTCTAACCTCGCCAGGTCTCACGTCTTCTTTATGTTTTGCTTGTCGTTATTCATTGCGTCGTTTATTTTAGATCCTGCGACTCCTTCGCGATGCTGTCGTTTATTTATCCCGCGAGCCTTGTACGTTGCGATATTATGATCCTACAGCACAGATTGCAGGTGGAGCTGAAGAATGCAGCTTAGACTGAAAATGGTGGAATGTGGTAGTGAAGAAGCTGATGCTGAATTGGAGTGGAATGCAAGGCAAGGATGATGCCTGTGACGATGGTCTGAGCAGCAGAATGAAGCTGGGGTTTTGCTGGCCATGTAACTGAGGTGGAGGAATGGGTATTGTCTTGAAGCTACAGGAAAGATTGAATGAGTTACAGGGAATGTGTCTGGAGTTTGAGGGTGAGAATGGAGATGGATGATAGGATTTGGCAAGTTGAGAAAGGTTATTGGCAGAGTTGTGCTGTGTGTGGTGATGCACAATGATAGTGCAGCTCAACTCTGGCCTTGCAATGGCTCAGCCATAACCGCTTTGAACAAGTCGATTCTCCTAACTCGGTTGACTAGTTCGATCCGATCCGATTCAGTGGTGACCCGTTGACCCGCCGATCCGACCCGTTGACCGGTGATCGGGCGGACTTTGCCCGGTCACCGAGCTGCTTCCGCGACTTCCCAGCCGATTTCCGACCACAATCCCAGACTTCCCATGACCGTTTTTGGGGCGTATTTTCTACTCGGGTTTCTCATTCTTATGGGCTTGGTGGATTCTCACCTAATGGACTTTGAAGACTAGACCTAATTTTAGAAGTTGGAGAAAGCTATAAAAGGGAAGGTCTTCTACAACTTGATATATATCTTTTTGCTTGGAATTTTTGGAGAGCCACTTTTGTTTACGCTTCTAGGGTTTGGTTTTGTTCTTCTTCTTCCTTGTTTATTATTGAATATTGATGATGATGAACTCCATAGCTATGAGTAGCTAAACATCTTATTGGTTATGGGATAAAAGTTGATTTCTCAACATGCTTTTGATTCAATGAATTAGTTTTGTCTCAGTAATTATTGTTTGTGATTCACAATTAATAGTGTTATAAGATTTGAAAACTTGTTAGGTAGAGTCCGGAATCAATCCGATTTGTGTTCATCTCTAGAGCTATATTAGGTTTTCAATACGAAAACGTTGTTTATCCCTCGATTCTAAGTAGCATAATTGTGGTTAGAGCTTGTAGTGATATATCCTACTAGTCACAAGTGAATCATAACTTTTGTTAAAACGTTTAGTGCTTTTACACATTCGTTTGCATTGATGAGTCTTATTCCATAAATCTTAATGCTTTTAGGGAGTTAAACTTAATTGTGCTTTTACACCTTAGGTTGCTTTCGATGGAAGAATTCACATATGCATATTTTAATGTGGTTGTGATGAAAACAGGAATTAACGGGTTGTATTTTCATCAAGATATCCTAGGACTTTTAATAAATACGAGATTAAATACCAATTCTAATCATTGATGAAAATACATGTTTGTGAATGATACTATCCCTTGACCAATATTCTCTCCTTATTGATAATTCCAATTACTTATTTTGCTTTTATTTACTTTTATTTGCTTAAACACAACAAACATACCTTGGGTTATTCTAGAAATCAAAGTTTATAACAACAAACGCCTCCTCAGGATACGAACTCTTTCTTATCGAATACTATATTTATATCTAGTTGATTGGGAAAGTGAAATTATATTTGACGGATTGACAACCGACTGCACCTTTCGAACACTTGCCGTAGGACTCTGTGTGATCCGCCCGAAGTTTTTGATTTGACTACTATATCATCCACGTAGTCTTCAACTTTCTTATGCATCATGTCGTGGAAGATTGCCGTCATAGCGCGTTGATAGGTTGCACCAGCATTCTTCGAACCAAATGGCATTACAGTCTAATAAAAATTTCCGAGAGGAGTTCAAAAAGCTGTCTTACTTGCGTCATGCTCGTACATCCTTATCTGATTGTACCCGTTATATCCGTCCATGAAGGAGAACATGCCATGTCCGATGGTGGCATCTACTAACATGTCGATGTTAGGTAGAGGAAAATCGTCTTTGGGGCAGCATCTGTTCAAGTCTCTGAAATCCACGCAGCACCTGATCTGCCCGATTTTCTTTTTTACCGGAACCACATTAGCCAACCACGTCGGATGATGAATGGGTTTAATGAAGCCAGCAGCTAGCAACTTCTGTATCTCAGTCTTGATTTGCTCTTCCACCTCATGCCTTAACTGCCTCGGGGACTGTTTGATTGGCTTAGATCCAGGTATGACATGTAAATGATAGGTGACCAATTTTTCATCTAAACCAGGCATTTTTTCATACGTCCAAGCGAATATGTCCTGGTATTCTTTGAGAAGTTGCACGAGCTTCGTGCGTTCATCCGTGGACAAGGTTGAGCTGATGGAGATAGGCCTGGGAGATCGTTCATTCCCGATATTAATGATTTCGAGTTCATCAGTCGTGGAGTTGGTGTCGTCCTGCAGCTATCGTGGAGCATCCAACACCTCTTCCTGTGGATCTTCGTTGTTGTAGCATTCCATTGGGCGAAGAGATTGGGTATGATCTCCCCGCTAATTTCTAACAAATGGCGTCGATACACGATCTTCCCTTTATGATCACGGCTCGCCACAAAAGTTCGCTCTCTCTTAATGTGAACATGGGTTGCGGCTTCACCAGACGAAGAAGGATGCCCTGTCAGCGAAGACGTATCGTGGGGCTTAGACATCAATGATGCAAGTCGGTCCTCTTCCTGGATTGATGCCCACATGGGGAGTGGGATGCAATGAACTTTGCCTGATTCTTCCCGTGGAGTTTCTCTTGGCTCAAACAACTCCACTCCACATATCGGTGCGTAAGGAGACAACGACGCAGGAATACGAACGACTTCTTTATTCAGCATGATCTTCATACACTGGTGATACGTTGAAGGGACAATCCTATTGTCATGAAGCCACGGTCTCCCCAGTATCATGTGGTAGTCCGGATCCTTTTCTATGACTTCGAATTTCACCTTTGACTGTACAGGCCCTACAGATAAATTCAGATTGACATACCCGTACGTGTTGGTTTGGTTTCCTTCAAAGT
Source organism: Papaver armeniacum (assembly GCA_023531295.1). Lineage (NCBI taxonomy): Eukaryota > Viridiplantae > Streptophyta > Magnoliopsida > Ranunculales > Papaveraceae > Papaver > Papaver armeniacum. Next base: position 260,508 of record JAJJWW010006304.1, on the reverse strand, counting down.
CTGTGATAGTGGTAGGTTGTCGCACGATCTTGCTTGGGAAAACCTTGGCGGCCCCGAACTCTGAATCCTTGATGCGTGCAGTAACGTGTAGGGCCCGGTTGTGATCTTCTTCCGCCATCATGTCTTCTTCTGTAAATGTAACATTATTCACAGACATCACTGGTATTTTGAGGCTTCGGACGCAAAGGAGTTAAATGCACGTCCAGTAGCTTATCTGGTTGATTGCAGCAAACGTCTCCGCCCGCTGATTCTTCGAGAGGTGTAAAATTTTGCATAAACTTTCCACTAGAGAAGCCGCTTCCTAATCCACCGGCCTCTGGTTCATAGTGAAACTATTGAATTGAGGAGGATCGTTGCGAGGATCATTCCCCAGTGTAGAAATCTTTGTGATGTAAGAATCGCTCAGATTCGATGTCATCTTGATGAGGAGATCGAGTATGTCGTTTATTGCTTCTTTGATCAGGTCCATGTTCTTCATGTGAATCTCCTGCACCCGTGCTAACTCGATCAATGTTGGGATTCTTCCGGTCACACCATCAGATATACCGTTAGGAAGAGGGGTATCTTCATTGGAGGAACTTCGACCGGGATTTGAAGTCATTGAAGGGCCCTAAGACCAACCATTTTGAAATCAATAAATGGGATTTGGTATTGAATAAATTGACTTCACAACCGAGAGATTAATCTCCCACTGTGGTCGCCAATTGTTTATGGGTGAAAATTGTTTATGTGGTTATTGGTAAATTTGAGTGTGTGTGGATGAGAAACAAATCTAAACCCTAAACAAATGCACTGCACGGGAGTGATTTTGATTCGAGAGATCAATCTATACAATTCTGGCCTAAACCAATAAATGGTCGTTCCAGACTTGCTTCAGTCACAAAGTGAAGGAGATGGGGTTGATCTTAGGGAGGGAAGCGAAGAAGGTGTTGAGATTGTGAAGGTATTGGATGTTTATGACTTTTATCGAATAGTGATTTATACTACCGATGACAACACCTTATTTTTTACGTGTTCGTTCTGGTTCTCTTGGAAATAGGTGAAAGACCTATTTATACAAGTCATTGAGCGCAACCCTCATCTCATAGGAAGTAGATGAGGTGAAGTGATGGAATAGCGGGGTCGTGCCGGAGTGTTGATTGTTACACGATCACATCTTTGCCCACTTCCCTCATCAATGTTAACCGCCCACTCTTCCCGACACGTTCTTGTAATGGCGCGTTGCCAGCGCCGCACGCCAGAAACCGCCATACCAATACCCAAGTGAGTATCCCCAGTTTGTGACATGTTTGATGTCTCGAGTGAGTGGGTCGAGTCGTGATCCGCAGAAATAGCACGTGATGCTATTAGGTTAAATAACTAAGTTATTTAGGAAATCGATATTCATGAAATATTGTGTATATTTTATGCATGTAATGCATCAAATACAATTAATATGTATGAAGCATCGCTTTTTTAAAGCTTAATGGAGTAAATCGCGGATTAAGAGTCTTAAAATAGCAACATGTTCAAACATCTTCAAGGGATCGTTTGAAGGCCGCGTGGGCGGGCCATCCCTTGGCTGATCACTCCTTGTGGTAGAGTGACGGACGGTGATCACCAAGGTGCCTCATTGGATGTTTAACTCTTAGCCTAGGTTGTCCGACCAAGATGGAAAAGTTGGACGGACGAGATGATCTCAAGCGGCACATGTTTGCGAATCGTTGATGGATTTTAGGGTTTTAGAGAGGTGCGCAAGCATCACTCTTTAGCTTGACCGAAATCGAGCATGGACAAGGTTTTGGTGGGACCAACCGGCATGCGTGTGGGCCGGGCCTGCCGGTGCATATCCGTACCAGGTTTGTCTCATGAAGGTGCGATCTAGGCCACTCAAATTGGCTGGCAAAGATGAGTGGTCGTGATCGATTTTCGACAGGAATCCATTGCCGCAAAGGATTTGGAAGCCGCGTGAGATACCACCTTCAGGCGTGCGTTTCGAGTCTCTTGGCCATGGTTAGCCTAGGCCGGCCAGTCACACGCACAGGTGAGCCCGCGGTGATCACGTTGATGCTCTCTGGACCTCCTTAGTATGTATCTACACCCTCCATCCAAGCTGGCGAAGATGGATGGTCGTGATCAAACTGCGACACATATGCCATGCCGCGAACCCTAATTAGGGTTTTGGGCCGGTCGCGTGTGCATGACTTTAACTAAGCAGTTTGGCAGGCTATGCTCCTCCTTTGGGGAGACCGACCGTGTAGGGCCCACGTTGGGCCGACGGTGAACATATGTGTACATGTCTGATGGTCCTAGGCGCGATCTAAGCCATCCAAATAGATTGGCTAAGTTGGATGGTTGTGATCGATTTAAGACACTAGTGGAATTTCCGCGACCCTTTAAAGCATCACGCCAGCCATGTTTCGAGCAAACGTTCATTGCTCTACGTCATTGCTGTGAGAAGGCCAATCGGGTAGGTGAGAAGTGGGCCCGCCAACGTGTGCATTAGCGCTTCCCTGATCATTCGCGGGATGATCTAGGCCGTCCAACCAGGCTGGTGAAGTTGGACGGTGGTGATGATTTTAAGACTGCCTTGAAAAGTATAAGCTCGTCAAGCTTCTTCCAAACCAACGCAACCACCCTATTTTAGGGCTGGCGTTTGACGTGCTGGGAGGAGTTCGTGTGATGTTCGAATGGCTAGGGAATAAACGGGCCCACCGGTGGTCATCACGATGATGACCTACTCTTGCCAGGGTTTGGCTTGGCTTGTTAAATCATACCAAGTTGTGTGGCCGTGATCGTTTCGAGACCGATTTGACAAATCACACATTTTCCTTAAGGAAATTAAGCATGCTCGATCGACTAACCAAAGCGTGCCGATTCGAGACTCTCGAGAGAGTGATGTAGCTGTGTGGGTATTTCATGCATGTCTCAATATTTGCACGAGATTCATGCTACTATCTTGAGAGTGAGCACTCAGTCGTCATGTCATGTCAATGATGAGAATTCTACAGAACACAACATGGAAAATACTAGGAAAATCATGCATTAATTGTTAATGCTAGTAAAATTCACAGAAGATTTGGGATTGCTGTTGCACGCACTATTCTGGGTGAATTTTGCGTATTTATTGATTTGCTTCAAATAAATGAAGTGAAGAGGTTTTCTGTACTCATCACTGTTTAAACGGCTTTTCCCTTTGCAGGGTGATGTTCGGTTGTCAGCCGAGCAAAAAAATAATTTCACTTTCTCACTCTACTAAATATAAATGAAGTATGTGATAAGAAAGAGTTCGTTCCCACAGAGAGGCTTTTGTTGTTATAGAATTTCAGTTTCTTAGTAACCAAGGGGGGATTTTTGTTTTATCTAAGCAATAAAAATGATTAAAAGCAAAGTAAATAAAATAATTTGAATAATCAATAAAGAGAATATATTGGTCACGGGATAGTACCATTCACAAACATGTATTTTCATCAATGACTAGAATTGGTATTTTAATCTCTCATTTACTAAAAGTCCTAGTATACCTTGATCGCAAGAATATCCCGCTAATTCCCTGATTTCATCACAACCACATTAAAAGATGTATATGTAAATTCTTCCTAGAAAGCAACCTAACGTGTAAAAGCACAATCAAGTTTAACTCCCTAAAAGCAATAAGTTCTATGGAATAAGACTAATCAATGCAAACGAACGTGTAAAAGCACTAATCCGTTTTAACAAAAGTTATGATTCACTTGTGACTAGTAGGATATATCACTACAAGCGCTACCCACAGTTATGCTACTTAGAATCAGGGATAAACAACTTTTTCGTATTGAAAACCCTAATATAGCTTTAGAAATGAATGCAAATCGGATTGATTCCGGACTCAACCAAACAAACAATCAAATCATATGACAATATAAACCATGAATCATAAACAATAACTTATTGAGACAAAACTAATTCATAGATTCAAATAACATGTTGAGAAATCAACTTTATCCCATAACCAATAATAGTTGTTTAGCTACTCATAGTTTTTGAGTTCATCATAATCATAATCAATAATAAAATAATGAAGAAGATGAAAAACAAATGAAAAGAAAACCCTAGTCGCCGCTCTCCAAAACTCCAAGTAGAAAAATACGTAATCCAAAGTTCTAGAAAACATTTTCCTTTTGTAGCTTTTCATCTTTCCAAAACTAGGTCTTCAAAGCCCAAAGTCCAATAACAAGATGTCCATGATAGACGCATTTATGTGTCTAATTTGTCCTCAATGTTTCGTATTGTTGGCACTCGTTTTTGTCCTTATTATGGTGTTTTGTGTGTTTGTAGGTATTTTTTTGGAAATAAAGATTGTTGGAAAAATCGGGTTCGAAAAATTATGCGGAGCACCCCGGAGGACATGTGCTATGCGGACTCTCATTTTGGTTAAGGGGCATATCAATTACTAAGGGGCACCTCAGTTGGGCATCTGCTATTTGCACCCCAAAATAGGATAGGGGACACCATCTTCTTCATTCAAATTTTGGGTTTTGGCGGGAAAACAAGTTTCACTCCTGGCAGATTTGTCGATCGGATTTTGGATGGGTTAGAGTGCAGCTCAATCGGCTGAAACTTCATGGGTATACGCGATATGACTATAGAATGTTGGTATGGGTGTTTGTTTGGAAAAAATTTGGCTGGAGTTTCTGTGAGAAGAAAACATGGCAGTCCGTGCATGGGAGAATTATTCCACGGGATTGCAAGTGTTTTGGAAAGATTTGATGTGTCTGAAGCGTGTTGGATCACTCTACAACGTGTAATATCATTCTTGGAATGTTTATGCATCATTTCAAATACGCGTGAAGAATTAAATCGTGGGAAGAAAATATTCGAGAATATTTTTCTTCAATGCCGAGTAATGAAGAAGTTTATGGAGTTATGGAGGAGATTTCTTGTGCATGAGAGGCTATATAAGGTGTTGAGGAGTATTAAAGTGGGGGACGGGGAGTTTGGGATAGTTTAGAGCATCACAGAGGCGCAAATCGACAACTTAAAAAAATTATTTCTCGCAGGTGTAGTGAAGAACACGAAGAACATCAACGCACAGGGGACCGCTGCTTTCTCTACAAAGGACAACGACACATCCGAGGGTCGTAGTTTATGAGACAGTTTAAAACTACACAATGAACATGTTAACACTTTACATGTATCGTTCTCAGAATAATCGTTTGTAACAATTAAAAATCATTACAAATCGGGCTTTTCATCTTTTCTCCCTTGTTCATCATTTGTAAACCATTTTTGAGCATGAATATTGATTTTTGAGCAAGTTTACACCATGATGAGCTAGAACCCATCACCGGGACGACGGAGGAAGTGCTTTTGCACCCATGTGGTAATTCTATTTAATTCCTTTATGACTATTTGCACTATTATAAGTGATTCATGATTTTTATTGATTATTTGTGAATTCTTTGGATGTCGCATGCTTAGTCTTAGGTACTTTAGATGCGTCATGCTTGTGAATTACATATAATTCTTTATAAAATCTACCTTGGCAAAGAATTAGAGTCGATGTTTGTTACTTAATGAGCCTTAATTGTCCGGAATTAATAGATGAACCGCATGAATGTGAGAATTGGTGGAATCCCGAGTCCCAAAGAATCCTCTTCGTCTTGTGACATAAATTGTATATATTCTCTATTTTTATTATTTTTCTTTATTAAATCCTAAAATCAATTTCAACAAGTCCGAGTGAACGACAACTATACTTACCACTATCTATAATTCGATCAATTTTTGGCACCGCCGACGCGGACTTGTGTATAGATTTGTTTTAGGTTTTATTTTTATTTTTATTATTTTTGTTGTTTTTTACGCGTTTTGGTATTTCTGTTTGCTTTCAGATTTGGAGTGGAGCGAAAAAAAAAAGAGAAAGTGCTGAAAAGAAAAGCAAAGCCAAAATACGAAAGAAAAGAGAGATCCGAACGGAGTAAAGAAGAAAATTTTGTATATAGTGTAATTATTATTATTATTAGAAACTGTAATTAGGTAATTATTTTTGTAATTTTTATTTTTGGACTTTTTAATTTTTTTTGGACTTTATTTTTTGACTTTTGGACATTATTATTTTTAAAACCCTAAGGAAGGGTTAATTTAAATATAAACTGCACAGGGAAGGACGACAGTTACGATACTGTCTCGGCCCCTCGGGTTCGTACATTGACATAGAGTCAGTGGCCCGAGTCGACTTCAACGGTTCATCCCCCGTCTGGAACGGGAGGTAAGAATTCTAAACACCCGCGAATCCCCTGTCAGCGGGTTTACTGGATGATTTTGTATACATATATGTTGAGGTCTTGAATACGGCTGCTTTATTTTCCTAGTAAAGGGCAAGGACTGGCCATACAAGATAAGGGTTCGGATTTCATCACCGGTCTCTTCTTGCCCACCTTAGGAAAACGATACCAAACACGAACCTAAGCTTAAAATACTGACTAGAACGAGACCGATAGGGTAACGAGCTTAATAGAAAAGTCATTCGAAAAATATTGGTTACTCTTTTAAGCATACTTCGAAGTTCATGATGGTTTCCGTGAGTTGAATGCGTGACTGCGCCGCCTTGTAATGTGGTGAGGCCTTGGGTATCAAAGCTCCACGCAGCTTCCCTCGCCTCTATTCAACTTACTTAAACTCGGATTGATTCCAAAGGGGTTTGCTTAAATTGTAACGAATTCCCTTTCGAATGATTAGAAGCTGGTCTAGAAACAATCTAAGTGGAGCCATCATGCTTTTTGTTTGCCAGAAATCAGTAGGTTTGTTGTGGTCGAGTCACCTTGTTTGTGCTTGTGTAGAATTCCCTTGCGTTAGGATGTCAAACTGGTATTATAATAGCCATCACAATGAATATGAATATCCAACTGAACAATATGGACATCACTCTTTTTATGACCAGAGTGTGAATAGTGGTTGGGAACGCCAACCTTTTGAAGATTATGGCTCATACCATGGTGAGCCCAATTACTATTCACATGAATACCGGTCATACGAGCAAAATTCCTCCTCTCTAGATAAGGCGCGTAAGATACTTGAGTCAACGCGTAAGTTAACAGAGTCAACACGTGAGTTTGCTGAGTTAACACGTAGGTTAGAGTTAGAGACGGAAGAAAGAATTGCTCGAATTACTTTGAATTGCCAATACATTGCTTCAAAAATCACCCTTGAAAATGAGGAAAATTTCTATTTGCATAATCAAGATGACGAGGTTAGAATTGAAAGCAATACTTTAGATAAGGTTCGACCATCTTCGTATTACTACTATGATGATGATAGTGTTGATGAAGAATCTGAAGTTTTTAGGCGTAGTGATTAGGAATTTGTTATTCCAATTGAGCTTTATAATGATATTTCTGGTTTAAATCCAAATAATTTTAATAATTATTCACCTATTCAAAAGTATAAGGATTTGACTAGAAATACCCCGCTTTAGACGATGTAGTATTTCCTTTTCACGAAGCCGACGATAGTTTCGAGGAACGAGTTTATTCTGAGAATATTGTTTTAGAGTCTAGCGATTTAGAAACAATAGACTTAGACAAAGAAAATGAACTTGTAGAGATTAGTGAGGATGAACCTGACTTAGAAGAATCAATTGACCATTTCGGGAATCGGATGACCTTGAAATTAGGAAAGTTGTGACTAGTCTTTCTAGAGACACCAAAACTCTAAGTTTGGGGTGATTATCATTCTCCATGTGCTTTAACTCTTAGAAAGGTCCCTAGCTTGGGACTTGACATATGTGCCTCAACCATTCTAAAAGATTATCTTCATACACTTTTTCTTGAACCTAGTTGTGTCCATAAAGAAGTTCCAGAAACCCATCCTCTCGTTGATGTGGTTAACCTGGCTATGATACCACGATTGACTTTTTTTCCCACCAAAACCTTCCTTCCAATTGTGGGAACGTATAAGTTTCGAATGTGTCAATTATTAAGTTTTGTGACTAAACCTAATTACTTTAGCAGATTAGGATCGACACATTTGCTTAAGAATGACCACTACCGTGGTCAATCGTATGAGTCAAGTCTCGATTGACTTCGAGGATCCATAATTATTTAGGTTATTATTATGTGCTTCTAAGCTTTTATTTGAGTTTTTCAGACTCTAGGACCCGAACATTCGGATCTAACTTTTGAGGAAATGCAACCCATGAAAATATGTTATCTAGACCCAGTTATAGAACCTGAACCTAAACCACAGCTAATTGTAGTTGTCTTAAACAGGAAACTAGACAAGGGTGTGCTTTATTTGCTAATTTTCTTGGGATGTTTTAGATTCCTTTTACTTGTGATAGCCCTATTTGGTTTTGGTGATCCGCAGTTATTCCGGCTATTACTTTATGATTCTATGAGGTGACTAATTCCTTCCAATGTCTGGTTGAAGACTTTAAACTTAGCACTTCTTGGGAGGTAACCCATGCTCAAGAAACACGGTAATATCTTTCCTTAACTTTTTTGATCCAAGTGGTAACAGTTTCTCATTGTTCATGCTTTTAATTTCATCTTTAGAACATTGAGGACAATGTTAGATTTAAGTTTGGGGGTATGGGAGAAACTTTTTAGTTGCAATAAATAAACTCCAGAGACTAGTAATTTATGCTTATTAAGGTTGGCACTAACCAATCAAAGTGGATGGGAACATCTTGGTTGTAGGAGTTGAGGAACCAATCTGATTAGATGGAAACATCTAGAAGAGTCTATTCATAAAAGCACAGAGCTCAGGTGTTAGAAAAGAAAACATGGTAGTTTCGCCATATCCTCGTGATGGAAACATCGAAAGAATCCTGATCACTTCTTTTATTTTTCTCTTTACCATTGCTAGGGTGAAATAGAGTGACTGAGATACAAAAAAAAAAAAACGAGACCAGGCCACTAGACCAACCGGAATAAATACAATAAAGTTGACCACCGGCCCCTTGTATATGCCACCGAGTGGACCTAGAGTTAGGATTATCGACCACTGGTCCCCTTGTATATGCCAGTGTGTTGATATTAGTCCAGACCAGTATCTCACCCATTAGGACAGTTCACCTTAGTCAACATCATCCACGTTTTCTACATCCATCTTCTTAATCTATCCATGTGATTGGTTGACTCAGGTTTATGATGTCCGGAAACTATCCGAGTAGCTCTTGTCACTTTATATGAATTTTAGTATGCTTGAGTGCAAACTCAGTGTACAACAATTGGAATTTCGCATCGTGGTACTTCCTCCTGTAGTCAATAAGTATGCCAACCAAGGAGATTCTTTAGTGCCTTCCAAGGTTCTCGTAGATAGCTAGGGTCTCGAGTAATGGTTTTGTGGGTACACCTCTGGTAAACCCTCCCGAGATTAACTCGGTCACTCAGGGCCACCTAGTGAGTTAGAATTTTGTTTTTTTAGTTTTGCTCGAGGACTAGCAAAAAAATAAGTTTGGGGGTATTTGATAGACGCATTTATGTGTCTAATTTTTCCTCAATATTTCGTATTGTTGGCACCTCGTTTTTGTCCTTATTATGGTGTTTTTGTGTGTTTGTAGTTATTTTTTGAAATAAAGATTGTTGGAAAAATCGGCTCGAAAAATTATGTGGAGCACCCTGGAGGACATGTGCTATGCGACTCTCATTTTGGTCAAGAGGCATCTCAATTACTAAGGGGCACCTCGCTTGGGCATCTCGCTATTTGCACCCCAAAACAGGATAGGGGACACCATCTTCTTCATTCAAATTTTGGGTTTTGGCGGGAAAACAAGTTTCACTCCCGGCAGATTTGTCGATCGGATTTTGGATGGGTTAGAGGTAGACTCAATCACCGAAACTTCATGGGTATACGCGATATGACTATGGAATGTTGGTATGGGTGTTTGTTTGGACAAAATTTGGTGAATTTCGTGAGAAGAAAACATGGCAAAATTGCATGGGAGAATTATTTCATGGGATTGCAAGTGTTTTGGAAAGATTTGATGTGTCTGAAGCGTGTTGGATCACTCCTACAACGTGTAATATCATTCTTGGAATGTTTATGCATCATTTCAGCGCGTGAAGAATTAAATCAGGGAAGAAAATATTCCAGAGAATATTTTTATTCAATGCCGAGTAATGAAGAAGTTTATGGAGTTATGGAGGAGATTTCTTGTGCATGAGAGGCTATATAAGGTGTTGAGGAGTATTAGAGTGGGGGACGGAGAGTTTGGGATAGTTTAGAGCATCACAGAGGCGCAAATCGACAACCAGAAAAAAATTGTTTCTGCTGGTGTAGTGAAGAACACGAAGAACATCAACGCACAGGGGACCGTCGTTTCCTCTACAGTGACAACGACACATCTGAGGGTCGTAGTTTATGAGACAGATCTTAAACTACAACAAGCAATGAACACTTTACATGTATCGTTCTCTCGTAATGTGATCGTTTGTAACAATTAAAATCATTTTTAAATCAAAGCTTTTTCATCTTTTCTCCTTGTTCATCATTTGTAAACCATTTTTGAGCATTAATAATGATTTTTGAGCAAGTTTACACCATGATGAGATAGAACCCATCACTGGGACGACGGAGGAAGCTGTTTTGCACCCATGTGGTAATTCTATTTAATTCCTTTATGACTATTTGCACTATTATAAGTGATTCATGATTTTTATTGATTATTTGTGAATTCGTTAGATGTCGCATGCTTAGTCTTAGGTACTTTAGATGCGTCATACTTGTGATTTACATATAATTCTTTATAAAATCTACCTTGGCAAAGAATTAGAGTCGATGTTTGTTACTTTATGAGCCTTAATTGTCCTAATTAATAGATGAACCGCATGAATGTGAGAATTGGTGGAATCCCGAGACCCAGTAACTCTCTTCGTCTTGTGACATAAATTGTATATTTTATCTATTTTTATTATTTTTCTTTATTAAATCCTAAAATCAATTTCAACAAGTCCGAGTGAACGACAACTCTACTTACCACTATCTAAAATTCGATCAGTCCACCAAGCCCATATGTGAAGAATACCCATGTGAAAATATGTCCCAAAAATAGTCACCGGAAAACTGGTATTATGGCCGGAAGTTGGCCGGAAAATATATCTCAGGTGACCGGCAAATTCCACCCGGCCAATCGGTCAACGAGTCAGCTCGGTCAGGTCAGCCGAGTCAAGACGAGTCAAACGATTTAAGACCAATTCAGGGTGTATCAAATGAGTTAGGTGGGTCATGATCTGTTTGCCAGGCCAAAACCATTTTGCGAAGTCCAGAGTTTGTGTTGCACCAGGATGGTGCATCACTCACTTCTAGCCAACACTAGTTCACTGCAACCCTGTAACAGCATCATCTTCTTAGCACAAATCAACACCAACTCTTCATTGCAGATGCAATTCGAGCCGCAACCATTCAAGAATTCCCATTACAGCTGCACATCCAACTTGCAACACATTCATTCCCACTATCCACATAGTCAGGCCAACATTTCTTTCATCTGTGGCTCCTTGCAAACTGCAACTCTAACAACATCAGCATTCATTGTTGCCTTACCTTGCTTGCACCCGCAATGCCTGGTCCACCACACGGACAACCACCAGCTTCAGCTCAACCATTTGGGTTCCATACAAATCTGTCAAACCACCAACACACAGACAACATCCTCAGTCATTCCTTAACATTTCCATCTGACACCACCAGATTCATATCATGACCTGTAAACCTAGGCATACATCTAAGTTCCATCTCCATTTCTTTTGAGCTTCCCTGTCCAAACCCACACAAAACTGTGGCCATGACTGCAACACTAACAATCCACAACAAACCCATTTGTCCCCTGTAAATCTTCTTAGCTTCTAAAACTGCATCCCATCAATCTCAAAGCAACAACATCATCTTTATTGTCTTCTCAGCTCAAACATCTTGTGTTTTTATTTGCAGTTGCAGCTGCAATCACCAAACCTCAATGTCTCAGCAACATCATTCCCTTCTTGAACCACACAACATCACCACCAACAACTTCTCAGTTCCAGTTCAAGCTCAACATCTCAGATCCCATTCATTGTTCATCACTGCCATAACAACACCTCAAGGACCATTGTCTGCTTCCAGCTGTAAAACCTAACATACATCTATGTCATTCTTGAGCCAACACAACACCATATTAATTCCAGCACAAAGCTCCATTTGTAATCCCTAGTACCTTCACTTCAGCTGCCATTCAGTTAAGCAGCAACCACTTCAAGCTTCCACTGGCAACACTAATCTGCAGATTCTTTGAGCACAGACTAGCTATATCACTATAGTTCATACATTCTCTTCACTGCTCAAATAACACAAATTATTATCAGTTCATAGTTCAAGCACCAACACAGAGATAACCCATTTTTCAATTTCTTCCTCAGACTCAAACCCATCTCTGATTCTTCTCATTCTTCCATTAATTCAACAACAACACAAATCAGCTCCCGAATCCATTACAAGAGTTTCTTCATCTCCATTGAAACAAACCCATCTTCATCTTTTCTTGCTCAATCACTTGCAATTGCTTCTGCAGCTCATCTTGAACCACCATTAATTCGAGCCGTTCCTCCTGTCATACACAAATTCACCTCAAATCCACCGTTAATCGACCAGTATCGTCAACATTAACTCCTCCATCATCTTCGATCGATAGTATCAACAAAAACCCTAGTTACAGCGAGAACCCATCTTTGCAGACTTCAATTTCACCTCTTCTCTGTCTGTTCTCGGCATCGACACTGACCTAACTCCACTAATTAACCAGTAACAGCATTAGAGCATCAATTTTTCCTCTTCTCTCTTGGATTCGATTTCAGAACAGCCGCCATAGTTTCTCTCAGTTTCAGATAGAAGAAATTATTGAGAGATGATTAATCTCAATTTTAGGGTCTTGTAGGAATGGCAACTAGACTTAGGCGCCCAAGATGGATAAGGGCCACCAAGAAGAGGTTCCCCAGTTTCTGAACTTGTATTGGTGATGTAGACCGTCTCATATCCTTTACTGGCTCCGAATATCACTCACCATTGAAATAGCTAAATTGTCCTTTTCGCTTTAAGTGAGTGATTTCTTCTTCTTTCGCTCTGAATGACTCCAAAGCACCTGAATAACTCAAAAACACACATAAGATACATAATTTACATGAAAACTCGCAAAGAAAGCATAAACAATAGATATAAACTTAGGTGTTTTACAACACCTATCAAATTTCCCCACACTTAGACTTTGCTAGTCCTCGAGCAAATCAAACAAAACTTATTCTAATAACTTACAACTCCATCTCGTGAGGGTTTACTTGAGATATACCCACAAAACTTACTTTTCCAACTTACTAGTTCTCCGTAATGATAGCATCCAACACGCGCTAAGAAGACATAGAGATTCTGCACACTAGTAATAAGAAGTTAGACACATAAAGGAACACAATCTCATCCTTAAAAGTTGAGAGAGAAATAACCATCCCTTATCGAAAGAAATTCGGGTTCGGAGTGATCAAAAGTCTCGACTTTGCCTCACAAGAAAGGGTTTTATGATATTGCTCTCAGTAATAAACAGCTTTTTATGGGTCACACATGTGTCCAGGTAGGAATGAAGAGAGACTCATGTGACACCTGGAATGGTCGGAAGGCAAAACCCCTCCGAATTGTTTTGAAAACCCACATCTTTTATTCATTTTGAAAACCCATTTTTCTTACGATCTCTAAGAAAGGAAATCAACCACTTAACGAAGGTGGGAATATGCTTACTTACCTTGTTATCCGCTCGGCGTGCGGTTAGCACCACTCTCACAGCATCCATAGAAACGTCTTCGGTCTTCAATCGTTGTCTTCATCTTCGTCTCCGGTCTTCAACTCTTGAAGATGAAATATTGAACCTCGTAGAATCTCGACAATGTAACTCTTTCATCTAATTCCTTGTTGCTTGAAACTTCATTATGGATATTTCTTCTTCCATTGGCTTTATTGAAAGAACAAAACTAAAAATGAACTAAACAAACGAAAATGTGATACAATAAATTTTTCTTGTCTTTTTTTTTTTTTTTTTTTTTTTTTTTTAGAAAAATAAAACAAATACAAAATGAAAACAAAATGAAACAAAATAATAAAACTAGTAATAAACCTAAAGAAATTTTCTCTTGTCTTTTTTTTTTCTTGATAAGAGAAAATAAAATACAAATAAAGATTAAATAAAAATGCAAGTACAAAGGCCATGGTGTAAGTACTTTACCGCTTGATTCTTCACAACTTGTATGTCTTGATATCATAAACTTCTTGAAATCTCATCTTGATAATATTCGCTCTTGTACAATAGTCTTCAACTTGTAAAAATTCTGCTCCTTGTCTTGTTGCTTTACTTGAATCTGAAATCTGCTCATTTCTGTACCGTTGCTTGTAAACCTTGAACGTCTTCAACTTTCCTTTGAATTTGTGATGCTCCTCTTGTTGATGATGATGGTGTTTCTATGGACCTGTTGGTGTAGAGAGAGATAAAGTGGATGGTGCTAACTGCGAACAAGATTACAAGTGGTATGTAAGTTAGCAATTCGATGTCACCATCATGATTGATAAAATAGCACTCAAGAGATCAAAATAGTGCTTCTATTGGTGGGAGGTTGGGTAGCTCACCATTCTATCCGGAATTAACGTACGGTGACACACACTCTAAAAGCACATATTTAGACAGGTACAAAGAATTGAAGGTCGGTGCATCTCATGATGTAACATGGGTAGTCTCCACTATAGGGGACCACTACTCTAATACCGAATTCAGTCTACACCTTATTTGCCACTGGCATGGTTAAATCCAACTTTAACTCTCATACAATTAAGAAACCCGATCATGTTCTCTGTCATCTCTAAGTTCAATCACTCTTATGAGAATCTCGATGTAATCTTAGCGACATGTATACTATGTGACTCTAAACTAACCACAAGTTGGAGTTTTTTATTCACTAATTTACACAAAAGTTGAAAATTTAATGAAAATTTTACAATGCAAATGCTTAACCACTCCCCCACACTTAAACTTTACATTGTCCTCAATGTAAATTGAGTCGTCCAAAGAAAGTCAAGGTGGGAAATTCTAACATGATATGAAATAAAAACAAGACAAGAAATAAATACAAGACAAGAAATACTCATCCTATGGGTTGCCTCCCATTTAGCGCTTGGTTTAAAGTCGTCAGCCCGACTATCTCCTTGCTTTCTATGACTCCTCCAAAGGGAGTACTTCCACAAAGTTAACTCCTTCCACCACTTCTAAGTGAAATTCTCATAATATGGTTTCAACCTAGGTGCCCATTAACTTTAAGTTCTTTTCCCGTAGCTATGCTACGAATTTCCACCGCACCATGAGAAAACACATTAGTAACAATAAAAGGTCCGATCCATCGTGACCTTAATTTACCCGAAATAATTGCAAGCGAGAATTAAACAAAAGCACTTTTTGCCCAATGCAAAATTGTTTCCTAGAAATCATATTATCATGAAATGCTTTCGTCTTTTCCTTATAAATGCGTGAGCTTTCAAATGCATCATTGCGAAGCTCCTCTAGCTCTTGGAGTTGTAACTTCCTTTGCTTTCCAGCCCCATCCATCTCCATATTGCATTGCTTAATAGCCCAAAACGCCTTATGCTCAATTTCAACGGGTAAATGACAAGGTTTACCATACACAAGCCTAAAGGGAGACATCCCGATAGGTGTCTTGTATGCGGTTCTATAAGCCCACAAAGCATCATTAAGTCGCATGCTCCAATCTTTCCTTGTTGGGTTCACCATCTTCTCTAGAATGGATTTCACCTCTCGGTTAGACACCTCGGCTTGTCCATTTGTTTGGGGATGATAAGGTGTTGCAATCTTGTGCGACACATTGTACTTCTTCAACAAGCTTTGTAAAATCCTGTTTTTGAAGTGAGAACCCCCATCGCTAATTATGGCTCTTGGAATTCCAAACCTTGCAAAAATATTAGCTTGCACAAAATCTGAAACCACTTTAGAATCATTAGTTGGGGTGGCCTTAGCTTCCACCCATTTTGAGACATAATCAACAACAAGTAAGATATAAAAATTCCCATGGGAGTTGACAAAAGGACCCATAAAATCAATACCCCATACATCAAAAACTTCAATAAATTGAATAAAAGTTTGTGGCATTTGATTTCGGGCACCTAGATTGCATGTTCTTTGGCACCTATCACAAGTTGTACAAAATATATGTGCATCCTTAAACAAGGTTGGCCAATAGAAACCGCTTTCAAGTACCTTGTGAGCGGTTCTCTTACTCCCAAAATGTCCTCCACAAGCATAAGAGTGACAAAAAGACAAGATAGAATTAAATTCAGATTCGGGAACGCACCTTCTTATTACTTGGTCACTACAATGTTTCCATAAGTATGGATCATCCCATATGTATTGGTTCCCTAACTTCTTAAGTTTGTCCCTCTCAGCACGAGACAAGTTCTTTGGGATTTGTTTAGATACCAAGTAATTGACAATATCGGCATACCATGGTTCTCCAAAGGAAATTGAGAATAGTTGCTCATCCGGAAACTTTCACGCAATGGGATAGCTTCCTTTTCCACAGAGCAAGACGGCTCAAGTGATCCGCAACGGTGTTCTCAATTCCTTTCTTGTCCTTGATTTCAATATCAAACTCTTGCAAGAGTAAAATCCATCGTATGAGCCTCGGTTTCGCTTCTTTCTTCATTAGCAAGTACCTAAGTGTTGCATGATCAGAAAAGACAACAACTTTTGTACCAATTAGATAAGAGCGAAACTTTTCCAAAGCAAAAACAATGGCTAACAACTCTTTTTCAGTGGTTGTGTAGTTTTGTTGGGCCTCATTTAACGTTCTAGAAGCATAATAAATAGCATGAGGTATCTTCCCCACACGTTGCCCAAGCACCGCACCAACCGCATAATCACTTGCATCACACATGAGCTCAAAAGGCTTGCTCCAATCCGGTGGTTTAATGATAGGGGCTGAAATCAAAAGTTCTTTCAAACGATTGAATGCCGCCATACACTTTTCATCAAAGTTAAAAACCACATCTTTTTGCAATAAGTTGCAAAGTGGTGATGCTATCTTGGAAAAATCCTTGATAAATCTACGATAAAAACCTGCATGACCAAGAAAAGAGCGTATCTCCCTCACCGTAGTGGGAGGGGTTAAAGCACGAATAAGGTCTATTTTAGATTTATCGACTTCCAAGCCTTTAGAAGATATTATATGGCCTAAAACTATGCCATGAGTTACCATAAAATGGCACTTCTCCCAATTCAACACAAGGTTTGTTTCAACACATCGTTCAAGGATTAGAGACAAATTGTTCAAGCAAAGGTCAAATGAATCACCAAAGACACTAAAATCATCCATGAAACACTTCGATTATGTTTTCAACATATTCTCAAAAGATACTTACCATACACCTTTGAAAGGTAGCTGGAGCATTGCACAAGCCAAAAGGCATCCTTCTATAAGCAAAAGTACCAAAGGACAAGTGAAAGTGGTTTTCTCTTGATCCTCCTCGCTATCACAATCCGATTGTAACTAATAACCATCAAGGAAGCAATAATAAGAGTGTCTAACTAAACGTTCAAGCATTTGATCAATAAAAGGCAATGGAAAATGATCTTTCCTAGTGGTGGCATTCAATTTTCTATAATCAATACAAACCCTCCAACCGGTTTGCACACGAGTTGGGACAAGTTCATTCTTATCATTCTCCACCACCATCACACTTGATTTCTTTGGTACTACTTGTACCCTAGCTCACCCACTTTACTATCGGATATGGGGTAGATAACACCCACGTCCAAAAGCTTGAGTATCTCCTTTTTCACAACTTCCATCATGGGAGGGTTCAAACGACGTTGCGCTTCCCTTGTAGGCTTTGCATCGTCCTCCAAACGTATCTTGTGCATACAAACACAGGGCTTATACCCTTGATATCGGCAATTGTCCATCCTATGGCCGTCTTGTACTTCCTTAGCACCCTTAGAAGTTTTTGCTCCTATAAATCACTAAGCTCATTAGAAACAATCACATGTAACTCTTCATTATCACCCAAGTACAAGTACTTTAGGTGATCGGAAGAGGTTTCAATTCTAACTTTGGAGATTTAACAATTGAAGGTACAAGCTTTTCATCACTGCATGGTAAAGAAATAAAAGAGATATTATGAGTTTCCGAGCATCCTTGTAGTGAGTTAAGATCACCAAGGGCTTCCTTGACTTCATTACCACACTCTACACCATTATCCATGGATGTAGTTAACACGGTTTCCAAAGCATCTTCACCATTTAATTCAAACATTTGTTGTGCCAATGTATCCATAACATCAATGGAGAAACAAGAGTGGACATCACTAGGATATCTCATCGTCTCGAAAATGTTGAAACGTATTGTTTCTCCACCAAACTCCATTGTTAACGTTCCCTTGTCCACATCAATAATGGTTTTCGCCGTTTTCATGAAGGGACGCCCAAGTAGCAATGGAAGAGACGAGTCCGGTGACCCTTCATTCATCTCTAACACACAAAAGTCAGCTGGAAATACTAATTGATTAACCTGCACAAGAACATCCTCAACAATACCCATTGGGTAGACATTAGAGCGATCGGCTAATTGCAATACAATTCCAGCCTTTTTAAGAGGACCAAGATCAAGTGAATTATACATTGATGCAGGCATAACATTAACGGATGCACCTAAATCCAACATAGCTTTGTTAAATGTTGTGTTACCAATTGTGACGGGAATGTCAAAACTACCGGGATCCTTGCACTTAAGTGGGAGTTTGTGTTGTAAGATTGCGAAGCATTCTCCCCCACACTAAGCACTTCATTACCTTTTAGCCTTTGCTTATTGGTACACAAGTCCTTCAACACCTTTGCATACTTTGGAACTTGCTTAATAGCATCAATGAGTGGTATGTTCACATGGATCTTTTTAAGAACGTCTAAAATCTCCTTTTCTAGTTCCGCCTTCTTGGAACTTGCAAATCTGCGAGGAAAAGGTAAAGGAGGAACATAAGTAGAAACCGGAGTTTTAGAGTTAGGAATAGGTACCTCGAAGTTTGGGGAGAATCATCATTCTTCTCCTCCAAAACAGGTTCCTTTGGTGTTTCCACCTTGCCCGAATCAGTAACTTCGGGTTGCACAAGTTGTGTACCACTTCTCAACGTAATAGCATTGACACCCTCTTTTGGGTTAATAGGTTGAGAAGGGAGTTTCCCACTATTTTGTGCCTTCAATTGGTTCAACTCAATAGCCATGGAGCCCATTTGTGTCTGCAACTCCTTGATAGCACTCTTAGTTTCCTACTGACTTTCTTTAAACATGGTGGAAATGCCTTGCATCATTGTTTGAAGCTTTGAATCGATATCGGAACTTTGATTTTGCATTGATTGTTGTGCTTGTGGTTGCTGAAATTGTTGTTGTTGCGGTTGAAATCCACTCGGACGGTTGAAAGTAGGTTGTTGGATTGCACCTTGCTTGTTGGCATAGCTAAAATTGGGATGATCTCTCCATCCCGGATTGTAAGTGTTGGAGTAGGGATCATACCGTCTTTGTTGATTTGGAAAGACCGCATTAGCTTGCTCATCTTCATAACATCGAGGAGAACTTGGTATAACCGCGGCTGCAACTTGTTGCATCATTGCTGTCATGTTACCCATTTGTTGACGAAGTTCCTCAACCTCGCTCACTTCATTCACTCTTCTTAGAAGCACATCCGAACCACGACTCAAGAATTGTTGTGAGTTCGCTGCCATGTTTTCAATCAACTCTCTAGCTTGTGCCACCGTCTTGTTCACTAGTGCACCACCACATGTAGCATCAAGGAGATTCTTATCACTTGATTGGAGTCCTTCATAAAAGTATTGGATAATCATAGCGTCACTAAATTGGTGGTGAGGGAAGCTTGCCACCAATCTCTTGTATCGTTCCCAACACTCATACAAAGATTCTCCCACATTTTGCTTCATCCCACAAATTTCCTTGCGAATTTGAGTAGCCTTCGATGCAGGAAAATACCTCTCTAAGAAAATTTTCTTCAACCCGTTCCATGTAGTGACACTTCCGGATGGCAAACAGTACAACCAATCCTTAGCGCTATCCACCATAGAAAACGGAAAAACTTTCAACATTGCACCATCGACATCAGTCTCCGCTGGAAGCATGGCCTTGACAATGGTATGGAAGTCCATAAGATGCTTGTTTGGGTCTTCATTCACCATGCCATGGAACTTTGGTAACTCTCGAAGCAACCCCGCTTGATCTCAAAGGTTGAGTTAGTTTGGATACACCATTGTTGTGCATCAAGCCTATGAGAAGCCAAGTCCTTGAGTGTACGATTTGCATCACCCATTGCTTCTTCTTCTTCAACTTGTGGTTCGTCTACGAATGGAACCTCTTGTTCTCCTTCTATTTGTAACTCTTCTTCCACTTTTAACTCTTGATCTTATGTTGTGTCTTGACTTGGTTGGAGTATTGTGCCTCTTCGAGTAGCTATCCCGCACCTTGGATAGTTCCAATCTTTAGAAGCCAGGGATTAGGTACCTGAAAACAATTCTCGCAAACAAGTGAGAAACAAGACAAGAAAACAAAAGGCAAAGATAAAAGTAGAAATTATAAAAAGAAACTAAAAACTTAATAACAAGTCGTATGCCTCCCCGGCAGCGGCGCCAAAATTTGATCGGTTGTCAGCCGAGCAAAAAATAATTTCACTTTCTCACTCTACTAAATATAAATGAAGTACGTGATAAGAAAGAGTTCGTTCCCACAGAGAGGCTTTTGTTGTTATAGAATTTCAGTTTCTTAGTAACCAAGGGGGGGATTTTTGTTTTATCTAAGCAATAAAAATAATTGAAAGCAAATTAAATAAAATAATTTGAATAATCAATAAAGAGAAGATATTGGTCACGGGATAGTATCATTCACAAACATGTATTTTCATCAATGACTAGAATTGGTATTTTAATCTCTCATTTACTAAAAGTCCTAGGATACCTTGATCGCAAGAATATCCCGCTAATTCCCTGATTTCATCACAACCACATTAAAAGATGTATATGTGAATTCTTCCTAGAAAGCAACCTAACGTGTAAAAGCACAATCAAGTTTAACTCCCTAAAAGCAATAAGTTCTATGGAATAAGACTAATCAATGCAAACGAACGTGTAAAAGCACTAATCCGTTTTAACAAAAGTTATGATTCACTTGTGACTAGTAGGATATATCACTACAAGCACTACCCACAATTATGCTACTTAGAATCAGGGATAAACAACTTTTTCGTATTGAAAACCCTAATATAGCTTTAGAAATGAATGCAAATCGGATTGATTCCGGACTCAACCAAACAAACAATCAAATCATATGACAATATAAACCATGAATCATAAACAATAACTTATTGAGACAAAACTAATTCATAGATTCAAATAACATGTTGAGAAATCAACTTTATCCCATAACCAATAATAGTTGTTTAGCTACTCATAGCTTTTGAGTTCATCATAATCATAATCAATAATAAAATAATGAAGAAGATGAAAAACAAATGAAAAGCAAACCCTAGTCGCCGCTCTCCAAAACTCCAAGTAGAAAAATACGTAATCCAAAGTTCTAGAAAACATTTTCCTTTGTAGCTTTTCATCTTTCCAAAACTAGGTCTTCAAAGCCCAAAGTCCAATAACAAGATGTCCACCAAGCCCATATGTGAGGAATACCCATGTAAAAATATGTCCCAAAAATAGTCACCGGAAAACTAGTATTATGGCCGGAAATTGGCCGGAATCCGGTACCGGAAAAATATCTCAGGTGACCGGCAAAGTCCACCCGGTCACACGGCCAACGAGTCACCAGTCAAGCAAATGCACATCCAACTTGCAACACATTCATTCCCACAATCCACATAGTCAAGCCAACATTTCTTTCATCTGTAGCTCCTTACAACCGCAACTCTAATAAAGATCAAAGCATTCATTGTTGCCTTACCGCCTTGCACCCTGCAATTCCTGTGTACACCACACGACAACCACCAGCTTCAGCTCAACCATTTGGGTTCCATACAAATCTGTCAAACCACCTACACACAGACAACATCCTCAGTCATTCCTTAACATTTCCATCTGACACCACCAGATTCATATCATGACCTGTAAACCTAGGCATACATCTAAGTTCCATCTCCATTTCTTTTGAGCTTCCCTGTCCAAACCCACACAAAACTGTGGCCATGACTGCAACACCAACAATCCACATCAAACCCATTTGTCCCCTGTAAATCTTCTTAGCTTCTAAAACTGCAACCCATCAATCTCAAAGCAACAACATCATCTTTACTGTCTTCTCAGCTCAAACATCTTGTGCTTTTATTTGCAGTTGCAGCTGCAATCACCAAACCTCAATGTCTCAGCAACATCAAACCCTTCTTGAACCACACAAAGATCACCACCAACAACTTCTCGGCCCAGCTTCAAGCTCAACATCTCGATCCCATTCATTGTTCATCACCGCCATAAAAACACCTCCAGACCATTGTCTGCTTCCAAATGAAACCTAACATACATCTAGGTCATTCTTGAGCCAACACAACACCATATGAATGCCAGCACAAAGATCCATTTGTAATCCCCAGTGCCTTCACTTCAGCTGCCATTAAGTTAAGCAGCAACCACTTCAAGCTTCCACTGGCAACACTAATCTGCAGATTCTTTGAGCACAGACTAGCTATATCACTATAGTTCATACATTCTCTTCACTGCTCAAATAACACAAATTATTATCAGTTCATAGTTCAAGCACCAACACAGAGATAACCCCTTTTTCAATTTCTTCCTCAAACTCAAACCCATCTCTGATTCTTCTCGTTCTTCCATTAATTCAACAACAAGACAAATCGCCTCCCGAATTCGAAATCCATTACAAGAGTTTCTTCATCTCCACCGAAACGAACCCATCTTCATCTTTTCTTGCTCAATCACTTGCAATTGAGCCGCAGGTCATCTTGAACCACCATTAATTCGAGTTGTTCCTTCCGTCATACACAAATTCACCTCAAATCCACCGTTAATCGACCTCAAGATCGTCAACATAAACTCCTCCATCATCTTCGATCGATAGTATCAAATGTTCCTAGTTACAAAACAGAACCCATCTTTTAAGACTTCAATTTCACCTCTTCTCTGTCTGCCTCTCTGCATCGACACCGACCTAACTCCATTAATTAACCAAGAACAACATTAGAGCATCAATTTTCCTCTTCTCTCTTGGATTCGAGTTCGTAACAACCGCCATAGTTTCTCTCGCGTATAGAAGAAAATATTGAGAGATGATTAATCTCAATTTTAGGGTCTTGTAGGAATGGCAGCTAGACTTAGGCGCCCAAAATGGATAAGGGCCACCAAGTAGAGGTGCCCCAGTTTCTGAACTTGTATTGGTGATGTAGACCGTCTCATATCCTTGACTAGCTCTGAATATCACTCACCATTGAAATAGCTAAATTGTCCTTTTCACTTTAAGTGAGTGATTTATTCTTCTTTCGCTCTGAATGACTCCAAAGCATCTGAATAACTCAAAAACACACATAAGATGCATAATTTACATGAAAACTCGCAAAGAAAGCATAAGCAATAGATATAAACTTAGGTGTTTTACAACACCTATCGATGTGACACGCATAAAAATATTGGTTTTACAATTTTAGCCCTGAACTAAAATCCACCATCAACACTAGGACACTCAAATAAACCCATAGTCCCATCCTAAACCCGATTCTCCTGCCCTGCTGCCCACTTCATCGATTTAAAGGAAAGATTCCTCCCATAGAAATCACTTTAAAGCTTAATCCCACTTCTTTAGAAAAAGCAGCCAATTATATATAGCCGCCACTAGAAAACCAAGGCAGCTTTTACTAACATGGTACGAGTGGTAGACTCCACAAGTTGGCCTAACTGTTAAAGTATATTAGGCTTGTTAATTGAAAATCCAAATAACTGGCTAAAATAATCAAAATGGATCAAGATTCATGATCATGGGGACTAGCTAGATAATCATGGCGCTAGATAGGAGCATACAAAAGTCATGGCTGCTACTAGCTAGATAATCATGGCGCTAGATAGGAGCATACAAAAGTCATGGCTGCTAATGAAAAGGATATCGAAATCCATATAAAACATGCTAGAAAATCCGTTGTCTTTATAAATATACATTGTGGTACCATCTCCTGTAATCCGGCACCAATTAGCAATCGCCGACAAAAAAGAGAACTGACTTTGCCAACTACAAATCAAAAGGTTTTGTTAATGAACTTATTTTTCTTTTGAATGAGGAGGCACACCCTTGTTTCTGTGCGGATTATGATGTTGTGGTAACATGCTCTCCAGTAAAAGATCATCTCTTATTATTTAGCCTGGAAATGTGGCGTTAAGTTGGCAGTGTGGCCAATTTCACAGCCGCCGATCAATTAACTCACAAAAGGGAAAATTCGAAATTTCTCTCGGTTAATCCTATTGGATTCCGTCATTGAACATCTAGTGTGAGACTTAAGGGTGAGTATTTGGCCCGAAATCCGTAGTTTTTATCCAGTCCAACCGCATTTTTGTGGATGGATATCCGGACGGTTTACTAGTGGATTGGATGCGGATGCAAATTTTAGGATCTGACGGATTATGGGTTGGATGCGGATGCACTCTTAAAAATCCGTTAGATTTAAAATACTTATAATTTTTTTATAAGTATATATATGATGTTAATTATGTATTTTTAATAGCCCATCATATAATCGGTTTATCTCTTCATCATTTTCTTTCATCGAATCTTAAGGCTCGAGCTTGAGACGCAAAATTAAGTCATATTTTTTTTTTTTATTCCTTCATTGGGCATTTTCAAGTCATTTTTGTTAGTTTAAAATCTTAATTATAAAAGAAATCCATTTGATCATTCAGATCCAACTCATCCATCCGTATATCTAACGGATATAAATCCGTTGGATGTTAGATTGGATGCGGATGCTAAACCTGAAATCCGTCATCTATTATTGGATCGGATGTGGATGAGACAAAAACTGGCACCATACCAGCCCCTCACCCCAGTGAGACTTGTCTTTCCTTTGACTAGCCAATGTCCATAGCAAAATGATGAAGGCAACCGTCCGACTCATGTTTCAAGGTGAAGTCACACTCGTATATCAAGAGTGAGGTCATGCCGTCATGGTAACACTGTCACTCACATTACTCTAGCACTAGTCTATGATGGATGGGTAACTGGTGGGTACCTCAAAAGCAGAGCAAGCTTTTGAATCTAAACTTTTAACAATGTTCTAATCGGGTTACCCAATATTTTTCGGGGTTTACTAAATCTATATAAGACAAAACGTCAATGGGTCAGGGATTGGGTATACCCACGAGCAAACTGGTACCCCCAATAGCATCCGTGATTTTTTATTGAGTTTCCTTGCCTCGGAATACTGAGAGTCAATAAAAAGGTGGCTTGCATGACTATTATTATTTACTTAAGAAACTCATCATTTCCCTTTTTCACAATTGCATGAAGAGTTTTGAGAATACTTCTCAGTTCCAGTTTCGTGCTCTTTGAGTCTAAGAAGTTGCAGGTTGGTGGTTTCTTAAATTCTTACTTAACTGCGTATAGATCTTCACTTATTTTTGTTTTCCTCATGGAAATT
Source organism: Papaver armeniacum (assembly GCA_023531295.1). NCBI lineage: Eukaryota > Viridiplantae > Streptophyta > Magnoliopsida > Ranunculales > Papaveraceae > Papaver > Papaver armeniacum. The sequence goes on along the minus strand of JAJJWW010006304.1, from coordinate 234,847 downwards.
ATTATTTTCCTTGCGTTTTTTTTTTCTTTTTTAATATAGTTCACATACATATTTTAGCAGATTTCTGATGATAAATTTAGTAGAAAATTTAGAAAGGCTGTTTGTTTGTTTTCTAATTCTTTGGAAAAACACATGCAGATTGTTTTCTATGGATTTGTTTTCTGAGTACTAGTTTGTATAAGAAACTCAATTGTCAAAATAACCTGATTTGTAATTGCTCAACTATGATCATTGATCACTGTCGCTAAACTTGATTGCATGGGTGCGTGCTGATTACTAGCTAGTTACTATCAAATCAAGGTGACAAATAAATAAAGTGCGATGTTTCTTAATTGACACCTAATTTTGGGAGTAATCTAGCTAATTTTCAACATATATATCTGTTTCAGAAATTAAGATAGTGCTGTAATTCTGTTTACAGATGTAATTGTGTGAAAGATGGTTAGAATTGCAGAGCAGTTCTGCCTTTTAGTTTCAGAACATTAAATTGATCCGGGTATTATATGAGTGCCAACTTTAGAATTGTCTCTGCTTAGTTATGTATGTGTTAATTCCAATCTTTTGTTATGATTCTTAAGTTTTTCGAATTTGCAGAGGAGATCTTTGAAGTTATGGCGAACTACATCCCTCCGCACAAGAGACAGTTGAAGGATGGTGCCAAGGCCCTCGAGGGGTCATCACTCAATTCACAATCACTTGTTCATAAGTTTAAGCATAATTTGAACCTGTCAGGAAGTTATAAATCTGAGTCACATCCCTCAGAGAGGGTTCTGAGGAAAGCCTGGAAAAGTAAGGGTACTTCATTAGGTGGAAGGTATGCTTATGCTAAGAGTTGCAGTTCTAGATTGTGCATAGTTGATTCCAACGAAGAACAAGAAGAGCATCAGTACCCTGGTGCAATTAGACTGGAGCACATTACATCCAAATCCAGTTTATATAAAGAACCCGGAAGTCACGGAAGTGTCCCATGTGTTCTGATTTCTTCCCATAAGAAAACAGGTGTGCATAATTTTTTTGGTTTACTTTGATAATCGCATGATTTTAGTAGGCAGCGTAACTTCAACGAACTATCCTCAGCCGCTTACTCATTGCTAAATGGTTCTCATTTTGATTTTTGTTTATGTTTATTGACATGCAATTGATCCGTTTTGTTTCATTAAAAGGAACAAATGAGCTGAACAAGAACAGCTCCATAGAGAATCCATTGATATCTGTGGCTGAGCAGATATTGCCCAACCTTCTTGCTTTTCAAAATGAGAGGGTCGAAGGGAGTTCCGAAGAGTTCGAGGAAGGAAAGATAAGTTTTGTGGCTCGATTTGGCAAAATTTTGTTTCATACGTAAGTCCTACCTTGATTCTTTGGCCATGAATTAATAACTTACATATTGTTCATGTGACAGATTTTTTTGAAAAATTGAAGTTATTCATTCTGTAGCTTTTAATTCGAGAAATCAACTGAACATATCATTTGTTTTGCTTCTAAACTCGCCTTTCTTGTATGTGACAATGCCGATTGATGAAGGAAACCTTGGTTCGACGTGGATAAACTTCGAGACAGATCAGAATATGAAGCTTCTCTGGGTAAAACGAAGAGAATATTTAATGCAAGTGTTCCTAAATCGTTTACAGAATCAGTACTTAACGCGGTTGTTACTGAAATTGGAGTTGATTTGGAAGAAGAAAAAGAGTATTACTATGTCAGGGTAAATTTTCACCAGGTCTTTGTTTCAGCTGTGCTTGGCATTCATATGAATACTTACGCAGATTCTATTTCATTTAGGTTGCTGATAATTCCCGCCCATATGTATCTCTTTCTTGCAAGTGCACTGCAACTGGAGTTGGTGGACTCGAGCTTCGAAAGGCAAGACTTGTAAACATACTTTATATGTGAATTATTTATGGTTTCAGTTCCTAAATCAACTTGTAATCTCACTTGGATTATTTAAAGGCAAACATGCTGGAACATTTCTGATTAATCTTACGAGATTCTTTGTATTCTTAGATCGAAACAATCAATGAGCGTCACATTATAGTAGACATAGCATGCGTCGAAAAGGATCTGGACCTAAGATTGATGCTTTCTACTAGGAAGATCGTAACTGAACCCACTGTAAGAGTCTTCCTTCCTTGGTCACTTGAAGTTTTGATTTCTCTTTGGACTTTATAGATATTTACGTATTCTTTGTGTCTGGAGTTTTATAAGCAGCATTTTATCTACTTCATACTACTACTTTTTTTTTGTATTTTGTAGGATGAAGAGAAGCACGACTTGGAAAAACTCATAAAGTCTGCAGTTGTGGATCAAAATGAAAAGGGCGGTTTGAGGTTTCCCCTTGGAAATGAGTGTTTTGAAGGTAGATACCATGTCGTGGGGGCGGGACACACGACATCGACAGCTTACAAAAATTCATCCATCAGGGTCAAATTAAACGAAGCGGATCGATATGATTTTATCGCTTCAACTGCAGAAGTAACAAATCATGTAGTTCTGAAGATGACCGGCATATCGGAAAAATTGAAGGTCAGTTCTAGCATGATATTTATTCTAGTTAGGTCGGATTAAATGAAACTCCTAAAGCAACCAGTGGATTTGGTCTTACCCTTTGTTAACATTGTCTGTCAGCCAAATGAATCAAATCCAAGGCCTTCTGTGGTGTAGATATGAGTCTGTTATTATGGGAATGTATAAAGAACTGGAATGCGCTTCAACGGATATGAAATTATTATCCGAAGGATGACTAAAACTAGGCAGCCTCTGGTGAGCTTTTAAGAACAGTGGGCCTGAAGCCAAAACAAAAACTGCAATGTGCTATGACCATGCCATGTCCTTGAAGCAAGGCAGAATTAATACCTAGAATTATTGTCATATCTAGTCGCCATAGTACAATTGATATTCGGTTGTGTTTCTGAGAAATAGTGTTGTTAGTAATGTGAATTTTTCAACATTGTTTCAGGCTAATAGTTTGGAAGCAGACCAACTTGCAAAGATGCTTGAAGACAACATGAAAATAATTTGGAATCACTTCTTGAGGTTGGAGTGTTGTTTCACTTGAACAACTAATGGGTGTTGGACTGTTGAATGTTTTGCTGAATTGACGAATATAGTTTTCTTGAGAAGCCAAACCATATCTATGTTTTGTATTTTGTGTTATGGGTTCTACTTCTACTGGGATGACAGGTGATTTTTCCCTCACCCATTTTTGATCAGCTTCTTCTATTAGCTGGGATGGAAAATCCCATTACTGCATCCGTCCTGACAGTATTACTACATATTTCATTTCAAATGCCATAATTCTGTCGAAAAAAAGAGTTCATTGAGCTCGTACTAACGAAAGTAAAAAACTAAAAATTCACATCAGCATCAAGTATAAGAAAATGAGAACAAAACATTGCAATTACCTCTGGATTGAGTGAAAAGTACGGCTGGAGGTGGAGTGTTGCGCATGCTTACCGACTTCAGAACAGGAAAAAGACTTTCACAGTATGGCGAGGATATAAAGTTGATTCTCCTATGGTGTCCAAGTACAGGAATCAAGGTGTGGAGCTCAATGGATTCCTCCTTCAAAGTCATGCTTTCCCAGTTGTAAGAATGAAGGAAGAAAAACGGGACCCTTGTCGTTTCTCTGTGCCATACTCCAGGTCTTTCATAGTTTTCTATGAGAATTTCCTTTGTTCCTGGGATTGGTAGAAACTCGACACTGCGTGTAATATCCTGTAATATCCCATTCAAAATATAAGTTTATAGTTCGTTGAGTCCATGCCTGGATACAGCTTCCAATGCCGCCAGTACCATCAAATAGCCATAGCTTGACATGATTACCACCACGTAGTCTATATAACAGAGCTAAACGATCATTCACTTCTAATAGTTTAATAGCCGGATTATGCAAATCATAGTCAAGCGTGGCGAATTTAGGGACAATGACTTTTCTGAACTTCTCATTTCCAACATCAAATGCCACTATGACTTTCTCTTCACTGCTCATAAACTCCGCAGTGATCCAATATATAGAACCATTCGCATAGGCGGATGCGTCTTCCTTAATATGGTAATTATCAGGTACGCCTTCATTAATCATCCTCCAGGTGTTATTTTCACCTACTGTCAGTACCTGGCAACCCAAACAAGCTAGACCTTTCCCATCTAGCTTATTGTATGAAGTGCATATACAAATCACTTTGTGTTTCTTGGTGGCAGGGTCGAATCCAAATTGGTAGACTGGACGACGACGAGGGTCTGTTGTTGTAGTAGTGATCAGCGGAGTCAACTTTCTAGTGCTGATATTGTATATTCTGATACCAAGGAATTCAATGATGCATAGCAAACCGTTTACAGGTTTTAAATACCGAACAAAAAACGAAGGATCAGATCCCACCACGGTCGTCCGACTAAAGATCCTAGGTACGACGCTTCTTTCCTCTGTGTGACAATACTTCCAGATATCAGAATTCTGTGGTACTGCCATGGCGAAAAGGAAGCATGGGCGTGATTTTGATCGAGTATGGTGTAAATCAATAAAGTATGAATCATGCTGAATCAAAGATAACCACTGTTTGCTTACGCACTTGAATCGCAGCAGAGTTTTAACCGGGAGTCTGCTAAGTATGTCGCATACTATGTCCACTCCGATTGAAACATGATTGCTGCCGCTCTTCTTCTGCTTCCTGGTTTTCGATGCCATCATGTTGAAGATGAATTTCGGTGATTTCTGAATGAAGCTTTTTTGAATCAACAGAATTCATGTCTAGTAGAACTATCTGAATGGCTAACTTTTCTCATTGGCCTGAAGTTTAAACTAGCGAACTTCTACCGGGGCTGCTAGGTATTTTGTAACCTTTTTATTTATGTGGAATATGTACCCCGTTATCCAACTTCTACTATCTCAATAGTACCATTTTAGCTAAATTTCATATTTTTACTCATCCATGAGGGGTCTGCAGCCTGTGGTAAGCTTTAAGAACAGTGGGCCTGAAACCAAAAAAATCTTGGCAGCACTGAATGATACGTTGTTGAGCAAAATTTGGAAATCTGTATCTCTTAGCTAGTATTATTGTCATGTATCTGGTCGCCATAATATACAAATGAGATTTAATGCGCAACCTTTGTGCATTTTGGCGGAATGGCCTACACGGACTAGGCCGTTACCATTATTGTTTGGCCACGGCCTTGCAAACGAGTTGGCTTAAGTTGTTGTCCCTTCAATGATAAATTACGGTCTGTGCTTGATCCCTTTATAGTAGGAAAGGGTACGAAGGAAACCGCAATGAGTTGCAGCATTGCCGGTCCAACACTTTGTCGCTCATATTATCTAATTGCGAGATGATTGTGGCATATTGGCCTCTCATATCATCTGGCTCGGTATTGCGATGCAAGAAATGATTGTGGCCACACTTGATGAGGCTAGTTGCATGTCATTCACTGGATGCTCACTCTGCATATCAAGCTACACGGAGATGGCATATGCATCAATCGCAAATTGGGCATGACCAAGAAAGTAAGCTACATCAATATGCAAGTTAGCAGAGCTTGCATAAGCCTAAGGAGAGTGCGGCATGGGCCTGATTGATGCATCCTTGGCACGAGCAAGACAAGTGCATGCTCTTAGCAATGCCTAAGCTAGTAAAGAAGCTAGAACTAGGCTGCTATGGCCTACGAGCAAGTTGAAGGCATGTTCTATGCCTAGAAATGACTCTAAGGCCAGTGATGCATGAAATGCATCGGCATCAGCCTCTATGGAGTTAAACCCTTCGCAGAATAAGGGTAGGTTGGAACGGTGTGTAAGCTAAGTTAGCTGCATCATGCTCCACGAGCATGCTAGCAAGGAGAAATGAACGTGCATTTACATAGCTTTAAGGCATGGTTAGTAGCATCATCATGGCGCATTGGGAAGTTATGGCCTGTGCTCCCTGGCGCGCTAGGCGTAATTTTCCTGTCCGTCACGTTGGTATCAGAGCAAGTTCCGAGACAACTATAGGACTGGGGCGGAGTGGACTTATTGGCGACTATTTTCCTTAAATGGAAAAACTTAAAGTTGGAGAGTATGCCAACTTTTGCGCGGAAATAGTTTGTAACTACTGTGCCAGTTACTTTGCGAATCGAGTTGAGCTTGTTTTAAGTATTGTGAGTTTGCCTGGCCTAAATGGCGCCCCACTTACGAGTGGATATCCGGAAGAATGTTCGGAACTGTAGACAGACAATGGGATTGATCATCCCCACACGTTGGAAACTGGCCAACGGTGTGCGTTGTCAAGCTGGCTAGCATCCCACTTACGAGTGGCAACCTGGATGATCGTCAGGGACGGTGGGAAACTGTATCATGTTCCACACAGTACTACAGATGTTGGCACCAACCTTGTGAACCTTAGGGATTCCTGAGCGTGTAGTATGGGATGCCCGCTTAGGATACCTTGTTGAGATATCCTTTTACAACTGGCCAAATAGATATTCTCGGTTAAGTTGTGGACTATTTTTGGATTCCTATGTATGCGGTATGGGACGTTTGCTCAGAAGGTCCTAATTGATGTTTCATAATGAACCGAGGAAACATTGAACGATTTCTAAGCATCTGGTATGTGACTTTTGATCAGGAATCCAAACCAAAAAGCTTGTCCACAATAGTTTTGTTTTGAATTAGAGGGATGAAATTCTTTAAAGGGGTGAATGATGAAACACCTCGTGTTTTTAACATGGCGCATGCGCAAAGATGCGTCATGGCTTATGATGAAGCTTCATCCAAATCTTCGATCCACTGCGTAGTAAGAGGCATTTGGCCAAAGGCCAATAATGGGCAAAAAGTGTCGCATTATGTTGGGCATATTGGCCAAGAACAATATGGCACCAAGAGGAAGCTACATTGGCTTAGAGCTACACCTGGCGCCTTATGGCGCATTGGGGAAGCTATATCGGCCAAAGGCCAAATCTCGCATCAAATTGTGCATTGCCGCTTGGGTAGATGGCCTTGGGAGTTGCAACGCAACCATTGCGCAATATGCAGGCTATTGGCCCAGAGCCAATATCGCGCAACAATTGCGCAATATGCCAGAGCAGGATGATCGAGTGAGTATTGCGCAATCATGCGCAATATTAGAATTGGCTCAAGGGCCGTAACACAAACTCGGCATCATTGCCGATTATTTAGGAATACATGACAACGGCCATGAATAGTGAAGCAAGCACCTCAAAAATAGTACATGGTGATGTCAATCCACTCCCCTTTTCTAAGTTGTAGAAATGTCAAGTAAACATATATAGGGAGGGGTAGTTGGTTGAAGGTGCATATGCGGATTATGAGCCAAGTAAGCATCATAGCTTAGACGGAAGAGCATAAATGATGCTTAGGTCTCGTTTATAACTACGTAGCTTTCCAATGGAGCATATTAAGCATGGCATTACTATGCCATGCAGCGGACTCATTAATGCGCAACCTTTGTGCATTTTTACGGAATGTCCTACACGGACTAGGCCATTACCATTAGTGCTTGGCCACGGCCTTGCAAACGAGTTGGATTAAGTTGTTGTCCCTTAGACGATGAACTACTGTCTGTGCTTGATCTCTTTAGAGTATGGAAGGGTGCATAGGCAGCCATAATGAGTTGCAACATTGTCGGTCCATCACTTTGTCGCTCATATCATCTAATTGCGAGATGATTGTGGCATATTGGCCTCTCGTATCATCTCGGTTCTAAGATTGCGATTAAAAAGATGATTGTGGCCACACTTGATGAGACTAGTTTCATGCCATTCACTGGATGCTCACACTGCCTATCAAGCTACACGGAGATGGCATATGCATCAGTCGCGAATAATAAAGATTATTGACAGACCTTGCCCGTCAACTGGCCTGTCGTTATTTGAGGTGTCGAAAACCTTAATTGATAGTCACCTATTGTCAATAATTATCAATAATAAACTACAAGCTTCACCTGTCAATAATTTTTGACAGCACTACATCATTAATTCCAAAATTGAATTACCACCAATATATTATTTTTAAAAATTATATAAATATTATTTTCTTAAAGCTTAAATTGCAAATAAAAGTAATATCAAGAACCAAGAGCATTTTAACTTCAAAATAAATTTGACATATATTGTAAAAGTTCAATCTCATAAAAATTCTTCGTCCAAGCAACATCCAAGAAGACGACATTAAGGCTAAAAGAGTATTAGAATCCAAAATTAATTGTTTACAGGAGACTCGGTTTAAAAATTTAGTGATAAACATAAGCATTAGCCGCCTGCCAAACTTCCATTCCTACATATTTGATTGCCTTTAACACGTCAAGATCGGGATCATCTTCAAACTATTAGCAGTCCACAACATTATTAATCTTTCTAGATTCCTGATCGCATTAAATATATAGCATCATACCTCGGGTAACACCCTTCCGCATCGTGAACTAGGAGATGCTCCAAATAACAAAGTTGTTCCCGCTTCATGACACCCAGGTGCACTTTCATAATTGCCTCGAGAAACATGTTTCTGCACTTTCATAATTGCCAACAGGTTGGTACAGAGTAACAACACCAAAATATACAGGTCGGGTAGATTATCAACACCAAAAACGAAAGAAAACAAGTATATCAAACCTTAGTTCTGACATCCGATGGAGGAAGATAGCCTGATGGAGGAAGAAACAAAATAAAAAATCAAACCCATCAATGGTAGTTCAGTTGAAGAAAAACTTTAGAACCTACACTGGAAAATGAACTTTGTTCATTAGATATAGTTGAAGGTTTGAATCATTCAGACAGTAATGGTTTGCAAGTTAAGGTGCTTCACAGGACAGACATCATCAGCTGATAGATGATAGGCTTTCGGAATTGCCTATATGTAATAACCGCAATCGCACGGTGTCTAACTAGTAGACAGAGGAAAGTACGGGTCGAACCCACATGGAGCGGTGGAAATACCGGTAATAAATAATTCTGATAAAACTAACACGAAACAATATTTTTGGATTTTTAGAATTTATAATGAAACAATAAAAAATAAAATAAAAATAATTAACTAAATGCAAAGTGAAAGACGGTAACTAGGGAATCTGGTTTCCACCAATCTAATCATGCAAAACTCGTACTCAATTTCTAAAAACATATACTCCACAAATTGTTTCACCTGTGTAATTTCCTTCGCTTCAAATGTAGTAATTCTAAAGTATTATCTATCAGTTAAAAGCATATGTCGTCAAAGAATTTAACCCAAGCACGACACATCAATCGAAAAGCATAAATAATCAATGAATTACTTAAATCAAATATGAACCAAGCAATTTATATGAAAAAATTATTAATCATTTTAATCATTATTTGGAGGATTATCATTTGAGTCTACATGATTTTAATTAGTTTTCACCAAAAACCTAGCCATAATTTAGCAAAACATGGAGATTGGGTTCTCAAAACCCATAAAAAATAAATTTACAAGAGAAAGAAAGAGTAAACGCTGTCACCGTCGTCACCCGGTGCTAATTCGTCTTCCTCTACTCTTGTTATTCTCCTTCTCCAAGAACAGTAGCGGCGACCTTCTCTTCTGCTTCTGTTCGCTTCTCTGTAACGGCGTCTCTCGCCTCCCAAAACCGGCCTCCCTTCAGTTTCTGTTTTTCATCCAAAGATATATACTCCTACGAGGAATCAATCGGTAAAACCTAATAATATCTGCCAAGCCAGTTCATCAAAGTCCAGCCCACTAACCCGTTTCCATTCTCTATCGGTCCAACTACTATTCCCAGACCACCTTCCAAAATGAGGCAATTACCAGAGTCCCGCTAACCACGAACTCACAAAGTCCCGACCTTTTAAATTTCGTGCCTTTCTTGTTCTCTGACCCACTGAGCAGTCATCATACTTCCGAACGACTAGCATCAGTTCGGCAACCCCTGTGATATACTTTTGTTTGTAGCTGTTGTTGTTGAGAGCTCCACGAATCCCATTTATGTTCTTCACCATCTGCATCTTTTGAATGGAAATCCAGCAAACTACTGTTCTCACATGAACAATACGTCACTCCATTTGAATACCCTCTACAGTTCTTCTTCAACTGACTTTCTTTGCGTTTATTCCGTAGATAATCTACCATCCAACCAACACCAGCATCTCAAGTCATCTTTAACTCTTATTTCCGTGTACTGACATTTGTAGTAGCTCAGGCAGTCATTAGCTCGTAGCAAATATGCTTGTTGTTCTTCTTGATCGGCTACATATCGCAGGAAATCTCCCACCACCAGCTCCTTGTCTTGCTCCCATGGCAGCAACAACAACTCTTTCTTCGACTGCATCATCGTCCCTTCATTCTTTCGCGCATCTCAGTCTCGGCTTCAGTTCAAACCCAACACTGTTGTGCATTTATTCATCGAGAACTCCCCTTCATCTTAACAGCAACCCCACACAAAACATCTCAGTCACGTCCAGAGCATTTGTTTGCTGCCACAATAAACATCAAGATCGTCTCAAGGCCAGAACCCCATCGATCAATCCATACTTTCTCCATTTCGAGCACAAAGTACTTCCATTAGTTCTCACAGACAGCTACCATATGAGACCCAGTTTCGGATATCATATAATCTTCCTCTCATCTGTTTCTTTCCCATTCTGATCCTCGCCAGAACCACCTGCAGATTCAACTCATTCTCCGACCACGGCAACCAGTTCATCACCAACAGCTCCGATTATTTGTTCAATATCCAACTCCTCCGCAACAACCAAAACCGTTGCTCGACATCTGCACCACCAATTCTTCATTTACTCCAGATTCGACCCCAACTGTTCACTGACTGGAACCCCATTGATTTGCAGCATCGGGTCTTCCCCATTTACGTACAATAGATTCAGATCCGTTAACATTCGAACACCAACTGTTGTTGTTGTTACACCCACAGTAAAAAAATCCATGGAGACTTGACTCCATTCTGTCCGGCTAAGTCTCTCCTTCACTGGCACCAACAGCTAGAACAAATTACTCCCATAGCACTCAGCTAACACGACCTTAACACTAGCTGCCATCTCCATTCTCGCTATTGCCACCTTCTCAGTCAGCTACTATCGACCACAGCTGTAATTACGCATCTAGAAAGAACCCGTACCACCAGCAGCTTCGCCCCATCGTTTACAGTTCCGAAGCTTTATCAAAAGAATGACCTTCATTCTCGTCAAATAAGTTTGGTGGTGACGGCAGCTACTTGGAATTGTTCTTCTGGTTTGATAAGAAAATGAGATGTGGTGTAGACCTTGACACGTCACCCACTTCTTTCTCCCTTTTATTTACTGCAGCCAACACGTAACATCTCTGCCCACTTTGACAACTCCGTGAAATGGCAAGGTGCTTCTGCATAAGTGACAACCTCATTTAATTAAGGTCTCCATTTGGTGCACTGAGAAGTAGGTTTGATGTTTTGTATCGTAAACGCCTCTATTACGTGTAGCTTAGCCATTTTATTTTGGGACGATCGAATTACGCTTGTACTTTCTACAAAAGCACTAAAATAGTATCGTTAGCCAAAATATTGAGTCCTAGCTAATATAAATATGGGTATAAAATGTATTACTTGCGTGCTTATCAACACCCCCATACTTATATTTTGCTAGTCCTCGAGCAGAACAAAGAATTGACCCGCTACACAGCTGGTCATATCATAACAGAGAGTTAGACCCGCTACACAGCTGGTCATAAAATAAAAATTTGAAATACCATACCAAGACCCGCTACACAGCTGTTCATAGAAAATATCATACAAAAGACCCACTACACAGCTGGTCATAACCCTAAAAATTATAATGATAATAACTTTTTTTAAGACCCGCTACACAGCTGATCATTTTTTTTTGGACCGCTACACAGTTGGTCATAATATTCAATTTTTTTAACTTTTTTTTAAGACCCGCTACACAGCTGATCATTTTATTTTTTTAACTTTTTTTTTAGACCCGCTACACAACTGGTCATAATATTCAAAAAAAAAAATTTAAATCAAAATTCCTAACGAAAGCGGCACTCCCCCACACTTAAACATTACATTGTCCTCAATGTAATTGAGTCATCCAACGTAGAAATTAAGATGGGAAATTCAAGCAAACAAATAAAAGATAGAGGAAAGAAAACAAATCGATGGGTTGACTCCCATGAAGCTGGCAAATCGTATGGGTTGACTCCCATAAAGCATAATCTTTGTATCCATGTTTGCGCACATAAAAGAACCTCAAACAAGGTGAGGTTGCACCAAAGTAAGCAAAGAAAGCATATATATAAAGTCCGAAAAGTTGGGGATCAATCCAACAAATTAGGTCAGCTGCGAATATGAACCTGCAAACACTATAAAACTCCAAAAAGAAGTGTAAGTCTATCCCCAAAAGAAAACAATCCTTAATCGAGATAAATAAATCACTCAAATGGACAACAAACAGAGAATCTATATTACTTTCTATTTGGGAAACATACTTTAAATCAGATTCAAGATCAGCTGAAATAACTTCCGTCAACACAATATCTTCACTAGGAATAAGAGGAAGTAATGAATTGACATTGTCAAAAGGCACAAGATCATCAAACTCAACACAATGACCTAAATATACATTCATTGGTTCAAGTTCATAAAAATCAGCAACTCCTAAATCTGGTTCTAAGTCCGCGGAAATAACTTCCGTTGTTGAGCTACATTGATTATTAACCTCTGAAGGGCACAATGCATTGACAATATCAATAAGCATCGGGTCATTGGAATCAAAGAAAGTGGGCTAAACAAACAGATAAAGGTTCAAATCATTTGTACAAGTTATCCGACCAAGATCAATATGTTCAACATCCACATAAGCATTCATAGAATCACAAGATGGTTCAACGAAAGATGGGCTCAATGGAACGTAATATCCAACAATTGACTCATTATTATCAGTAACTACATGACTCTTAGGAATCTCACTATTTGAATGACTAGAAGGTGTCTCATTATGAACGTCTACTGTCTCTAAGTCATTAGACTCAACAATAGTATCTTCTGTATAAACAGATTCTTCTAAATCATCATTATTCAATAAACAAATAATACAACTCGTCCTTTTGAATGGCAAATAATCAATAAGATGATCATGAGTTGGATAAGATACACTAGATTCGGATGTTATCACGGTATCATTATTCCTAAAATCATTAGTAGTGTCAAGTTCCTCATCATCCTCAAAGTACTGGGATCGATACACACCTGAATAGCCACCCATATATAAATGACGTGGATTCCAAGTTCCATACCTGAGACGATTATAAGCAAGAACTTCCTTATACCGTGGTCCATACTTGTATTCACCAAGCGTCATCTCAGATGTCTAGTGCAAACAATTCATGATTTTCGAAAAGGCACCTGAAAAGAAATACTAAAACACTGAAAGAGTCAAAAGGAAAAAGAAATCTTAAAAAAAAAAAAAAATATATATACAAAAGAATAAAAATTAATGAAAGAAAAACCTAACTATTTACAAAATCAGCAATACTGATCACAATATTCAACATGACCGCTCCCCGGCAACGGCGCCAAAAATTGATAGGCTTTCTGAATTGCCTATATGTAATAACCGCAATCGCACGGTGTCTAACTAGTAGACAGAGGCAAGTACGGGTCGAACCCATAGGGAGCGGTGGAATACCGGTAATTAATAATTCTGATAAAACTAACACGAAACAATATTTTTGGATTTTTAGAATTGATAATGAAACAATAAAAAATAAAATAAAAAGAATTCAATTTCTAAAAACATATACTCCACAAATTGTTTCACCAGTGTAATTTCCTTCGCTTCAAATGTAGTAATTCTAAAGTATTATCTATCAGTTAAAAGCATATGTCGTCAAAGAATTTAACCCAAGCACGACACATCAATCCAAAAACATAAATAATCAATGAATTACTTAAATTAATTATGAACCAAGCAATTTATATGAAGAAAATTATTAATCATTTAAATCATTATTTGGAGGATTATCATTTGAGTCTACATGATTTTAATTAGTTTTCACCAAAAACCCTAGCCATAATTTAGCAAAACATGGAGATGGGGTTCTCAAAACCCATAAAAAATAAATTGACAAGAGAAAGAAAGAGTAAACGCTTTCACCGTCGTCACCCGGTGCTAAGTCGTCTTCCTCTACTCTTGTTATTCTCCTTCTCCAAGAACAAGAGGCGGCATCCTTCTCTTCGCCACGTTCGCTTCTCTCGTAACGGCTCCGCCTCCCAAAACCAGCCTCCCTCGCTTCGCTTTTCATCCAAAGATATACTCCTGCGAGGAATCAATCGGAAACCCTAATAATATCTCGCTAAGCCCGCTTCACCAAAGTCCATCCCACTAACCCGTTTCCATTCTCTATCGGTCCAACTACTATTCCCAGACCACCTTCCAAAATGAGGAAATTACTGAGTCCCGCTAACCACGAACTCACGAAGTCCCGACCTTCTAAATCTCGTGCCTTTCTTGTTCTCCCACCCACCGAGCAGTCATCATACTTCCGAACGACTAGCATCGATTCGGCAACCCTGCGATATACTTTCGTTTGTAGCCGTTGTTGTTGAGAGCTCCACGAATCCCATTTATGTTCTTCACCATCTCTGCATCTTTTGAATGGAAGTCCGAAGAAACTCATTCTCACATGAACAATACGTCACTCCATTTGAAGATCCTCTACAGTTCTTCTTCAACTGACTTGCTTTGCGTTCATTCTGTAGATAATCCACCATCCAACCAACACCAGCATCTCAAGTCATCTTCAACTCTTATTTCCGTATACAGACATTTGTAGTAGCTCAGGCAGTCATTAGCTCGTAAAAAATATGCTTGATGTTCTTCTTGATCGTATACAGATCGCAGGAAATCTCCCACCACCAGCTCATTTTCTTACTCCCATGGCAGCAACAACAGCTCTTTCTTCGACTGCAGCATCGTCCCTTCATTCTTTCGCGCATCTCAGTCTCGGCTTTAGTTCAAACCCAACACTGCTGTGCATTTATTCATCGAGAACTCCACTTCATCTTAACAACAACCCCACACAAAACATCTCAGTCACGTCCAGAGCATTTTTTTGCTGCGACAATGTTGATGGTGGATTTTCATTTAAGGTTAAAATTGTAAAAACCAGAAAATCATGCGCTGACATCTTGTAAAAGATAAATCCATTAATAAGTGTTGGATACTCCTTCACTTTACTAATTCACCTAGAATGGAGCATGTGGCAACAATCCCATTTTGTGAATTAAATACATGAAATTCATCCGAGGTTGGAGCATGTAGCAACAATCCCATATACCCGTGGAATTTATAGCATTATTAATTAATGCGCGAGCAGCCTTTGTATTTCCCGTACTCATTATCGGTGCGGCATGATCGAATCGAGTGTTGCTCTCAGCAGAGCAACACGAACCTCCAAGCATTATAATGAAAGCATGTACGAAATACCCGTACAGAGTTGCAACTCTCGGTGTGTTATACTACCGACAGAACTCTCGGTGTGTTATACTAGCCCGATTGAGCATCCTGGACCGTCCGTATCACCTGATATGATCTCGTTCATCCAACCTCACCAGCGTGATTGGATGGCCTTCGGATCAATTCCATAACCCCCAAGCGGGTATGGAATATTCATCTGCCAACCAACGCGACCCCGCATGGCCGGCCTCCCAAAATATTGGCATAGCTTGCCAAAACGTCCAAACCAGAGCGTATGGACGGAAAAACCCTAAATTAGGGTTTGCGGCATATTACATGTGTCGCAAAAACAGTCTCAACCATCCATCTTCGCAGTATAGATGGAGGCGTAGATGTAGATTCAAAGGGCCCGGAGCATGTCAACACAATCACCGTGGGCTCTGCTCTACATACCTGACCAATCGGTCGGGACCAACCAAGGTTGGTCATCCCACCAGGCGCCCGAACGAGCATGACGCACGGCCGTGAAACCCAAAATTAGGTTTTGAGCATCACGAGCGTCCATCTTCTCCGCACGAATGGAGGGTCCCATATTAGATTAAGCGGTCCTATTGTCATACCAAAGATGACCACCATGGGCCCGTCTATCCCCTCACCTGATCGGCCAAGGCATATCATGCCTGGATATCCCAAAACGCGCGTCCAAACTTGCGTGGTCACACTTCCCAAATTGCAAACTGATCTCGACCACTCAACTTCACTAGACGATTTGAGTGGCTTAGATCACGTTTTCATGGGACAGTCAGGTATAAGCGTGAATACCAGCCTACCACCTACACGCTGGACGGATTGGGCAAGACCGACCAAGCTTGGTCGCCTTGAAGCGGCGCACTGAAGTTGGCACGATGTGCGGCTTTGCGGCACCAGTTTTGTTGCAAAATCGATCTCAACCACCCCTCTTTGCGGCCAAATCGAGTGGCCTAGATCGCGCCTTTATGGGACAGAGAGGTACGGACGTGTACACCGGAATGTCAGTCTACACGCATGCCCGGTCGGTCCTTTCCAAAACCCTTCCCATGCTTGGTTTCAACCAAGTCAAGAGTGATGCTCGCGCACCTCTTTCAAAACCCCGATTCCATCAACGGCCGCAGATGAGTGTCTCAAAGATCATCTCGTCCGTCCAACTTCACCGCTTGGTTATACAACCCTCGGTCGATTTAATTGGTCAGTGAGGCATCATGGTGATCACCACCCATCACTTTACCACACCATGATGCAAGACTCGCATAAAATACACATGATACTTCACAGTATCAACTTCCCGAATAACGCAGATTATTCAATTTAGCATTACATGCTACCTTTTGTGGGTCCCACGATCCGCACATTCCAGACATCAATCATGTCACAAACTGGGGGATACATACTGGGGTATTGGTCTGGCGGTTTACAGCGTGCAGCGTGCAACGCGCCATCACAAGAATGTGTTAGGAAGTCATGGACGGTTAGGGATGACAGGAGAAGTGGGCAAGACTGGTCGTGTAACACCAACACACAACTCCACTACTCCATCACTCAACTTCCTCCACTTCCCACGAGAGACGTGAATAAGGCTCAAATGACTTGTATAAATAGGTTCTCCTCCCTATTTTCCAAACAACAACACAAGTCCAGACGAGACAGAAACCAAGTGTTAATACAAAACGTATTCAAACACCCAGCCTCGCTTGCATCAATCGTAAGCCCTGCTCACCTTTCTCACATAAGTCAAAGCAAGCCAACACCTTCATAATCTCAACACCTTCTTCGCTTCCTCCCTAACATCAACCCCATCTCCTTCACTTTGTGACCGAAACGAGTCTGAACGCCATTTTCTTGGTTTAGGCCGGACTTGCAGACATTGATTTCCGAATCTACAAGCACTCACTTGCGCAGTTGCATTTGTTTAGGGTTTAGATTCATTCCTCATCCACACACCCCAAATTACCAAATCCGTGAGAATAGTTTTCACCCATAAACAATTGGCGACCACAAAGTGGGAGGTTGATCTCTCGTTGAAAAAAATTGAATTCTCAATTTTTCGGTTTTCATCTCGCGATGTATCCTCACCAGAAACCACTGGTGGTTCGGATACCATGGGAAGTATAGTTAGAATGCTCGAAGATGTCTTGGCAAATCAAGTCTGGTATCGCTAGAAGACAGAGCGAAAATTCCGCCTTTGAATGATATAACAAAGACAATTACTGTGAGGGTCGATGACATCTACTCGCATAAAGGCGAAACGCTGGATCCTTAGCCAGGGGTCACACCTTTACCAGTGGAGAAGCAAAAAGAGCGCTTATTTGCAGGAGACTCAAGAAAGATGAACAACATGGTCCGGCCAACAATGAAGACTCGAGGCAACTCCACAGAGGAAAGGACTTGTCCGGAGTACTACAACGTCTGCCAGATAAGGAAAGGGAGCCTGCAGCCTACGGAGTGATGAGTGCCAAATAGTGCATATTTATACACCTTTTTATTGGCATTTTACTCATCTTTGCGCTTAGAAAATCGATATTATCCTGCATTCTCGTGTTTTATTTGTTTTCAAGAATAAATATTTATATTAATTAATTTTGTGTTTTTAGGCAATAAATAAAGCTCGGAGAATCTGAGGAGCCAAGGAGCGAAGAATTGGAGTCGATCATCCATGGAGCAGATAGCCAAAGCCCACGCGTGAATCAGTTGCAACCCAACAAGGAAGACATGGGCTAGAGCTACCCACGACCCGGATCCGAGCCCGCTCACTCTGAGCCGTCGAGATCTCGCCTGGCTGCATCCTACGGTCGCTCCATCGCTATACATCAACCCTCGATGCACTCGCGCAACACCATATCACACCAAAACCGCTGACCATTCTCGTCCGTTCAGATCTTCTCCTCTTCATCCAACGGTCATTTGGGCTCTGTCTCATCATCCGTAGCCGCACCCGCCTCACAAAAGAAAACTACCTACCCTATACCCCCACTCGAGCAACCCTAATCTACCCTCATTTTCTCTCCCTCTCTCTCTTTCTTCTTCCCCTACCTCTGCAACTCCCTCTCCCCGACCAACTCTCTGTTCTTCCGACACCACCTCCACCTTCGCCATCACCACCACACCACCAACCATCCCGACACTCCAACATCAACCCCGCTACCAGCACCCCTCTTCTAGTTTTAGCTTTTCTCTTTCTTAGCTTCTCTACCCTAGAAGCTAACTTAGAGAAAACTAAAACTAGGGTTTACTTCATCACCGAAGAAGCATGGGATGTCTCGTAGCGCGACGTGACAAATGGAAGGATGAATCGAGCATGGGTTCGATTATCTTTCTTTTCTTTTTTATTTTAAATTGATTTAGGGTTTGCTGTTTTAGGGGAGAGTTGCATGTATAAATTGAAGACATGGGTTTGTGTAGAAGACACGCCTGGATTAGCCAGTGCTGTCAATTAGGTTTAACTTTTGTTATTTTTCAGTTTGAATTTAGTTGCTAGGGTTTGAGATGAAACCCTAACCTCTCACTGTGTGTTTCATACTCCATATGATTTCTTGAATGCTTAACTATTTTTAAGATGAAATTTGATCTTAGCTTATCAACCCTTAGCTCTCACAGTGCATACCAACGCCATGGATGCACTGTAGTTAGAACACCTCTGAGTTGATTATGCTGCAACTTGAGCTTAATTAGACTATTGTTTAGCCTCGATTAATTGTACTTTAGTCGCATGGTTAATACTTAGGATGAATACTTCTGTTGTGATCAAAATTATCAAGTGGAGAAACATCTTAGACATAGAGCAGAGTTGACACCTCTCCTCCATTTGTCATAAAGACAAGAATAATATTGTGAGCCGAGATCATAGTGTAGGTTAAGGTGGATTCAAAGACCCTAGTACCACCATTCTATCACTCTTTCCTTAGTTTAGGTTCATTACATTTCTCTCTATTCAGCCGTATCGGCAAAACATCTATGTTACAATCTTTTGTTACTCTGTCACTAGAATTCAGTTGAAGAAGAAGCCTTAGATCACTAGAGCACCACAAGTCCTTGTGGGATCGACTGCACTACTTTGCCGCGTCTCCGATAGACGCCAACTTGCGGATTATAACATGTAGGTCATAAATATAAACACCTTTAGAGGCCTACCAAGTTTTTGGCGCCGTTGCCGGGGATTTGGCGCGTGCCTGTGATTTTTGTGCTTGTCTTTACTTTGTACATACCCTCTGTACATTCTCACCGCATTTAGCCTTGAAATTTTTAGCATTTAGTGCATATCCTCTGTCTTTGCTTTTGTATTTTGTGTTTAGCATTTAGTTTCTCTTCTGTTACATTCTCAGTAGAATCATTTATAACTTGCACTCTTTGCTTTTCTTCTTGTTTTAGTATAACTTAGTCTAGTATAACTTAGTTTGAACCTTTGTAACTTGCATCTGTAATCTTCCTTTCTAGTGTAACTTAGTGTAATTTTCATTCTAAATTGCATTGTAGCTGTAGCTCAATTCATACTTTGCATTTTAAACTCTTTCAAGCCCCGTGTCGACCCAACTTAGCCTCGCCATCTCGTTTGCATTGGGGGCATACCATTTGTATTGCATTCTTGCACCTGTCTCTGAGCTCCCTTGATTGCATCTCAGTGCATCTCATTTACATATCATTTGCATCTCAGTGCATAACTGTGCAAATCTGAGGACTAAATTTTCCTTCTAAGCGACAGGTACCTTCTATGCTCCTTGGCTGTTGCTGCTGCTGAACAAGCCAAAGGAAAGAAACCAAGGGAAACCCTGACCTTGAGATGCATGTGTGCCGCTGCGCTGTCGCCGTGCTTGTGGTAACTCGAGCCAAGGTGCATGAATAGGAAGCGCTTGCTTTGTGCTTGCCGAGCAAGCAGCATAGTGCAGCCAGACATGACCATCTTGGTCGCACAAGTGCAACCAAGGCCGAGCAAGCCCCGCGACTTGTAAGGTGAGTGGTGCCTTGTGCTAGTCTCGTGCTTACCCGTGCCGATAAGCCGCAAATTTGTGTGAGACCCCTTGAGCCCCCGTAAAACCTTAGTGAGCTAATTGCATGAGCCCTAAACCCCGTGAGTGCTTGCTCCTTGCAAGCCCCCTCGTAGCCGCAAGTTTTGGGTGTAACTTGGAAACCCAAGTTAGCCGAGATACCCATGCCCCGCTGTGTGTGAGATTTTTATGCTTGAATGAATGTGAAGCTGCTCAAGCCATCCGGTTTTCTAGTGCTGTGTGCATACTAGTGCTGTGTTGAGACCAGCACATTACTTGATCCTGTGCTGTGATAATTTTGAAAGCCAACCCCTGCATAAACTGTGCTGTGCAAGCACTAGGCTGCAACAATAACCTGGGCTGCAAGCACTAACTGTGCTGTGACAACTTAACCAGGCTGTGCACACAGCCAGTGGCTAAGTTTGCCAACCAAGCACCTGTGTCACCTGAGAATTTGTGTGAGCTGTAGGTTGCAAACCCAGTTGCCATCACTTGAGCATAACTCAGCCCCTGTGCTGATTGTCTTGGCTTGAGCCTGTATTAGTGTGCCCTGTTGTATGCTTTGTGCTTGGGAATTTGGATGAATTAGTTGCCGTGTGTGCTTGCAACTTGTTTGACCGAAATAGTTGATAACCTCGCGCCAATTGCTAAACCTTATTTAACTGCCAACTCCTTTGTGTACCCCGTTAAGTTTAGCTACAACCTTTGCGTGAGCCTCGAGAATCCTTGTGCAGCCCGAAGCCGCAAAGTTGAGCTTAAACTCCAGCCTCGCGCATGAGCTTGTGCTAGCTACTCGCTTCCTTAGCCCGAGCAACCCGAGCATGACCCCGTGACATCACCAACATCTATTGCTTCGCATGACAGATTAGCCGCCATACTAGGTCACCACCTCTGATTGCTTACCTGTTAAATCTTGCCTTGTCTTGGCTGAGTGCACAGCCCTGTTGACCCTGCCACTCTGAAATCTGTGTGTGTGAGTGATCCTTTGCATCTGTGAGTTGCTTGACCTGTGTATGAAAGCTATTTTCATTTGCTATGAAGTTTGTGCTAGACTCTGAATGTGTGAGACCTTGTTGTGTGGCGTACCTTATGTGCCTCCGATCTTACATTGGTTAGCCGGTAGTTTGTAATTCGAGCAAGCCTTGCTCAGACCCCGAGCTCAACCTCGCGAAAACTGTAAACTCCATCTCGCCCCGCCACTTGCTAGCCTCAAGCCGCAAGTTTGAGCCAAGTCAAAACCTTGTTGAGAATTCACAACTTTGGGCATAGCCTCGATAACTCAAAACCTAATTGCCTTGTGTGTTTTATGCATGAGAATTTGATGAACTAGCCATTGCTTGATCGTGCAACATTGGTTGACCAAGGCCTCATCTTTATAGACTTTGAAGTCAACCGAATGAGTTGATATCAACTCGAGAGTTGACACAACTCATCTCGCCTCGTAGAGCCTAAGTCGCAAGAATCTATGCATAAACCATCTCAGCCGCCATTCTCCACCCTCTCGAAGCTGCGAGTGGAGTCAGAGTCAAAAACTGGCCGCAAACAATGAAGCCCACAAAAGAACCAAAACAAACCCACCGGCCGGGTCAGCAATAACATGCACACAACCGAGCCCACCCACCGGGCTTGCACTGCATAACCGAGCCCACAATCATAATCAAGCACAGCCTCCCAAAGCTGAGCTTTGCACCCACCGAGCCCACATAACCTCTCGTCGGCCGGCTTAAACAAAACTCGAGCCCACATCTCGTTGGCCGTGCAACCAAGTCGGGGCCGACCAACTAAGCTACACAACCGGGTCAAAGTTTTACAAATTCTGGGTTTCAAATAGCAAATCCCAAACAAACCAAATTGAGCCCACAACAACCTGGGCCTCCCAAACAAACCAAACTTTCCCAACAAAACCAAAAATGAATCCCATTGAAACCAAATCCCAAACAAACCAAAAGCCCAATAAACCAAATTCCCACACAAACCAAAGCCCATTTTCTTGTTATATTTGTTAATGTTTGTACATATTTTCTTTTGGGTTGACCCTCAACTCTTTAGACTGTTAGTAAATTTTTTGTAGGACTTGTTAATTTTTTTCTTTCTTGAATCGGTTGAGTCTTCTTGTGCATATATTGTGCTAATCGATATGATCTCCACCGAGAATGTTGGATTTTGCCTTGACTAACGAAGCTCAACCTTGCTCCCGCCGACATTCCGGGTAATCTCTTCCCTTTTCTCTTATCAACATAGTTCTCATGGTATGTGACTGTTTAAATTTTTTCTATATGTAGACACATTGAGGACAATGTTTGATTTAGGTTTGGGGGTACATTTGCATTTAGAGTTTTTAGTCTTTTTAATCTTTTATTTTCATATAAAAAAAAAAAAAAAAAAAAAAAAAAAAATTCAAAAACTCTTTTTGTAAAAACCTCCAACTTTTAGAGATTTTAGAGTCACTAGCATGCTTTTAGCTATGTTTACATAGAGAATCAACCAAATAACAGAAACTTGGAAGTACCTGAAAACGCAATCGGGTTCCTTAGTTGATTAGAGCGTTAAAGTTGGATTTAACCATACCGGGAGGGCGAATTAGGTGCCGTTTAGATATTCGGTAGTAGAATTGTGATCACCCATAGTGGAGACTACCCATTTTACATCAAGTGAGGCACCAACCTTCATTTTTTGCAACTTTCTAGAAAAGTCATTAGAGTGTGTGTCACCTTACGTAAATTCCGGGTAGGAATGGTGAGCTACCCAACTTCGCACCATTTTCAAAGACTACTTTTGATCTCTTGAGTGCTAGTTTTTGTCAATCATGAGGGTGACGTCTAAAGATGAAAACTCCTTCTAAATACCGATTTGTAGTTAGCATCATTCTCTCTCTCAATCAAGAAGACCCATAGAAACACATCATCGTCAAGAACCTGAGCAGAATCAGAATATTGAAAGAAAAATTGATATAGTCCAAGGTTTATGTACAACAAAGAAAAGAAAATAGGATGAGAATTAATAAAATTTATAAAATCAAGACAATACAAGTTGTGGAAAAATTGAGTGATAAAGTCCTTTGTCCATGGAGTTAGTTGTTTCATTATTTGTATTTTATATTCACTTTTGTAGTTAAAAAAAAAAAAAAAAAAAAAAAAAAAAATCAAAAAAATATTGTAGTTTATTTTCTTATTTTTGCTACCACCATGGTAAAGAAGAGTTTAAAAAGAAAAATCCAAACAACAAGGAATTTGAGTAGAAAAGTTAAAAATTGTCAAGTTTTGTGAAGTTTAGAAGTTCGTCATCAACATTTGAAGACCGAAGACCGAAGATTGAAGACGTTTCTATGGTTTCTTATGAGAGAGTGATATTAATTGCCGATCGGGTGAGAGGTAAGTGAGTACTCCCACCCCTTACTAATGGTTGATTTTCCCTTCTTAGAGATCATTAGAAAAAGATTCTTTTTGTCCACACTTTTGTGGAGTCTCCGATTTTATTTCGAAGGTTATCCTTCTTACCTACAACGTGTGCAGGATTTCTCTCTTACTCCCGCTGCACACATGAGACTAAAAAGCGATCTTTTTGAGTGCAATTATCATAAAACCCTAATGGTGAGGCAGAAGTCGAGGCTTATGATCACAATCGAATCCGAATTCTTTCATATGGTATGGTTACTTCTCGCTCAAAGACTTAAGGATGAGAATGCGTTCTTCGATAGTTCTAACTTCATTACTAGCATGCGAGAAACTCTATATACTCATAGCTTCTTGGAGGCTTGAGACTCTTTTACACTCGGGTTGGAGAAGGTTTTGTGGGTACACCTCTGTAAACCCTCACGAGACTACAACTCGTCCACTAGGGACACCTAGGGGTTTAAAGGCTTAGTGCATACGCTAAATGCATTCGAGAGACCTCACGACAGGGGGTATAGTTAGGATTTCTTCATTTCTCGTTTCACTTGAGGACAAGTAAAATTCAGAGTTTGGGGGTATTTGATGAGTGCCAAATAGTGCATATTTATACACCTTTTTATTGGCATTTTACTCATCTTTGCGCTTAGAAATCGAGATATTATCCTGTTTCTCGTTTTATTTGTTTTCAAGAATAAATATTTATATTAATTAATTTTGTGTTTTTAGGCAATAAATAAAGCTCGGAGAATCTGAGGAGCCAAGGAGCGAAGAATTGGAGTCGATCATCCATGGAGCAGATAGCCAAAGCCCACGCGTGAATCAGTTGCAACCCAACAAGGAAGACATGGGCTAGAGCTACCCACGACCCGGATCCGAGCCCGCTCACTCTGAGCCGTCGAGATCTCGCCTGGCTGCATCCTACGGTCGCTCCATCGCTATACATCAACCCTCGATGCACTCGCGCAACACCATATCACACCAAAACCGCTGACCATTCTCGTCCGTTCAGATCTTCTCCTCTTCATCCAACGGTCGCTGGGCCTGTCTCATCATCCGTAGCTGCACCCGCCTCACAGCAAAACTACCTACCCTATACCCCCACTCGAGCAACCCTAATCTACCCTCATTTTCTCTCCCTCTCTCTCTTTCTTCTTCCCCTACCTCTGCAACTCCCTCTCCCCGACCAACTCTCTGTTCTTCCGACACCACCTCCACCTTCGCCATCACCACCACACCACCAACCATCCCGACACTCCAACATCAACCCCGCTACCACCTAGCTTCTCTCTAGTTTTAGCTTTTCTCTTTCTTAGCTTCTCTACCCTAGAAGCTAACTTAGAGAAAACTAAAACTAGGGTTTACTTCATCACAATCGAAGCATGGGATGTCTCGTAGCGACGATGACAACAGAGAGTGAATCGGAGCATGGGTTCGATTATCTTTCTTTCTTTTTTATTTTAAATTGATTTAGGGTTTGTCAAGTTTTAGGGGAGAGTTGCATGTATAAATTGAAGACATGGGTTTGTGTAGAAGACACGCCTGGATTAGCCAGTGCTGTCAATTAGGTTTAACTTTTGTTATTTTTCAGTTTGAATTTAGTTGCTAGGGTTTGAGATGAAACCCTAACCTCTCACTGTGTGTTTCATACTCCATATGATTTCTTGAATGCTTAACTATTTTTAAGATGAAATTTGATCTTAGCTTATCAACCCTTAGCTCTCACAAAGGCATACCAACGCCATGGATGCACTTTGTAGTTAGAACACCTCTCGAGTTGATTATGCCGCAACTTGAGCTTAATTAGACTATTGTTTAGCCTCAGATTAATTGTACTTTAGTCTACGCTTAATACTTAGGATGAATACTTCTGTTGTGATCAAAATTATCAAGTGGAGAAACATCTTAGACATAGAGCAGAGTTGACACCTCTCCTCCATTTGTCATAAAGACAAGAATAATATTGTGAGCTGAGATCATAGTGTAGGTTAAGGTGGATTCAAAGACCCTAGTACCACCATTCTATCACTGCTTTCCTTAGTTTAGGTTCATTACATTTCTCTATTCAGCCGTATCGGCAAAACATCTATGTTACAATCTTTTGTTACTCTGTCACTTAGAATTCAGTTGAAGAAGAAGCCTTAGATCACTAGAGCACCACAAGTCCTTGTGGGATCGACCCGTACTTGCCGCGTCTCCGATAGACGCCGTGCACTTGCGGATTATAACATGTAGGTCATAAATATAAACACCTTTAGAGGCCTACCACGGATCCCTGCTAGAAGATTTATATCTCAAGACTCTTGTTGAAGCCCGGAAGACTGTCCAATCCGCATCGACCTTTCAACCAAGCGAATAAATGCTTGAGGAAGGAGAGATCAATCAAGAAATACGTGAATACAGAGGATGAGAGCGTTCAATTCGATCACTCAACAAAGTGATATTACGACACCTTCCACATCCCTTTACCTGTGCAAGCGATCCGGGCAGATGATGATGGCACTCCACGAGAGACATCACAACGCCCACTAACACAGGAAAATCTAGACTCGTAGTACCTACACTTTCCTTCCCAATGAAGAAGATTTTGGAGTTGCTGGAGGCGTGGGTGCGAAACGAGAGGTGGAGCTACCTCCCAGATGGCGTCCACCCACCGACCAAGAAGTAATGGACCCGAGGTACTCCTGCATTTCCACCTGGTTCCTTCACCACCCTACTGAGTGCAACGCTTGAAGCGCATTGTTCAGAGAAACTTAGTTCGTAGGGATAGCTCTCATTCTCTCGAAAAATTAATGCGACGACTTCCTTGGAGAGGCTACTTCGGTTTGATACAAGTGAGACTTCAAAAGCAAGTAAGTTCTATTCAAGAATTTTACAAGAAAGATAGTTTTAGAATTCACTGGGGATTTAGCATCCCGCACATGGAGAAAGAGTCTCAAGATCAAACGCATGTTTGCTTCCCTTCATACCTCCCTTTACACGACATTTGCAATTTCATATGACATGTGCAATTATTCATGACCAAGATGCAAATTCCATTTAAAATAACCTCTTTCGAAAAAGTTATTCACAAAACTATCTCAAAATAAACCAATTCAATTACCTATTAATTCAAAACCGAAAGTCAAATTATGAAAAGAAATCCTCACTATCACTCAAAAAGAAAAAGAAGAGACAAGTGTATAGACGAATCCTTCAAGGAAATTCCTTCAAAGAAAGCAACTCATCCTTCTGGGCAAGAGCGACTTTCATCCTTTGAAGTACACCCGCTTCACTTCAACTCCTCGAGACAACTTTTCAACCTCTTCTTCCCGGCGAGTAACACATTCTCAGAAGGGGCTTCACCTTATAATTTCGAGCTCCCGACCCTGGAGAACCCTTTGAGGAACCAAGGAGCATTGAAGTCGTACTGCACAAACACATCTCGATGGCACTTCCAGCCTTCAATCATCTCCTCGAAAACCATTCGACCAGCTGTGACGCTCATCCCATGGATAGAAAATAAAGCCTCCCGAACGCGGCCGACCAATGCAAGACGACTTTTGATCCTCGTAGGGTAGCAATGTGGTCGTGTTTCTCCCATATCGCCGTGTACAACTCTTCGAACCGAGTCGGCACACCGAATCCTCCAACCAACACATGACCTTGATAAGGAACAATGAACTGAGGATCGAACAAAGCTCCAGTGTTGCCCTACCAATACTTCACCAAATACGTGAGCCTTGTCGGGCCATAAGAGGTCTTTCGTAAGAAGTCGCCACGACAAATTTTTTATTGATTGGAACCTGCTCAGAACATTCTTCAAGGGGAGCCACCTCAACAATAGAGGATGTTGCCTCTCTTACATTCCTCCCGATATCTACTTCGCTCTGGGTGCTAATTTCCATAACGGCCCCATCAACAAGATCACTTAGGAGGCACCTTGTCCAACCGAGCTTGCATCATCTCCTCGTCATGGTCTCGAAAAGGAGCGGTTTTGCCGGACTTCTCAAAGATGAAGATCAGCACCACCAGACTTCTCAAAGCATGAAGATCAAGACCGCCTGACTTCTCAAAGATGAAGATCGGTCGCTTCCTCAACATGAAGATCAAGACCGCCAGACTTCTCAAAGATGAAGATCAAGACTACCTGACTTCTCAAAGATGAAGATCAACATTACCAAACTCATTCGAATGCGCGCCAACCTTGTGAAGACATTCTCTTTCTAATTCCCTCGATTTCAAGCAATGATCACTCTTAGAAGAATTTACTCGGGAGAAACGAAGGAATCAACAGAAATATATTTAAATACCCGCATATTGAGGAATTGAGGATCACCGAACCACATGCCCGCCTCTTAGATCTCTCCGCTTGGGGACCGCAATCCTCGCCTAAGTCCGTTTGGTCGAAGTGGCCTCAACCGGAAATGCTCCTTCGTGACGCCAAGATGGCTCACCACGGAATCATTACAACATCCTCCGAGAATTCTCTAAAGCCAACATTACTTCCTCCAAAATTCCTTATACTTGTCGGTTTCCTACCGAAGTTTCTCCCAATAGGCCGAAGGGAAGACTCATGGATGCCAAGAATATGTCAAAGATCAAACATAACCTGGAGAAGTTCTTTCGAAGCCTCCAAGGACGAATAAAGGGAACACCCTGTCAAATCCCATTTGATGAGCAGCCTTGTCGATGTTGTACGGAGTCACAAGAAGAGCTTCGTTGAATAGAGACGGGATATATCCTGAATGCACTGCGGCAGATAAATAAGTTCTCCAAATTTCATAGTCTCGGATCGGCACGCAACGCATCATCAGACCGTCGAAGCGATAGCAAAAGTCTTTGTTCCGAACAATGGAAGGGTTGATCGCCCACATGGACTAAATTCTGCTTAAGACACATTATCAAAGATATCCACGAGTTTCGCACCGGCTCTGGGATGCCTCCTCTGCCAACGAAGTATTCTCGAACCACCATACAAATTGCCGAAATGAAGTTGCGGGAGCAGGAGCATAACTTTTGAAATGCTCCCACAAGAATGCCTGAAGAAAAGAGAAGTGGACATACGACTCAACCTTCTTGTACCCGTTGGAAACATGCATATCCATTGCTAAGGCGTCCAGATGAGAATACAATGATCCAAGGAACAAGGCACCTAAGGGAAGAACTTCGCCTTTTGCTAGCTTTTATAGCAATCTTAACTGAACACCCCTTATGGTTTTCTTTCCAAACTGTCGTCATATATATCTCTGGATAACCACAAAACCGGAATGCAATCACACCGAGCTCGTTTTCCAACTCCCGATTCGACTCCTGGTTTACAGAGACCATTCCATACCCACCAGTGTAAAAGCATCTTGTATCTTTTTTCTCCTCCTTGTCCAGTCGTCGAATTTCGCCACCTTTGAATTATAGTGTCATAATCACGTTGTTCCGTGTCGAAAGCTCATAATAAAGATTCCCAAAGAATGAGCAAGTTCATCAATGCAGCTACGCTTTCCAGAGTAATAGTCATCTCTCCCCATCTATATATAGTTGTATGAGTAGAAGGGCGCCACCGAGAAATGAAAGTAATCAAGCATGCAGCGTCTTTCTTAATTTCAAGAGTAATGATGCCATGACGCATCGGGAGATTTGCGCTTTGGTCAAATTGGCTTTAATTTTCTTATTATTCAACCTCATAAATCCTTCATAAGAGTCCAGTGGAGTATGACAAGTCTTGAAGTCGATAGGAGATGGCGGATATTCATTTCTTTGAAGACAGAACCTCATCACAAGTGCCGAGAAGAAGATGGATCGCCTTCTCTATATTTTCGAATCGGAAAGCGGGACTATCTGTGAGAGGGATGTTTCCTAATGTTTGGAAAAGACAAGGTGAACAACTCATCAAGAATGTTCGGCATATCTTTGAAGTCACAACACTTCCCGACTCTACACCAAAGATTATCTCCGTAGACATATCGACAGGAGTTCTTTTCTTCATTCTACAATAAATACAGAGAGTCGTACTTGTATATAAAAAAAACGAGTGCGAACTGCATTCACGTTGGAATGCACAAGACTCGGGATTGGGTCCAAGCACCGGCTCAAGTTTCAAGCACCTATTCAGTTTCAAGTCCTAAGTATTGGTTTCAAGTCCTAGATAAGTTTCAAGTTTGGTATAAGTTTCAAGTCCTAGATTGGTTTCAAGTCCTGCATAAGTTTCAAGTCCGGTATTGGTTTCAAGTCTGGTATTACTCAAGCCTCATGTCCGGCACAAGGCTAGTATGAGGTCGACTTTCAGTCAAGCATGTGTTGGTGGGACCCACGTTCGGATCAAACGCACATGGTGAGACTGCATTCGTATACACGTACTATAACACGATTTTCTCATGAGAATTGTGTTCATGAAATTCAAGCCAAATTTCTCTCCAAGCTACAACCTAATAAACTAGGTTTTACATGCAACGATGGAAGAAGAAGCAAAAACGGCATATTCATGGGCTCGCGGAACTAAACAATTCTAGCAAAATGGGCGGTTTTACTATCAATCTTGATGGAAGCTGGGCATGATGTATCTATCAAAAGATTTTTACCTAAGAAATTAGGGTTTTTCCTAAAAAAAAAAAAAAAAAAAAAAGCGAAACTTACCTACGGACGGACGAAACTTACTCGACTCGGATTCTACAACGACAAAGAATAAATGTGAGTGAGCAAAGGGCAGATCCAGACGGAACCGCCAAACAATAAAAAAAAATTGGGAGAAAAAGAATAGGGGTTGTTCTCTTTATAGACAAAAATTAGAAGAATCCCAATAGAACAAGGATTCCTCTTTATTTGGCTTCCTTTTGATTCAAATACCCAAAGAAGGAAACCGGTCCCACCAAAGGATTCCATGCAAGCGCAACGGCATGGACAACTAGCTTGTCGGGTCAACACTCTTCCGGTAAATTTCCTTTATCCTGTCTTTCTCACATATGTATGTCACCATCTCATGCCTACCCCACAATAGTGTAACCATTATGTGCTAGGCAGGGACTTAATGTTGATGGTGGATTTTCATTTAAGGATAAAATTGTAAAAACCAGAAAATCATGCTACTGACATCTTGTAAAAGATAAAGCCATTAATAAGTGTTGATACTCCTTCACTTTACTAATTCACCTAGAATGGAGCATGTGGCAACAATCCCATTCTCGTGAATTAAATACATGAAATTCATCCAAAGTTGGAGCATGTAGAACAATCCCATATACCTCAAAGGTGAATTTATAGCATTATTAATTAATGCGTGAGCAGCCTTGTATTTCATGTACTCATTATCAGTGCGGCATGACGACTGAGTGTTGCTCTCAGCAGAGCAACACGAACCTCCAAGCATTATAATGAAAGCATGTACGAAATACCCGTACAGGTTGCAACTCTCGGTGTGTTATACTAGTTTGAGTGAGAACTCTTGGTGTGTTATACTAGCCCGATTGAGCATCCATACTGACCGTATCAGTCTGGATATGATCTCGTTCATCCAACCTCACCAGGCGTGATTGGATGGCTCTAGATCAATTCCATAACCCCCAAGCGGTGTATGGAATATTCACTTTGAACCAACGCAGACCCCGCATGGCCTGGCCTCCCAAAATATTGGCATAGCTCGCCAAAACGTCCAAACCAGAGCGTATGGACTAAAACCCTAAATTAGGGTTTGCGGCATATTACATGTGTCGCAAAACAGCCTCAACAATCCATCTTCGCAGTATAGATGGAGGGCGTAGATGTAGATTCAAAGGGCCCAGAGCATGTCAACACAATCACCGTGGCCCGCCTACATACTTGACCACCTGGTCAGACCAACCATGGTTGGTCATCCCACCCGTGCGCCCGAACAGAGCATGACGCACGGCCGTGAAACCCAAAATTAGGGTTTTGAGCATCACGAGCGTCCATCTTCTCCCGCACGAACGGAGGGTCCTGCATTAGATTAAGGTGTCCTGGCCATACCAAAGATGACCACCGTGGGCCCGTCTATCCCTCACTGACGGGGCCAAGGCATATCATGCCCGGATATCCCAAAACGCGCGTCCAAACTTGCGTGGTCACACTTCCCAAATTGCAACCGATCTCACCACTCAACTTCACCTGACGATTTGAGTGGCTTAGATCACGTTTTCATGGGACAATCGGTATAGGCGTGAATACCAGCCTACCACCTACACGCCGGACGGATTGGGTAAGACCAACCAAGCTTGGTCGCCTTGAAGCGCGTGCCCGAAGTTGGCACGATGTGCGGCTTTTGCGGCACTCCATTTCATCTGCAAAATCGATCTCAACCACCCTCTTGCTTGGCCAAATCGAGTGGCCTAGATCGTGCCTTTATGGGATGAGAGGTACGATGCAGTGTACACAAGATGTCAGTCTACACGCATGCCCTGGTCGGTCCTTTCCAAAACCCTTCCCATGCTTGGTTTCAACCATGCTGAAGAGTGATGCCTGCGCACCTCTTCAAAACACTGATTCCATCAAAGGTCGCAGATGAGTGTCTCAAAGATCATCTCGTCCGTCCAACTTCATCGGCTTGGTTATACAACCCTGGTCAGGAGTTAATTGGTCAGTGAGGCGTCATGGTGATCACCACCCGTCACTTTACCACACCATGATGTAGTACTCAGATAAAATACACATGATACTTCACAGACAACTTCCCGAAATAACGCAGTTATTCAATTTAGCATTACATGCTACCTTTTGTGGGTCACATGATCCGCATATTCCAGTGTCACTCATGTCACAAATCGGGGATACATACTGGGGTATTGGTCTCAGGGGCAAATAACTGCGGCGTGCAAGGTAACGCGCCATCACAAGAACGTGTTAGGAAGTCATGGACGGTTAGGGATGACAGGAGAAGTGGGCAAGACCGGGTCGTGTAACACCAACACACAACTCCACTACTCCATCACTCCACTTCCTCCACTTCCCCACGAGAGACGTGAATAAGGATCAAATGACTTGTATAAATAGGTTCTCCTCCCTATTTTCCAAACACAACACATGTCCGTGATTTGAGACAAACCAAGTGTTAATACAAAACGTATTCAAACACCCCGAGCTCGCTTTCATCAATCGTAAGCCTCGCTCACCTTTCTCTCATAATTCAAAGCAAGCCAACACCTTCACAATCTCAACACCTTCTTCGCTTCCCTCCCTAAGATCAACCCCATCTCCTTCACTTTATGACCGAAACGAGTCTGAACGCCATTTCTTGGTTTAGGCCGGACTTGCACGATTGATTTCAATCTACAAGCACTCACCACGTAAAGTGCGCATTTTTTGGGTTTAGATTCATTCCTCATACACACACCCCAAATTACCAAATCCGGCAGGAATAGTTTTCACCCATAAACACACAATAAACATCAAGATCATCTAAAAGCCATAACCCCATCGATCAATCCATACTTTCTCCATTTCAAGCACAAAGTACTTCCATTAGTTCTCACAGACAGCTACCATATGAGACCCAGTTTCGGACATCATATAATCTTCCTCCCATCTGTTTCTTGCCCATTCTGATCCTCGCCAGAACCACCTGCAGATTCAACTCATTCTCCGACCACGGCAACCAGTTCATCACCAGCAGCTCCGATTATTTGTTTAGTATCCAACTCCTCCGCAACAACCAACACTGTTGCTCGACATCTGCACCACCAATTATTCATTTACTCCAGATTCGACCCCAACTGTTCACTGACTGGAAGCCCATTTATTTGCATTATCGGCTCTTCCCCATTTACGTACAATAGATTCAAATCCGTTAACATTTGAACACCAACTGTTGTTGTTGTTACACCCACAGTAAAAACTCCATGGAGACTTGACTCCATTCTGTCCGGCTAAGTCTCTCCTTCACTGCTACCAACAGCTAGAACAAATTACTCCCATAGCACTCGGCTAACACGACCTTAACACTAGATGCCATCTCCATTCTCGCTATTGCCACCTTCTCAGTCAGCTACTATCGACCACAGCTGCAATTACTCATCTAGACAGAACCCGTACCACCAGCAGCTTCGCCCCATCGTTTACAGTTCCGAAGCTTTATCAAAAGCATGACCTTCATTCTCGTCAAATAAGTTTGGTGGTGCCGGCGGATACTTGGAATTGTTCTTCTGGTTTGATAATAAAATGAGATGTGGTGTAGACCTTGACACGTCACCCACTGCTTTCTTCCTTTTATTTACTGCAGCCAACACGTAACATCCCTGCCCACTTTGACAACTCCGTGAAATGGAAAGTTGCTTCTGCATAAGTGACAACCTCATTTAATTAAGGTCTCCGTTTGGTGCACTGAGAAGTAGGTTTGATGTTTTGTGTCGTAAACGCCTCTATTACGTGTAGCTTAGCCATTTTATTTTGGGACGATCGAATTACGCTTGTACTTTCTACAAAAGCACTAAAATAGTATTGTTAGCCAAAATATTGAGTCCTATCTAATATAAATATGGGTATAAAATGTAGCACTTGCGTGCTTATCAATAGATAAAGAATGTTTGATGTTATCATGCATCAAGAAATGTCTGCAAGATTTTGGATACTCACCATTATCTGCATAACATTTATAACCAACATTAATAGCTTCAAGATCTCAAAAACAATAACGAAAATAGAGAAAGCAAGATAGAATTGTGTACCATAATATAAGAAATTAGGGTGTAAAGATGGAGAAAGCAAGAAAGCATTGTGTCCCGTTAAAGAACTCACCTATAACTCATCCATCCCCAGCAGTAAGGTCATTCAACACGTTAACAACATCTGCAGCGTGATAAAGCAAGTAAAAATCCACATTATATCCAGTTGAGATTTATAAAAACAGAATCAAACCGACAAGAAATTGAAAAAGACGAGATCACAATAAATCTAGGGAAAAAACAACCGAACATACAATTGGTATAGCTAGTGCTAGGACAGCATTTGTACCCCTCCAAAACCTTGCAATGCTTTCCCCGCAAAACTCGGTTTAAATCGAGCCATCACTATTTGGGGGATACAATAGTTGTGTGAACTAGATGCTCTCTCTGAACCATGAAATTCAAAAGCAAAAATTAAGCTTCGAAATCATTGATTCCTGCCATAAAAAAAGATGTTCCACAACTAACAACTATCCATCACAAATATATTAAGATTGGTATTGAACAACAAACACAAATTCAGAAATCAGAGTCTTTAGCTTCACATTTGCTTGTAAACATTAAATCGAACAATAAACGAAACCCTAAAAATATTAATGAGATACTGAGGTAAATTAGAAGGTTGAGTTCTAGCTAGATATGATAAAAATGCACAGACACTCTTATATTCTACAACCTCAAGCTCAGAAAGAAACATTGTCGAAGTATCCAACCAAATTCGATATACCATTTTAAACTAAGATAGAAAAATGAGTTGTTACTTAGAGAAAAATCCTTTTTGGTGAATCTAGTGGAAGAAACAATTAGAATAATTGGATTTGAGATGGATACGGTATGATACCATTTTCAGTTGATAGCTAAAGAATGTTTAATGTTATTATGCATCAAGAAAGTTCTGCAAGAGTTTGGATACTCACCATTATCTGGTTAGCATTTATAAACAAAAATCATAGCTACTGCAAATGGGTACTCCTACATTGCTCGATCACCTTCTTGCTTTTGGCGAAGACCCTGAAAAAATTTCTACAAGCCAAAGTTCATGTTGGTCTTCACAAGGATAAGGCAGCTGCTTGAGTCCTGTAACTAAGATACTGCAAACAAAAGTGTAATAAAGAATGCATTGTATACTTAAGAATAAGAAAATCAAATGTTCTAAAACCTCAGCAGCCTTAATTGGCAACATATATAAAATAGAAAATAAGTAAAACTTGCGTCGCTTTATAAAAATGTATAAAGCATGCCTCACATAGAGATGACGAGGTATTAACACCCAGACATACTCAAACTTCATACTACTTATGCTCATTCTGATTAGTAACTTCAGTGCTGGTGTTGCTGGGGGGTTTCGATACGGGTTGAATCCTAACATAAGGATTCCTTGTCAATGTCTCTCCTTTTAAAGCATCTACATACCTCAACCTTCATACTAATTATGCTCATTATGCAAGTCTCTCCCGATTCACTTTCCCCATCATCTGATCCACAATTCCAAAGAAATGAGAAACAACCTTTTATATCACTCAAAGGGACACCATGCTTTCAGAGCACAAAATCAGAGAATAAATTCACTACAATGCCGAAGTTTAAATTTTCAAATGCAAAGAAGTTAATTGAGTAATTAAGTTGAAACGATCTATTACTCTTGCTTACCATAAATCTCAACCAAGTACTAAATATAAGAAAATTGAAAGAAATCAAAAGATAGAATTATGTCCTAAATTATAAGCTTATAGAGACTAAAGCCAAAACATGCAACAAAGGAACCATCCAATTCCATTACTAAGCTTTCTTAATTGTGTACATGCAACAAAGAAGAATTTAGGAAATATACTTGAGAAACAAAATTTAGACTAAGGGAAAAGAAAGATAGGTAAAAATGTAAAGGCTCAACTGTGTATAAAGTAAACGGGTGCAGGGGATTGATGCACTTAATATTCATAGGTGATAAGAGATATATAAATTTTCAACTGACAATCCGGTAGTAGACTTATATAATACTAGCCATCCAGAAGGCTTAGTGAAAGCTCCCAATTTGTGAGTCTGAGGATGCCATTCTTTATCTTTCTTCTGCCACAACTGTCTATTTATTCTACTCTTTTGTTGCCTTATTCAATGTGGGTGCATGAGGTCGATGAAAATTTTACATTCTTCGACAACACATGCATGCTTCTAAATGTGAATATAGGTTTATTTACTGTTCCATGTATTTAATGTACCACATATTTAACAAAATTGAAATTGGAGTTTAAAAAAATAAATATTCAAAAAGAAAAGTTTCAAATATACCCATGTGGATATACATTTGCTCGACAGCAAAATGGTGGATGATTCTACTAATGAATAAGTAGAAATCTTCTTCGATGTTGCATACCATCACCAATTGCAGATATAATCTGTTTCTCTATTACACCAAAATCTTACAGGTGCACTAGATAAAGATCAAAGTTTACTTAAACGTTTCATGAATAAACCATAAGCATCATTTCCTCGACATACTTTGTTGTCATTGCAAATTACAAGAGAAATAGCAATCAAAACCTTAAGGAAGATAATGAATACTTATCTCCGATGTGACTCAATAACGCTATAAGACATCACCTTTATCATTAATTGAGGCTCATTGAAGTTATCTCCAAAACCTGATTTATGAAATTGAGATAAAAAAAAATTCAATTAGATATCATAACTCGAACAAATCTTTGAATCTATATCTGAACCTAAAACTCTGAACTATAATTATTTTATTTGATCGAAATATTAATTGAAATCAAAAAAAATAGGTTTTATACCGTAATTATTATTTCCAAATCGACAAAATCAAGAGTCGCGATCAAATTAAAATGACAATAATAAATCAATATTACCTTTCAAACAACTTTGGATGATTTAATCTTCAGATTAGTTTACTTATATTGATTCTGCTCAGACTTTTCCCTTCTTTCCAGATTTTTTCTTCAAGGACAGCTATTGTTGATGATGATTTAGGTTTTTCAAGTTTGAGACGAATTAAATAGAGTTAAATCGAGTCTTTTGGTGATCAAATTTGGGGTTTGGAGATTGATCTTCCACCATTTAGAGATCGAGAAACGTAGAGTTCTTCGCTGCTCAAGTGAAGGGATAGGAAGAAGAAGAAAATGATTTTGTTTAGTCCATCGGAATAACTGGCCCGATAAAAGCCGGTCCACCTATATGGTTTTGACGGTGATGGGGTATCAAAAAACAATTGACGGGGAGATTCTATCGATTTCCATAATAGGCCCCGTCAAAAGTCACCTGTTTTGGCGTAGTGATCGGCATCTACCTCTATGGCTTCAAACCCCCTTCGCAGAACAAGAGTATGTTGGAACAGTGTGGAAGCTAATTTAGTTGCATCATGATCCACGAACATGCTTGTAAGGGCAAATGAAAGGCCTGGTTAGTAGCATCATCATGTCGCAGCGGGAAAGTTATGACCTGTGCGCCCTGGCGCACTAGGCGTAATTTTCCGGTCCGTCACAAATGTGCTTGGACCGCCGTCATGTGGTTGAAGCAAGGCAGCACTCAACGATGCGTTGTTGAGCATAACACAATTTGGAAATCTATATCTAATAGCTCTTAGCTAGTATTAATGTCATATATCTATTCGCCGTAATATGAATATAATATACAAATGAGATTTAGTTATTTTTTTAATTTAAATAGTGTTATTAGAATTACTTAAAAGAATAGTAATGTGAAATCTCAACATTGTTTCAGGATACCAACTTGGAAACAAGCGAGCTAGCGAACATGCTTGAAGACAACATGAAAATAATTTGGAATCACTTCTTGTCTTGAGGTTGGAGTGTTGTTTCACTTAAAAGCTAAAACCAACTAATAAGTGATGGACTGCATGTATTGCTGAACTGATGAATTACATGTTCAAGAGAATAGCAGGTTGGAGTGCTGTTTCACTTAATCCAACTATAGTTGGGATGTACAAAAAATTCAGTAAAGAAACGATATAAGTAACGAAAGCACAAAACAAAAATACTCACATCTTCTAAATTGAGTAAAAAGTACCGAGTGTGGCGCATGCTTACTGACTGTTTCTTCAGCTACCATTACCTCGGAACAGGAAAAAGACTTTCAAAGTATGCTGAGGATATAAATTTAATTCCCTTATCGTGTCTAATTACAGGAATTGAAGAGTGGAGCTCAATGGTTTCCTCCTCCTTCGAAGTCATGCTTTTCCAGTTGTAAGAATGAAGGGACAGAAAAGGAATCCTTGTAGTTCCTTGGTAATATACTCCAGGTTTTTGATAGCTTTCAATGAGAATTTCCTCCGTCCCTGGGATTGGTAGAAACTCGACCCACCGTGCAATATCCCATTGAAAAGGTAAGTTTATAGTTAGCTCAGTCCATGTCTGGATACAACTTCCAATGCCACCAGTACCATCAAGTATCCCTAGCTTGACAGTACTACCATCATGCACTCTACATAACAGAGCTAAACGATCATTTACTTCTAATAGATTAGCAGACCGATTAGACCACCAGCCCCTAGAAAAATCATAGCCAAGCGTGATGAATTTCGGGACAGTGACTTTTCTGAACTTCTCATGTCCAACATCAAATGCCACTATGACTTTCTCTTCACTGCTCATAAACTCCGCAGTGATCCAATATATAGAACCATTCGCATAGACAGATGCTTCTTCGACAATATGGTAATTATCAGGTACCCGGTCATCAATATTTCTCCAGGTGCTATTTTCACCTACAGTCAATACCTCGCAA
This sequence comes from Papaver armeniacum, assembly GCA_023531295.1. NCBI lineage: Eukaryota > Viridiplantae > Streptophyta > Magnoliopsida > Ranunculales > Papaveraceae > Papaver > Papaver armeniacum. The sequence goes on along the minus strand of JAJJWW010006304.1, from coordinate 195,640 downwards.
CCCAAACAAGCAAAACCTTGCTTACGTTTATCGTATAAACTCCATATACAAATCACTTTGTGTTCCTTAGTGGCAGGGTCGAATCCAAATTGATAAACTGGAAGACGAAGGTCTGTGATTTTTTTTTCTTTTTCATCTTTAGCAAATATTGTACTGATCAGCGGAGTTGTCTCTCTAGTGCTGATATTGTGTATTCTAACACCAGTATATTGAATGATACATAGCAAACCGTTTACAGGTTTTAAATACCGAACAAATAAAGAAGGCTCAAATCCCACCACTCTCGTCTGACTAAAGATCCTAGGTATGACGCCTCTTCCCTTTGTGCGATACTTGGAGCTGTCAGAATACTGTGGTATTGGGATCGCAAAAAGGAAGCATGGCCGTGATTTTGATCGAGTACGGTGTAAATCAATAAAGTATAAATCATGCTGAATTAAAGATAACCACTGTTTACTTACGCACTTGAATCGCATCAGTGTTTTCACCTGGAGTCTGCTAAGTATGTCGCATACCATCTCCATTCCGATTGAAACATGATCACGGCGGCTCTTGTTTTTCTGCTTCCTCCTCTTCAATGTCATCATCTTGAAGATGAATTGGGTGATTTTCTTGAAGCAAAATTGATGCTGTTTTGGTGTAGTTGAATCAACAGCCTCCAACTAAAACCCTAGAGAAATTTTGACGATCTCAATGCATGGCCAGCTTTTTTCGTTGACCTGAAGTTTAAACGCGCTAACTTCTATGCGACTGCGAGGCATTTTGTGTAACCTTTATACTTTGGGGAATATGTACCCCGCTTCTAATTGAGTCATTAACCACGGTACTGGTAAAGAAAGAAGGTCGTGTAAATTTAGCATACATGGTAAAAAAAAAGTAGGAATTACTATTAGGTAATTACTGATCATTGTAAGAATTGAATCTCCAGTTCCTTTTTCGTTTTTGAATCTCCAAATCTTGAAAAAAAAATCATTATAAATTTTAGGTATTGCCACAAAAAACAATCTATGTAGTGGTGCATCCTCATCGAGGGCATAGTTCTGTGACTGAAGCTTCATTCACGCTCCACTTCGCTGCTTCACCATAGCCTGGATATAAAGACGTCTTGGGCTCCGTAGGCCTAGTACTAGCAGCGAAAAATGCAGGTGCTGAAGGTAATTCGTGATTCGTTGCAGAGTAGCTGTTGAGCATTAAGACAACCGTCGGCATTGAGGGTCTATCTGTAACATTTTCTTGAACACATAATAATGCAACATGGATGCATTTCACCACTTCATTACTAGAGCATGTGTCTTTTAAAGTTGGGTCTAATATTTCTATTGCAGATTCATTATTCCAGTGTCTCCATGCCTTGCACCAGTTTCTCCTCAGTTTTATTATCCATCGCGCGCGTAAGCAACAGTAGAAAAGATTGGATGCAAAAATGATATAATTTGATACTCACATAGCTTAGAAGGTCCCGAGCAATTTGATAGGTGTTGTAAATACCTTAATTATTATCTATTGTTTATGTTTTTTTTTATAGTTTTCTTGTAAAATATGTATCTTATGTTTACTTTTGAGTAATTAGGTACAATGGAGTCATTATGAGCAAAAGAAGGAGAAACCATCTATCCGGGAGCGTAAAGGGCACAAAGATCGATTCACAAGCGGGTGAGACGTGGAGTCGGCTAAGAATATGCGCAGCAAGGAAGTGAATAGGCAGTCAGTTCCGCGAAACTGACAAGCCAAGTATCACTGTGGTGGCCCCTATCGTAAGTGGGGTGCTTGTAGCAATTTCCATCATTACCAGCCCTAAAAACAAGAGAAGTGTTTTTTCTCTTTTATCATCTGTTTCATCTGAAATGAATTTGAGAGAGAAAAAGGAGGCGATGTCAATGGAGAGATCAAATCGAAGAGAACATGAAGAGATTGAGAGAAGATCTAGCTCTACTGGTGTGGAGTTGGACAACACAGATAGGTCGAGATTTAAGCAGAAGTGCTGTTGCTGTCGATGAATTAGAGGAAGCAAAGAAATCAGGGCTACAGTGGATGAATTCAGTTGAATTAGAAGAAGAAAAGATGAAATTGAAGATGGGTAATGGTCAGAACTCGATTTCAAAGAGAAATTAAAGAGAACTGAAGCCAAGAAACGCACACAGTTGAGGGTTTGAGTTGTGACTATGTTGCTGGTTTTGAGAGTACAGAGGTGATTGAATCGAGATGTTAATGGGATTTACAGGTTAGGGTTCAACTCGGATTTGAGAGAGAAATGATGGGTCTATCTCTAATGTGAATTACAGGGAGAAGATGGTGGAATTAAGATAGGAATTTGATGTGTTGGTGCTCTTGAAGAACAGATTTCGGGTTTGCCTTGAATTTATGAAATGAAGAAAACTTGGGTTCGTGGACTAGAGATGGAGTTATTGGTGATTCAAAAGAGTGGTATGTTGGCTTGAGGAGATGATGAACAGCTCAAATGGTTTGAACCGAGAATGTAGGAGATGTTGCAAGTGAGCTAGGAATGTTCTCAGCATTGCTATTGAAGCTTAAGTTCTGGTTAAGCTCGGGTTGCGATGAAGTAAGAAATGTGGGTTGTTGCCGGATTCAAGGGTGCAGCGAGTTAGAAGAGGAATTGATGCCGAGACAAGAAATGGCTTTTGGTGGTTGTGGCCATGTATGCAATATCTCAGATACATCTGAGAATGTGTTAATGGAGCTGGTACGAGGAGTTGATGACTCAGAATGGTGATATGATTGAGCTGATAGTCTAGCACCTGAGATTGCTGGTTGTAATGGGTTGAAAAGATTCAGATGGTGTTCTTGTTGGTGATTAAGAAGGGTTTGGCTACATTTGGAGTCAAGAAGGAATCGGTTGGTGGTTCCGATGTTGCAAGTTAGAGGATCGGGTCCTGGTCTTCCGTTGCTCATGGAATTGCAGAGAAGAACAGTGAATGAAATGGGTATCATATGCAGCTGTAATAAGGGGATCAGGTGCTAATTCGAGTGAAATGCAGAATGGAGCAGTGAAGTGAGTTAGAAATGAGATGCTGCTGCTATGAGTTTAGGAGAAGTGTTGTACTAGCATGGGAATGAATGAATGGGTGGAGTTGTTGTCTGTAAGGAGTTGGTTGTGATAACAAGGTTTGCTGCTTGTGAAAATGAAGGTTGTCACAGTTGCAGGATTATGGAGCTGCAGGGGAACTACGTTATGTGCTGTTTTGAAGCTACAGAAGACATGAACTGAGATCAAGGAATAGTGGTTTGAGAAGGAAACTAGTGGACTGGTTGGTTCCCAACGAAAGGAGCATATGAATGAGCTGAAATTGCGGGTGATGTTGTGCGAGAATGGTAGGGAGTGTGTATGCGATAATAAGGGAATGACTGAAGTTGAAACGAGCAGGTCAGGTGTTGGTGCTATCAAATGATGCAGTGGCTTGAGTAAGTGTGCTGCGAAGAATTCGATGACTGAGCTGTTGTCGTGAGTTTGTAATGGATTCGAGCTTGCAAGTTTCTTTGTGAGATTCGGAGAAGGAAGATTCAAGTCGAATGAATGGTCAGGTGAAAGTTGAGAGATTATGAGGAGATTGAAATGAAGCTCTGGCAGTTTTTGTTGTTGTCAAAATATGGAGTTATGGGTTGTGACTAGATGAATGTGTTAGGTTTCACAGGTCAAGAATAACTGCAGTTTCAGATGGAATCGCAGGTGGTATGATTCGGAGTCTGCATTTGATGATAAAGCTATGTTGCTCCAGCCATGAAGCTGAGATGGTAATGGTAAAGTCGTAGTTGGGAATGGATATTTGATGATGTTGTTGCCATGGAAATGAAATGGCTTTTGTGCTGAACTACAGATGGAAGAGCCAAGATGGCTGCAAAATTATGCACAGCCAAGATGACTGGCCAAGGAGTTGTGATGCACAATGATTGTGCTGCATAAGTTCAGGCCGTGCAATGGGTTGTCAGTTCATTCAGCTCTGACTCAGGACTGACAAGACTACCTGACTCACATGACCCAGTTTGACTCAAAGACTTGACTGAGTTGACCTGACCGATTTGAATCGTTGACCGGTGACCGAGTGGAGTTAGCCGGTCACCTGAGGTATTTTCCGGTGTCGGATTACGGCCAACTTTCGGCTAGTTTACCAGTTTTCCGGCGGTCACTTTTGAGCAGAGCTTTTACATGGGTATTCCTCACATATGGGCTTGGTGGACTTCCATCTATTGGACCTTTGAGACTTGACCTAATTTTGGAAAGCAAAGGGATATAAAAGAAAGACTTTTACAACTTGGAAATCACGTTTTATTCTTGGAGCTAAGGAGAGAGCCGCTTTTGTTTACTCTACTGGGGTTTGCTTTTGTTCATCTTCTTCTATTCAATTAATATTTCTATGATGAACTCCATAGCTATGAGTAGCTAAATTCTATAGTATTGGTTAAGGATGTAGTCTTATATCTATAACTTGTGCTTGATTAATGCATTAGTTTTCTCTCTTAATTATCGTTCAAATCTCTACTGTTTTTAATAATCACATGATTGATGTATTGTGATAGGACTTAGATGTTTGGTTTGTTAAGTGGCCAATTAATTGAACTTACATCCTTGTCCATAGTTATTTTAGGGTTTTTCATCGAGCGATAACCCTGAATACAAGAAGCATGATATGTTTATGGTTTGTAGTGATACACTCTCGTAATCATATGTAGAGTTTGACTATTGTACGAATTGTTATGCGCAGTGTATGACAATTGCATTGATTAGCCTATTTTTGAAACTTAATGCTCATAGGAATTGAACTTAATTAGCGCAAGGCGTTAGGTTATTCTTTAGGTAGAATTCACATACGCAACTCTAATGTGTGTGTTGATGAACTTAGGAAATTAATAGATTATCTTGCTCTCTTGATTCTCTAGGCTTTTGATAATAAAAGAGATTAAATTGTAATTCTAATCATATATGCAAGCACATGTTTAAGATTGAAGATGAATTCCTTGACCAATATCTTTCTCTCATTGATTACTTTCTACAACTTACTTTGTTTTTGATTTACTTTTATTGCTTACATAAAATTCAGAAATCCCCCCAATTGGTTACTTTAAGAAATTGAATACATAATAACTACAATTGCCTCTCTGTGGAAAAGAACTCTTTCTTATCATATGCTTTAGGAAAGTGAAATTATTTTGACGCATACGACAGCGATCAAATTTTGGCGCCGCTGCCGGGGAGGCATACGGCTAGTTATTAAGTTTTTAGTTTCTTTTTATAATTTCTGCTTTTATCTTTGCTTCTTGTTTTCTTGTCTTGTTTCTCACTTGTTTGCGAGAATTATTTTCAGGTACCTAATCCCTGGCTTCTAAAGATTGGAATTATCCAAGGTGCGGGATAGCTACTCGAAGAGGCATAATACTCCAACCAAGTCAAGACACAATGAAAGAACAAGAGTTGGAAGTAGAAGAAGAGACTTTCCAGCAAGAAGAAGAAGTTTTAGAACAAGAGGTTCCGGGTAAACAAGAACCACCTTTTGAAGAAGAAGAAGAAGCAATGGGTGATGCAAATCATTCACTCAAGGACTTGGCTTCTCATAGGCTTGATACACAACATGGGTGTATTCAAACAAACTCTACTTTTGAGATCAAGCCGGGGTTGCTTAGAGAATTACCAAAGTTCCATGGCATGGTGAATGAAGACCCAAACAAGCATCTTATGGACTTCCACACCATTGTCATGGCCATGCTTCCAGCGGATATTGAGGTGGATGGTGCAATGTTGAAAGTTTTTCGTTTCTGTTTGATGGATAGTGCTAAGGATTGGTTGTACTATTTGCCTTCCGGAAGTGTCACGACATGGAAGGGGCTGAAGAAACTCTTTTTAGAGAGATATTGTCTTGCATCAAAGGCTACTCAAATTAGAAAGGAGATTTGTGGGATGAAGCAAAATGTGGGAGAATCCTTATATGAATGTTGGGAACGATACAAGAGATTGGTGGCAAGCTGCCCTCACCACCAATTCGATGGACGCTATGATCATCCAATACTTCTATGAAGGACTCCAATCAAGTGATATGAATCTTCTTGACGCTGGTGGTGGTGGTGCACTAGTGAGCAAGACGGTGGCACAAGCTAGAGAGTTGATTGAAAACATGGCAGCAAACTCCCAACAGTTCTTGAGTCGTGGTTCGGATGTGATTCTTAGGAAAGTAAATGAAGTGAGCGAGGTCGAGGAACTTCGTCAACAAATGGGTAACATGACCGCAATGATGCAACAAGTTGCAGCCGTGGTGATACCAAGTTCCTCTCAAGCTTATGAAGACGAGCAAGCTAATGCGGTCTTTCCAAATCAACAAAGACGGTATGATCCCTACTCTAACACTTACAATCCGGGATGGAGAGATCACCCCAATTTTAGCTATGCCAACAAGCAAGGAGCGGTTCAACAACCTACCTTCAACTATCCGAGTGGATTTCAACCTCAACAACAACAATTCCAGCCGAGACAACAATTTCATCAACAACAACAACAACAACCTCAAAATATGGGGTCCAATATGGAAGAGTTGCTGAAATCTTTTATGCAAAGAACGGAGAGTACGGTTAAGGATTTGCAAACTCAAGTTGGTTCTATGGCTATTGAGTTGAATCAATTGAAGGCACAAAATGGTGGGAAACTCCCTTCTCAACCTATCAACCCAAAAGAGGGTGTCAATGCAATTACGTTGATAAGTGGTACACAACTTGTGCAACCCGAAGTTATTGATTCGGGCACGGTGGAAACACCAAAGGAACCTGTTTTGGAGGAGAAAAATGAGGATTCTCCCCAAACTTCTGAGGTACCTATTTCTAACTCTAAAACTACGGTTTCTACTTATGTTCCTCATTTACCTTTCCCTCGCAGATTTGCAAATTCCAAGAAGGCGGAACTAGAAAAGGATATTTTAGACATTCTTAAGAAGATCCATGTGAACATACCACTCATAGATGCAATCAAGCAAGTTCCAAAGTATGCAAAGGTGTTGAAGGACTTGTGTACCAATAAACAAAGGCTCAAAGGTAATGAAGTGCTTAGTGTGTGGGAGACTGCTTCTGCAATCTTACAACACAAACTCCCACTTAAGTGAAAGGATCCCGGTAGCTTTGACATTCCAGTCACAATTGGTAACACCACATTTAACAAAGCTATGTTGGATTTAGGTGCATCCGTTAATGTTATGCCTGCATCTATGTATAATTCACTTGACTTGGGTCCTCTTAAAAATGCTGGAATTGTATTGCAATTAGCCGACCGCTTTAATGTCTACCCAATGGGTATTGTTGAGGATGTTCTTGTGCAGGTTAATCAATTAGTCTTTCCAGCTGACTTTTGCGTGTTAGAGATGGATGAAGGTTCACCCGATTTGTCTCTTCCATTGCTACTTGGGCGTCCCTTCATGAAAACGGCGAAAACCATTATTGATGTTGACAAGGGAATGCTGACTATGGAGTTTGATGGAGAAATAATACGTTTCAACATTTTCGAGACGATGAGATATCCTAGTGATGTCCACTCTTGTTTCTCCATTGATGTGATGGACACATTGGCGCAACAAATGTTTGAGTTGAATGGTGTTGATACTTTGGAAACCGTGCTCACTACACCCATTGATGATGGTTATGAGTATGGTGATGAGATTTAAGAAACCCTTGGTTCTCTTGACTCATTACCGGGAAAATCAGCAATTAAGAGTATTTCATATGTTTCTTTACCTTGCAATGATGAAAAACTTGTGCCTTCTATTGTTAAATCTCCAAAGTTAGAATTGAAACCTCTTCCAAGTCACTTAAAGTACTTGTACTTGGGTGACAATGAAGAGTTACCTGTGATTGTTTCTAACGAGCTTAGTAAATTACAGGAGCAAAAACTTCTAAGGGTGCTAAGGACGTACAAGACGGCCATAGGATGGACAATCACCGATATCAAGGGTATAAGCCCTGCCGTTTGTATGCACAAGATCCATGTGGAGGACGATGCAAAGCCTACAAGGGAAGCACCGTCGTTTGAACCCTCCCATGATGGAAGTTGTGAAAAAGGAGATACTCAAGCTTTTGGACGTGGGTGTTATCTATCCCATATCCGATACCAAGTGGGTAAGCCCTGGTACAAGTAGTACCAAAGAAATCGGGTGTGACGGTGGTGGAAAATGATAAGAACGAACTTGTCCCAACTCGTGTGCAAACCGGTTGGAGGGTTTGTATTGATTATAGAAAATTGAATGCCACTACTAGAAAAGATCACTTTCCTTTACCATTTATTGATCAAATGCTTGAACGTTTAGCTGGACACTCTTACTATTGCTTCCTTGATGGCTATTCGAGTTACAATCAGATTGTGATAGCACCGGAGGACCAAGAGAAAACAACTTTCACTTGTCCATTCGGTACTTTTGCTTATAAAAGGATGCCTTTTGGCTTGTGCAATGCTCCAGCTACCTTCCAAAGGTGTATGGTAAGTATCTTCTCAGAATATGTTGAAAACATAATCGAAGTGTTCATGGACGATTTTAGTGTATTTGGTGATTCATTTGACCTTTGCTTGAACAATTTATCACTAATCCTTGAACGATGTGTTGAAACAAATCTTGTGTTGAATTGGGAGAAGTGTCATTTCATGGTAACTCATGGCATAGTTTTAGGCCATATAATATCTTCTAAAGGCTTGGAAATCGATAAATCTAAGATAGACCTTATTCGTGTTTTAACCCCTCCCACTACGGTGAGGGAGATACGCTCTTCTCTTGGTCATGCAGGTTTTTATCGTAGATTCATCAAGGACTTTTCCAAGATAGCATCACCACTTTGTAACTTATTGCAAAAAGATGTGGTTTTTAACTTTGATGAAAAGTGTGTGGCGGCATTCAATCGTTTGAAAGAACTTTTGATTTCAGCCCCTATCATTAAACCACCGGATTGGAGCAAGCCTTTTGAGCTCATGTGTGATGCAAGTGACTATGCGGTTGGTGCGGTGCTTGGGCAGCGTGTGGGGAAGATACCTCATGCCATTTATTATGCTTCTAGAACGTTAAATGAGGCCCAAAAAAACTACACAACCACCGAAAAAGAGTTGTTAAACATTGTTTTTGCTTTAGAAAAGTTTCGCTCTTATCTAATTGGTACAAAATAGTTGTTGTCTTTTCTGATCATGCAGCGCTTAAGTACTTGCTTACAAAGAAAGAGGTGAAACCGAAACTCATACGATGGATATTACTCTTGCAAGAGTTTGATATTGAGATCAAAGACAAGAAAGGAATTGAGAACACCGTTGCGGATCACTTGAGCCATTTTGTTGTGGACAAGGAAACTATCCTGTTGCGTGAAAGTTTCCCGGAAGAGCAACTATTCTCAATTGCCTTTGGAGAACCATGGTACGCTGATATTGTTAATTACTTAGTGTCTAAACAAATCCCAAAGAACTTGTCTTGTGCTGAGAGGGACAAACTTAAGAAGTTAGGAAACCAATACATATGGGATGATCCATACTTATGGAAACATTGTAGTGACCAAGTAATACGAAGGTGTGTTCCCGAATTTGAATTTAATTTTATCTTGTCTTTTTGCCACTCATATGCTTGTGGATGACACTTTGGGAGCAAGAGAACCAGTCTCAAAGTACTAGAATGTGGTTTCTATTGTCCAACTTTGTTTAAGGATGCACATGCATTTTGTACCACATGTGATAGGTGCCAAAGAACAGGCAATCTAGGTGCTCGAAATCAAATGCCACAAACTATTATTCAAATTGTTGAGGTTTTTGATGTATGGGGAATTGATTTTATGGGCCCTTTTGTCAATTCTAGTGGGAATTATTATATCTTGCTTGCTTTGGATTATGTCTCGAAATGGGTGGAAGCTAAGGCCACCCCAACTAATGATTCTAAATTTGTTTCAAATTTTGTGCAAGCAAATATATTTGCAAGGTTTGGCATTCCAAGGGCTATAATTAGCGATGGAGGTTCACACTTCAAAAATAGGTTTTTGCAAAGCTTGTTAAGGAAGTACAATGTGTCGCATAGGATTGCAACACCTTACCATCCACAAACAAATGGACAAGCCGAGGTTTCCAACCGAGAGGTGAAATCCATTTTAGAGAATACGGTGAATCCAACGAGGAAAGATTGGACTTCACGACTTAATGATGCTTTGTGGGCGTATATAACCGCATACAAGACACCTATTGGGATGTCTCCCTTTAGGCTTGTTTACGGTAAACCTTGTCACTTACCCGTTGAAATTGAGCATAAAGCGTTTTGGGCTATTAAGCAATGCAATATGGAGTTGGATGGTGCTGGAAGGCAAAGGAAGTTGCAACTTCAAGAGCTAGAGGAGATTCGCAATGATGCATTTGAAAGCTCACGAATTTACAAGGAAAAGACGAAGGTCACGTTATATGATTACAAAGAAACAATTTTGCATTGGGCAGAAAGTGCTTTTATTTAATTCTCGATTGCAATTATTTCCGGGTAAATTAAGGTCACGTTAGATTGGACCTTTTATTGTGACTAATGTGTTTTGTCATGGTGCAGTTGAAATTCGTAGTTTAGCTACAGGAAATGAACTTAAAGTGAATGGGCACCGGTTGAAACCATATTATGAGAACTTCTCTTCGGATGTCGTGGAAGGAGTTAACCTTGTGGAAGTGCTCCCTCTGGAGGAGTCATAGAAAGCAAGGAGATAGTCGGGCTAACGACTTTAAACCAAGCGCTAAATGGGAGGCAACCCATAGGATGAGTATTTCTTGTCTTGATTTTACCTTTTTCTTGTCTTGTTTTTAATTTTTATGATTTTTTGTCGCATATCATTAGAAGATTTCCCACCTTGACTTTCTTTGACGATTCAATTTACATTGAGGACAATGTAAAGTTTAAGTGTGGGGGAGTGGTTAAGCATTTTCATTGTAAATTTTTCATAAATTTCAACTTTTTTGTGAAATAGTGAATAAAAAAACTCCAACTTGTTGTTAGTTTAGAGTCACATACTATACATGTCGCTAAGATTACATCGAGAATCTCATAAGAGTGACCGAACTTAGAGATGACAAGAGAACATGATCGGGTTTCTTACTTGTATGAGAGTTAAAGTTGGATTTAACCATGCCGGTGGCAAACAAGGTGCAGACGAATTCGGTATTAGAGTAGTGGTCCCCTATAGTGAGACTACCCATGTTACATCATGAGAGGCACCGACCTTCAATTCTTTGTACCGTCTAAATATGTGCTTTTAGAGTGTGTGTCACCGTACGTTAATTCCGGTAGAATGGTGAACTACCCAACCTCCCACCAATAGAAGCACTATTTTGATCTCTTGAGTGCTATTTTTGTCAATCATGATGGTGACATCGAATTGCTAACTTACATACCACTTGTAATCTTGTTCGCAGCTAGCACCATCCACTTTATCTCTCTACACCAACAAGTCCATGAGAAACACCATCATCATCAACAAGAGGAGCATCACAAATTCGAAGGAAAGTTGAAGACGTTCAAGGTTTACAAGCAACGGTACAGAATTGAGCAGATTTCAGATTCAAGTAAAGCAACAAGATAAGGAGCAGAATTTTTACAAGTTGAAGACTATTGTATAAGAGCGAAGATTATCAAGATGAAAGTTCGAGAAGTTTATGATATCAAGACATATAAGTTGTGAAGAATCAAGCGGTAAAGTACTTACACCATGGCCTTTGTACTTATATTTTTATTTTATTTTATCTTATTTGTATTTTATTTTCTCTTGTCTAACAAAAAAAAATGAAGAAAAAAAAAAAAAAAGGACAAGAGAAAATTTCTTTAGGTTCATTACTAGTTTTATTGTTTTGTTTCGTTTTGTTTTCATTTTGTATTTGTTTTATTTTTCTTGTCTCATATGGTAAGAAATTGGTCTCATATTAAAAAAAGAGAAAAAGAGAAAAAAAAAAAAGAGAAAAAAAAAAAAGAGACAAGAAAAATTCATTGTATCATATTTTTGGTTTGTATAGTTCGTTTTTAGTTTTGTATTCTTTCAATAAAGCCAATGGAAGAAGGAATATCTACAATGAAGTTTCAAGCAACAAGGAATCAGAGGAAAAGAGTTACATTGTCAAGATTCTACGAAGTTCAAAATTTTATCATCAAGAGTTGAAGACCGAAGACGAAGATGAAGACACCGATTGAAGACCGAAGACGTTTCTATGGATGCTGTGAGAGTGGTGCTAGCTGCACGCCGAACGGATAACAAGGTAAGTAAGCATATTCCCACCTTCGTTAAGTGGTTGATTTCCTTTCTTAGAGATCGTCAAAAAAATGGGTTTTCAAAAATGATAAAAGATGTGGGTTTTCAAAACGATTCGGAGGGTTTTGCCTTCCTACCATTCAACGTGTCGCAGGATTCTCTCTTCACTCCTACCTGGACACATGTGTGACCCATAAAAAGCTGTTTATTATTGAGAGCAACTTCATAAAACTCTTTCTTGTGAGGCAGGGTCGAGACTTTCGATCACTCCGAACCCAAATTTTTTTCGATAAGGGATGGTTATTTCTCTCTCAACTTTTAAGGATGAGACTGTGTTCATTTATGTGTCTAACTTCTTATGACTAGTGTGTAGAATCTCTATGTCTTCTTAGCGCGTTGGATGCTATCATTACGGAGAACTAGTAAGTTGGAAAAGTAGGTTTTGTGGGTATATCTCTAGTAAACCCTCACGAGACTATAACTCATCCACTAGGGACACCTAGGGGTTCAAAGGCTTGTTATACATGCTAAGTGTGACCGTAGCCTCGAAGACACGGAGTTGTATGTATATTTTAGAGTTTGTTTTGTTTGATTTGCTCGAGGACTAGCAAAGTCTAAGTGTGGGGGAATTTGATAGGTGTTATAAACACCTTAATTATTATCTATTGTTTATGCTTTCTTTGCGAGTTTTCTTGTAAAATATGTATCTTATGTTTACTTTTGAGTAATTAGGTACAATGGAGTCATTATGAGCAAAAAAAAGAGAAACCATATATCTGGAGCGTAAAGGGCACAAAGATTGATTCACAAGCGGGTGAGACTTGGACTCGGCTAAGAATATGCGCAGCAAGGAAGTGAATAGGCAGTCGGTTCCGCGAAACTGACAAGCCAAGTATCACTGTGGTGGCCCCTATCGTAAGTGGGGTGCCTGTAGAAATTTCCATCATTACCAGCCCTAAAAACAAGAGAAGTGTTTTTTCTCTTTTATCATCTGTTTCATCTGAGATGAATTTGAGAGAGAAAAAGGAGGCGCTGTCAATGGAGAGATCAAATCGAAGAGGACATGAAGAGATTGAGAGAAGATCTAGCTCTACTGGTGTGGAGTTGGATAACACAGATAGGTGGAGATTTAGCGTAAGTCTTTGTGCGGTTGATGAATTAGAGGAAGCAAAGAAATCAGGGCTACAGTGGATGAATTCGGTTGAATTAGAAGAAGAAAAGATGAAATTGAAGATGGGTAATGGTCAGAACTCGATTTCAAAGAGAAATTAAAGAGAACTGAAGCCAATAAACGCACACAGTTGAGGGTTTGAGCTGTGACTATGTTGCTGGTTTTGAGAGTACAGAGGTGATTGAATCTGAGATGTTAATGGGATTTACAGGTTAGGGTTCAACTCATATTTGAGAGAGAAATCATGGGTCTGTCTCTAATGTGAATTACAGGGAGAAGATGGTGGAATTAAGATGGGAATTTGCTGTGTTGGTGCTCTTGAAGAATAAATTTAGGGTTTGCCTTGAATTTATGAAATGAAGAAAACTTGGGTTCGTGACTGAGATGGAGTTATTGGTGATTCAGTAGTGGTCTGTTGGCTTGAGGAGATGATGAACAGCTCAAATGGTTTGAACTGAGAATGTAGGAGATGTTGCAAGTGAGCTAGGAATGTTCTGCAGCTGTTATTAAAGCTTAAGTTCTGGGTTGAGATCGAATTGCAGTGGAGTAAGAAATGTGGGTTGTTGCTGGATTCAAGGGTGCAGCGAGTTAGAAGAGGAATTGATGTTGAGCAGACAAGAAATGGGTTTTGGTGGTTGTGGCCATGTACGCAATATCTCAGACTCATCTGAGAATGTGTTAATGGAGCTGGTACGAGGAGTTGATGACTCAGAATGGTGATATGATTGAGCTGATAGTCTAGCACCTGAGATTGCTGGTTGTAATGGGTTGAAAAGATTCAGATGGTGTTCTTGTTGGTCATTAAGAAGGGTTTGGCTATAGATTTGGAGTCAAGAAGGAATTTAGTTGGTGGTTCCGATGTTGCAAGTTAGAGGACGGGTCTGTACTGCTGTTGCTCATGGAATTGCAGAGAAGAACAATGAATGAAATGGGTATCAGATACAGCTGTAATAAGGGGATCTGTTGCTAATTTGAGTGAAATGCATAATGGAGCAGTGAAGTGAGTTAGAAATGAGATGCTGCTGCTATGAGTTTAGGAGAAGTGTTGTACTGCATGGGAATGAATGAATGGGTAGAGTCGTTGTGCATGGGAGTTGGTGGTGATAACAAGGTTTCTTGCTTGTGAAAATGAAGGCTGTCACAGTTGCAGGATTATGGAGCTGCAGGGGAACTACGTTATGTGCTGTTTTGAAGCTACAGAAGACATAAACTGAGACCAAGGAATAGTGGTTTGAGAAGTAAATTAGTGGACTGGTTGGTTCGCAGTCGAGCAGGGAGCATATGAATGAGCTGAAATTGCAGGTGCTGTTGTGCCGAGAATGGTGGGAGTGTGTATGCAGATAAGAAGGGAATGACTGAAGTTGAAACGAGCAGGTCAGGTGTTGGTGCTATGAGGAGATTGAAATGAAGGAAGATTCAAGCTGAACAGATGGCTGGTGTTGTTGAGAGATTATGAGGAGATTGAAATGAAGCTCTGACTGTTTTTGTTGTTGTCAAAATATGGAGTTATGGGCTGTGACTAGATGAATGTGTTAGGTTTCACATGTCAAGAATAACTGCAGTTTCAGATGGAATCGCAGGTGGTATGATTCGGAGTCCGCATTTGATGATAAAGCTATGTTGCTCCCGGCCATGAAGTCGAGATGGTACTGCACAAATGTCATAGCTGAGAATGTAAATTTGATGTTGTTGCTACCATGGAAATGAAATGGCTTTTGTGCTGAACTGCAAATGGAAGAGCCAAGATGGCTGCAAAATTATGCACAGCCAAGATGACTGGCCAAGGAGCTATGATGCACAATGATTGTGCTGCATAAGTTCAGGCCGTGCAATGGGTTGTCGAGTTCATTCACTCGACTCGGGGATCGACAAGACTACCCGACTCACATGACCCGGTTTGACTCGGTGACTTGACTGAGTTGACCTGACCGATTTGAATCGTTGACCGGTGACCGGGTGGAGTTAGCCGGTCACCTGAGGTATTTTCCGGTGTCGGATTCCGGTCAACTGATAGGTATTGTAAAACACTGTAATATCTATCTATTGTTTATGCTTTATTTGCAAGTTTTCTTGTAAATTATGTATCTTATGTTTGCTTTAGAGTTATTTAGATACTTTGGAGTCATTATGAGCAAAAGAAGGAAAAATCGTCTATTTGGAGCGTAAAGGTCAATTCACATGCGAGTGATATGTGGAGCCAGCTAAAGGTATGCAGCAAAAGAGGTGAAGAATGATTTGTCGGGCCCACGCAACCGGCGCTGAGCAAGTGCTAATGGGAGCTCGACCAAGGATAAGGGGAAGTCAAACTCCAAGGGATGTTACTGTGGTGGCTTGGTATCATATCTTTGGGTGCCTATATCATTTCTTACCATTACCAAGTCAAATTCATGAGAAGTGTTTCTTTTCTTCTCCCGATACCGAAAGAGGGAAAACTACTGCGGCTTGAGAGAGGCTTTGTCACTGTTGCTGCTACAGATTGAGATGGCGAATTTGGGTTTGAATCTCGTGGATCTAAGAGTGAATCGAGCAAGGGTTCATAGCAGTCAAGGCATTTAAGGAATGACAGGTGCAACTGTGTAGTTTGGGCGAAGACAAGAACAAGGAGAAGCGTATGTAATCTGGTGGTTTCGAGCTCGAGTTTGTGGCTGAATTAGGTTCAATGTGGAGCTAATTTTTCTTGGAAGATTTGGATATGAGTTGAATTCGTTAATGAAGGCGAAGTGGTTAGAGTTTTGGAGAAGCTCGAGCTTGTTTTTTACTTGCCCGAGAAAATCGTTGAATGTGACTGATTTCTTTGCCCTTTGTAATGATGGATTCTTGGTTTGTTTGAAGGAGATATGGGTCAAGTTCTTGAGCTCAATTTCAGCTGAAATGTGAAGTCATTGAATACGATTTTGTGTGGTGTTTACTGGGTTCAAGAGAAGGAGAGATTGATTCCATTTCCATTAAAGAAGGTTGCTGACTGCCATTGATTTTTGGAAGTAAATTGTCGAAGATTGATAATGTATGTGTGTGATTGTATGTATTTGAACATCAATTTGCAGGGAAGGAGTTGTGCAATCTCCATTATACAAGAAGTACACAACCCTCATCAGTTCGAGACTGACACATAAGATGTTTGTATAAATGCCTGAATCAACAGTTTTGCACAGTTCAACTTCAGGTCACGACCAGGTGCTGCTCCAGGTTTACCATCATCTAGACCGTGTTCTGGTGAGTATATTCGATAGGTTGGAACGAAACTAAGAAGGAAAGGGAGCTAGTGGTTGAATGGAGGAGCTGACATTACATGGGATCGAATGCACTTGTGAATCTGGTAGCAGTGAGGGCATGAATTTGTAGCAGATGCTTCATGTGACGGACCAGAGAATTTTTCTCCCAACGGGTCGGGTTACGATCCGCTTGGCAAGCTCCGACTCTCTAATACGCCACTAAAGTGAAAATTTCGTTTAATCCTCAAGACATTGTAGAAATCTCATTAGTCTCAAGGTCGTAATTCTATGAGCATATGTCCCATACCATAATACTCATAAAATTCGACAAGGGTTCCAATTCAAACTAAGAGACGGCCGGTTGCCTAAAATTAAAGTTGGCCAGTTGCCCAAATGGTAGACGGCCAATTGCCAAAATTAACACGGGCACATTGCCCAAACAGACGGCCAGTTGCCAAAATTAACACGGCCAATTGCCCGAAACGGAGATGGCCAACACAACTCCGGCCGCTTGTCACTACTAATAACTCTCATGGCCAGTTGCCACTACTAATATTTCCATGGCCAGTTTCCACCACTAATAATTCTCATCAACTGGCCATGAGAGTTATTAGTAGTGACAACTGGCCGAGTTGGCAACTGGCCATCTCCCGTTTTCGGGCAATTGGCCCGTGTTGATTTTGGCAACTGGCCGTCTGTTTGGGCAATGGGCCCGTGTTAGCACGGCACTGGCCGTCTACCATTTGGGCAATCGGCCAACTTTAATTTTAGGCAACCGGCCGTCTCTTAGTTTGAATTGGAACCCTTGTCGAATTTTATGAGTATTATGGTATGGGACATATGCTCATAGAATTACGACCTTGAGACTAATGAGATTTCTACAGTGTGCAGGATTAAACGAAATTTTCACTTTAGTGGCGTATTAGAGAGTCGGAGCTTGCCAAGCGGATCGTAACCCGACCCGTTGGGAGAAAAATTCTCTGGTCCGTCACACTTCAGCTGCAGTGCAAAGGAGCAATGGAGAGAGCTTACTGGTGATGATCTCGTAAGCCTAGGAAGGACAGAAGTTGCTGGAGGAGTCAGTGCTACTGTTGTTGCAATAGAAGTGCAATGTCGGGGAAGAGAAGTATTGTGTTATTTAACTGGTGGTTGTTGCAGGTGAACATGGTAAAGATGCAGATGTTGTTGCTGCTGCCAGTTAGAGAATGAAGCTGCGAAGGATAAATGAAATGGCACCGCATCTGTTGATAATGAATTGCAGGGGAGTAAGAAGTGATGTTACTTTGATAGCTGAAATGGAAGAGGTATGGAGGTGGAACTGCAGGAATGAAGTGCAGTTATAAGTGATGTTGTGAAGCAATGGGTTCTGAAATTAATGTTGCCGATTGAAGATTAGTAAGAATGCAAGAAGGAGCAGTTAGGGTTCTGGTTATTGGGTTGTCAATGAAGGTGGAATTTCTGTTGGCTGGGACTGGAAAAATTAGATAGGCTTAAGATGAGATGAAACTGGTGCAATGGAGCAGCTGGGAGTAAAGTGCAGGTGATTGAAGCAATTTTTTAAGCAGAGACTGGTGCTGGTACTGAACTGCAGATGGAGCTACTATTGAGGTTCGTGGTTTGTTGCTGGGATTGATCAGTGAAGGTTAGAGTTTTCCATGGGTTGCAGTTCAGAATTGTGAGTTGTTTGAAACCAAGATAGCAGGGAAAACAAATTGATACTGCTGGTGTTGTAGTGGTGGTTGAATTGAGATTGCAGGCTAGTAGAAGTTGTAGAATGGTCGAGGCTGATGCTGTTGTTGGTTATTGTAAGCAGCTGCTGATGGGAATGATGCTGGATGGTTTGAGATGGCAGCTGAGCTGCAAATGGAGTCGCAACTGCAGGTGCTGGTGTTGTTGTGCAGGGTCAATCGAAACTGAATTGTAGTGAAGGCAAGGGAGTTGATGCAGTTTAGGAGAGTGTGGTTTGAGTTTGTGTTTGTGTTGTCACTGCAGGCCTGAGAATGGAATGAGAATGCAGAAACTGTGCGAAAAGTGAGCGAGAATGGCGAGCCGGTGGTGCTACTTCCGGTTGTCGGATTTCGGAAATTAAAGTATGAATCATAATGTTTCACTGAATCATGAAGGGGGTTCGAGTTGGATGCAAGAGTCGACGGTCGGATATATGAGCTACGAGTGGCGCTTTTTGGTACGTTTTCGCAAGGACAAGGAATGGGTTGAAATTATTCTTGTGAATGTTTGAACTGCAGAGAAGCTGGAAGTATGCACTTCCTGGTGACAATTTCAGATAACTCAGGTGGCTGGAGATAGTTTCACGGTGACCGGATTCCGGCGACTGGTGACCAGATTCCGGTGATGACGTCAGCAAGACGGCGACCAGTTTTGACTCGAATTTCCAGATAAGTTATTTTCACATATGGGTTTTATGGGCTTGGTGGACCACTTGGAGATGGATTTTGAGAAGACCTAAATTTGGAAAGAGTATCCTTTTGGAAGGGGAGAAGCATATAAATAGAAAATTCTTTCTCAAAACCTAATATCTCCATTAGGGAGGCTTCTACTTGTTTCCTAGGGTTTCACATGATAGATTCTTCTAAACTCTTTATGATGATTTCCAAAAACCCAAGTAGTTGATTTATTTTTATTGGTTAAAGATGTAGTTGGATTTTGAAAACAAGTTATGATTTTTATGAATTAGTTTTCTCTCAATATTATTGTTTGATTTCTACGGGTTATAATAATTGCATGATTGATGTATTGCAATATGATTGAATGTTTGTTTAGTTAAGTCTAGAACTGATTGAACTCACATCCATATCTATAGCTATTTTAGGGTTCATCATCGAGCGATAACCTTGAATACGAGTAGCATGATATGATTACGGTTTGTAGTGATACACTCTTGTAGTCATATGTAGAAATTGACCTTTTTTCGAATTGTTTGCGCAATGTATTACAATTGCATTGATTAGCCTATTTCTGAAACTTAATGCTCCTAGAAACTGAACTTAATTAGCGCAAGGCGTTAGGTTATTCTTTAGGTAGAATTCACATACGCATCTCTAATGTGTGTGTTGATGACTTAGGAAATTTATGGAGTATTCTTGCAATAAGATATTCTAAGGCTTTTGATGATAGCGAGATTAAATACGAATTCTATTCATACATTCAAAAATTTGTTTACAATTGAACATGAAACCTTTATCCAATATCTCACAACCTTGATTTGCGTGTTTATTTTATTATTTACCTTTATTTTATTTTAGTATATAAAAATCAGAAAATCCCCCGTGTTACTTATAAGATACCGAAACATATTGACAACCTAAGTCCTCTCTGTGGGAACGATCCTTTCTTGCCCTTGCTTCATTATATATTTTGAGTAGTAAGAAAGTGTAATTTATTTTTGACGCCTACGACAGTGATCATCAACTTCCGGCCAGTTTACCAGTTTTCCGGCGGCCACTTTTGGAGCAGAAATTTTTACATGGGTATTCCTCACATATGGGCTTGCTTCTATCTATTGGACCTTTGAGACTTGACCTAATTTTGGAAAGCAAAGGGATATAAAAGAAAGACTTTTACAACTTGGAAATCACGTTTTATTCTTGGAGCTAAGGAGAGAGCCGATTTTGTTTACGCTACTGGGGTTTGCTTTTGTTCATCTTCTTCTATTCAATTAATATTTCTATGATGAACTCCATAGCTATGAGTAGCTAAATTCTATATTATTTGTTAAGGATGTAGTCTTATATCTATAACTTGTGCTTGATTAATGCATTAGTTTTCTCTCTTAATTATCGTTCAAATCTCTACTGTTTTTAATAATCACATGATTGATGTATTGTGATAGGACTTAGATGTTTGGTTTTTAAGTGGCCAATTAATTGAACTTGCATCCTTGTCCATAGCTATTTTAGGGTTTTTCATCGAGCGATAACCCCAATACAAGAAGCATGATATGTTTATGGTTTGTAGTGATACACTCTCGTAATCATATGTAGAGTTTGACCATTGTCCGAATTGTTATGCGCAATGTATGACAATTGCATTGATTAGCCTATTTCTGAAACTTAATGCTCCTAAGAATTGAACTTAATTAGCGCAAGGCGTTAGGTTATTCTTTAGGTAGAATTCACATACGCAGCTCTAATGTGTGTTGATGAACTTAGGAAATTAATAGATTATCTTGCTCTCTTGATTCTCTAGGCTTTTGATAATAAAAGAGATTAAATTGTAATTCTACTCATATATGCAAGCACATGTTTAAGATTGAAGATGAATTCCTTGACCAATATCTTTCTCTCATTGATTACTTTCTATAACTTACTTTGTTTTTGATTTACTTTTACTTTTATTACTTTGTTATACTCACAATCAAACTTCTTTGCCTTTGTTTTCTTCCTCCAGAAAAGCCAGAAGGCAATGGCAGAAAGTACTGCGATAGCTGGAATGGCTATACTGGTTGCAAACTTGGACGAGTAGTCCCTTTTGCTGCACGGTTGTGAACAGTTCTAAATTTGAACAATGAACAGAAATCATAACACTGGAATCTTTATTACGTAAGCATACCCCTAAGTTGCCACATATCAGAAATCGAATATAATAAACAAGGACCCGTGGGCACATACAGAGTAGTAGGAGTACTTCAAAACGAAAATTGAACTCTTCCAGCTTCGAAAAATGAATTGAAAATGAATACAAGTTCGTTTTGTGTTAGCAATAATGTGTTTTGAGTTCATTATTCACAAGAACTTACACTTTCATTTATGTTGCGCTACTTACAGTTTGGTTTAGCTGTATTAGTTGATGATGGTGGTGATACAAGAGGAGCAGGAGAAAATAACTGAGGTGGTGAAGGAGCAATTCCAGATTGTGGAGGAGGGACCATAGATTCAACAAAAGGATATACTTCATATCTCCAATTACAACTAGGTTTAAGAACTCTTCCACCTTGTGTCCCATCCCAAAAATTTGGTATTTCAGATATAGCTCCAAAAAGACACTCATAACAACTACCTGGGGATTTATCTGCAGTACACTGTACTAATCCATATACTCTTCGAAAATCATCAAAACTTTTATCTTTAGTAGCAATACCATGATTAGACCCAGCTTCTTCTGCTAAACCAACCAGTAAACTAACTAAAATTGGTCTAAACTAATCTGCATCAGTAACATTATTAACATTTATTACATTAACTCCTGTTCTGTCTTGCATGCTACCAAAGTAATATTGATTTGAATACCTTAACATACATACATCATACCAAATAATTGCTTGTTTAGAATATGGACATCTCTCATCTGTAATAATTTCTTTAGCTCCTGTTTTAGCACAACTTCGACAATTTTCTGAAAAAATATCACCTCTACACTGTAAAGATCCATAAACGACATCCGGGTTTCGCCCAATTGTGGTGTTGTAGTATCCATATTTGATAACTGAAGGGTCGGCTAAGGAAAGTGAAGGAAGAAGAAGGTTGAGATTAGTTTGAAAAGTACAGTTAGTGGTGTAATTAGCTCCCAGGTAAAAATGATAAACATAGTCTTGTGCAATGGTGTACTGTATGGTGATCAGTAAGCTAGAAAAACAAAACAAGTAGATGAACACAAGATTAAAACAACCCATGTTTTTGTTTCTGATGATCATGTTTTTTCATTTTTGTTTTACTAATAACACCGTCGGGGCCGTAGCAAGGTATTTGGGGGACCTAGGCGAAATTAAAGAAATGGGGCCTATATAAGAAAAATAACTTTTAACTTGTTGTGATTTCATATCTCATACAATAAAATTTCCTACAGAAGATAAGACTAAAAATATAAAGAAAATGGTTTGTCACACAAAGATTATGCTTCAAAAAAAACAAAAAAAAAAAAACAAAGATTGATCTTCCTTCCTTTCCCACACGAAGTTATTAATACGACAGAACCGGAAGCATCCCTTGTTTCAAAGAGAGGAGGATGGGTAATTCACATTTCATTTGATGGTCAGTGTCAAACTGAAAGCTAAGCAGTGGTAATTCTACCCCTGGGACAAAATAGAGATATCTCCTATGTTACCCATAATACGCGGAAGCATCGACGTAATTTCATATAAAGTTTATAATTAATTGTATCTACTATAACAATCTCAATGGATCATATTAGAAGTCCGTTTAATATTTTTTGTAACAACGTCGTAGGTAAGATTTGATCAACTTCAACTTCAATGTTTTCCCGATTTGCATTATTAGCAATATCTACATATTACTGTCAAATGGTAATATTCTTTTTTATTTCATTATTTAAAAAAAAAGAGGTTGGAGCATAATAAATTGTCATAAAAGTTTGCAGATCATTGACAGAAATGTGTGCTGAGTGTAATTGTGTGAAGCGTACGGATTTGTGTATGATGTTGAGAGTTGAAGAGTCGAGTATATATATACACTGGAGAGGTCCTTGTAACAAACTAACTTCCCTTGTAATCAAAATTGATTCAAATCGTATCGCAGAAATATGAATATTCTATGAATGTTATCAAACAAAACCCCGGAATTTCGAATAAAGAAGAGAAAATAATAAAGCAGTAAAAAACAATAGCAAAAGACCAAATTAGTAACCCTAATAATACACAATTAATTTGCTGGCACAAAACGTTGAATCATATTGGACTACTAGCGGCGTTGAATCATATTGGTCTACTAGCGGAATAAGCCCAAAATTTGATATTTCTGATTAGGTTTTGTAAGTAACTATAGTAGAATTTTTTTTGATATGGGGGCTCCTAGGATATGGGGGCCTTAGGCCGTCGCCTAGCTGGCCTATGCTCAGCGACGGCCCTGAACACCGTTTCCTCATAAATAATGGACTGGCAATAAAGTCTAAGAAGAGTTGAAGACTAGAGAAATCATTTTTATCCACTAGTTTGAAGACAGTACGATAAGTCCAAGTGGATTGGTCATATTGGTGCAACGACTCATGGGTCAACTAATTTGGACCCATTCCCCGCTGAAGATGGTCCCTCTACGGAGCTGAATGTAGTTATGTACTTTAAATGGTCGTTATATATTATCTTATACTACTGATTTTCAGGTGTTCATGTCCGTTTTAACAGGTCAGTTTTGCTGCTGAAATTGCTCATGGTATAATCTCTTACAGACTACTATTGAAATTCTAATTTGTAAAACCTGCCAAGGTCCTGGTTAAGTTCAGGATTTGTATTTATTTACAAGCAAGCAGCACGGCATTTTGCTAAGGATCTTCAGACACGGTATTACGAGGAATAAAGACTTCATTTTTACCAAGTTACATATCAATCTTGTAAAATTCCCTTATTGATACTTCATTAATTGTTAGGTTTTCCGTGTTTCCGGAAGGGATGGTGTGTTCTTCTCTTCCCCACAGACGGTGACGGAGTTGTTACTATTGAGCAGTAATTACCACCCACGAAAAGATTTTTTGGGAACTCCCAGTGCACAGCAGCAGTAATTATAATTAGTAATATACTTGACCAATGTGGGATCCCAACACTTCTTTAGCCCTGCATTCACTGCAGCAGTGAACAAGATTTATGCTTACATGGACCCTCAATTTGCATATAACATCATCGTTGATGTTTTGCTAAATGAGATGTCACTAAGTATTTGCAGAAGAGTACATCACAAGCAGTACCAAGCATCTAAGATTCTAAGGACAAATAGGAGCATTAGCCGTGGAGTTCAGCACGCATCTGCTGGAGAAGTACTTCCTCAATTGCATCAGCAAAGTCTGGCAAATTCTGCCTTCTTTTTACATCCAGGGAGTTCACCAAATCCTAACGAGTCAAGAATTCAGCGAGAGAACATGAGTAGGAAGGGGGGGGGGAACATAACATCCAAACAGGTTTCTTCTGAGAATGAGTATCAACCAATACGACCACGAACAGAGACTATTGAGTAATAACAAACTACAAACACAACTCACCTGGACCTTGCAGAGAAAGCTCAACGAAATCCCAGTGGAATGATTGTCTGAGGCTTTCAGGGAGATCAGCTTCAATGGAGAATTTATTGTTGGCCAACCTTTGGGTATCCTTATGAACGCAGCAATTCCCCCAGGCACCTGAGCTATTACCGTCTCATCTTTGTCCGAGTACTCAAACGAGTATCTGCAGTGAATATAATGTACTATAGATCATTAGCATACAACTGTAATACCCTGAATGCAATGATGGGATCTGGAGGGATACGAGATTCCAGACGGGAGATGGAGGTGAACTATGTTATCTGATCACTTTCAGAAATGCAACTACGCAACATTAACCGAGTATTATGTAAATAACTCAAGTTGTTGAATTTATGACCAAAAAGATCTTTGCATCACAACCATAAAATCTGTTCATTTGTAAAGTGGATGTCACGGGAAACTACCATCTCTACAGAAGGAGAATTATAGATATGTTGTACCTCTCTGTCCAACTTCTAGTATTTCTTTGTCTTTTTTATGAATGTCAACCTCAAGTATATGAAAGTAGTGTCTTAAGCAACTTCTCAGCTAATATAACAAGCTGAGCAAACCCTAGTACACCCCATTTTATTATTAAGAAACACGATAATTAGGGAAGTAGTCGATCAAAAGTCTAATGAGTAATTCAAACAGAACCTCAAGTAAAGAAAAGACAAAATCATCAACTTTATTACTAAGATCACCCATCCTGTCTACAGGGGGTGGCTGCAGAATTCCTTATTTAAGGTTTTCTTAAAGCCTTATATTGAACCTTATTTTTTCCTTGTCGATGTAATTTATGTCTTGCTATCATGCTCTACACACTTGCACCAAACGAAACAAAAAGTTGTTTGTATAGGCGGGCAATTTGCTGCCTTCAAGCAGTAACTCCAACATGAGTCACTATAACTAGACATTAGAAAATTAATTCGTGTATAGAAGTCAAAAGAGAACTTTACAATATTCATACTAAAAGCGTACTTGTATTATATAACAACCATACCTTGATTTACTAGCTTCCTTCACTAGCAGTTGCCTTAGACTGCAAAAGATGATCCGAGTCTGCACTTTTCGAATAAACCATTCCAGAGAAGACCTATTCCTCAAAATCGGCAATGAAAAAGGCATCCTGCAAAATTTGAAGTGGTTAAACAATCATGAAGCTCGAACCGTGACTCTCTTTGTTTCTTGAGGTAAACGACTACATTTGTTGAAAAGAAGTAAAATACTGTGTACTACAATTCCATGACTAGCACAAACAATCCAAATGGACACAGTTGAGAAACAAATTAAAAAAAAGTGGCTGGTCAGTGGTCATGACTGGTCTCTGTTACTAATAAAAGGTAGAACAAAAATTTTAAGAAAAAAAATGTCCCCAAGAACCAATGAAAGAACTTTTCCTTGAAATATTATTTTGCACACTTTAATGACACAGATAATTAAATCTGCACATAAATAATAGGACTTTCAATCTAGCCTCTAATCAAGCAAACATTCACTCTCTTAATGTTAGGTCCTTCTCTGTCTCTACCTAGTAACAGAAAGTAGTAACAAATTTTAGATGAGCAGAGTGAAGTAGTGAAGTTGCCATACAGATGTCTACCTCATGTTCAGAAGTGTAAATAAAGTCAGGCAGACCTGGCTATTTACATGAATCTACACATGATGCCTTATCTCCGTTACAGTTAACAATAACTTTACAAATAAACTGGACCCTGGGCTAAATGACATAAATTTGTTCTATAAATCACATTGATCAATACAATACTCTGACTTGATCGGCACTTAAACGATCTGAAAATATGACACTGGAATAGAGATGTGAAAGGAAAGATCTTGCTGCCAGGTCTAGCATTTGATGAAAAGCATAACCATGTTATGCCCAAGTTAAGATAAATAGCAACTCGAAGCAAAGGAATTACATACATGACTAAGTCAATGAGCCAAAAATTAAAGTCTGAATGGCTAGTAGGATCATATGCATCATCCCTTCAGTGAATGCCTATATCACACTAAGTCAAGTCAGTCAGATATAAAAGCCCATTGATCATCCTTCCACTTGAATCACATAATCCATAGATATTAGTATATTACGTATTTTTATGACCTAGGAACTTACCTAAAGAACTGAAACTAAGTAGGAGACAACATACCTTGAACACTTTACAGCTTCGACTACTTCGCCTATGAATACATCATTTGGGAAAATCTGGACATGTCAAAATGGGTACATAGTGACAAACGAGATTAAAAAAAAATGATAAAGGTAAACAAAAGTAAACTCAATAAATACAACAGGGATATAATACATAAAGTAAAGTATTTTGCAGTGACAATTGGATCCTGATCAGCAATTCAATCCAATGGAGTACTACAACTGGAAAAAAGGAACTCCGGAAAGGGAATCTTTCTTTCTGCGGGAAATATTTATGAATCGCTACCTACTGTGGATACAGTATAACTTCTATAAAATAATAGGCTTGGGACCAAGAAAAATTATTATTTTAAAGAAATATTATATTATCGATAGTATAATAAATTATTATTTTATAATTAAGTAATATATAATTATTTAAGAAAGTAATTCCTAGCTTGGAGGTTGAATAATACTTGTAGGTTAAGTAAAATATCGACTAATTTTATAAAAGAATTATATTATTGACTAATTGCAATACAAATACTCGCACTCCAAGTATTAATGACACTTCAAAATTACTTCTTGTTGCAGTATAACAACGTGGCCCCGGGTACTTTGATTGCATTACAAATTATTAGGGATAAACTACAACTTGATTTGAGTTTTAAAGAAAAAGAAACCAATATTAAATTATATTTTGGGAAATTTTAATATGTATGAAATTAATTTTTTATTTTTCTAGTAGCATTTATTATTTTATATATTATTTGGGACCTAACAATCATTAAGGGGAACTTTTGAAATGTATTATTTTATGATTTTATCGAATTTATTATTTTAGCACTTAGGGCCCGAATCGGGACCAGGAAATTTTATTATTTTAACGAGAATATTATATTATCGAGTATTACTTTAAAGAAGTTATACTGTACTTGAGAAGAAGAGGCTTTTCCAAGCGCTAGGTAGCTGGGGGAAAAAATAGATTACCTACTATTTACCACTTCTTAGGTTCACATACTTGGAATTACTTTTCATTAGATAAGCAATTGCTCAGGCAAAATAATTTGAATTGACAAGAGCGAATCTCCAATTGAGGAAACCCCTAGGCAGGAATTGATGGTACAAGTCAAACCGCAACCATTTTTCTAAGTTTCAGGTGATACCGTGAAAGAATTTCCAACTACATTTATTTTGGTGATGGATCCTACAAGTGAGAGGACAGGTTGCTCATAACAAGATATTTTCAATGTTAGACACAGGGACCGTGTTGTGTCTGAAAATCATGGACAGTACAAAGGCAATTGCAGATAACAATATCTATGATGTTGTGTATATATCTCAGTGACCCATAGTAGCATCTGCAAACAATATATAATTACTACCTAATGACTTGCCTGCATATGCAACAGAGTTATTATTTTATTTTTGTTGATTTAGAAGAAAGGAATTGATTTAGGTGTAAAGAAAAAAGGAAAATACGATTTCCCGGCCAGGTTAAAAGGAAACTTTGGGAAAGTTAGAAGATTCTTGAGAAAAGAAACTAAAAAGGAGCACCCCTGTTCTAAAATAGAACAAAAACTAATGGTACATTACAGCAAAATGAATTGCAGGATGGAGGCGCGCCTAAGTATCATGGTAGAGCAGAGAGCATAACGATTAACATTTCTTATTCAGTGGTGATGGCTATGTAAAACAACATACCTCTGCCTTCTTTAACTCCACAGTCCCATCCATTAGCTCTATTAGCAATTCGTGGTCTGTGATAGATGATTCTGTAGTGTATTCAGGGATCTGCCTATCCAAAATTCCCTCCAGGTTTGGAATGAATGTCTTCACTGACAACCTGACGCAATTCCCTTCAAATTCAATGACTTTAAGACCAGATAGCATGTCCTCAATCTGTACAGTAGCTTCAAGCCTAAAATTCATGAAAAGTTGTAAGCTATTGAACCAAACCAAGAAGGACGTTTAAAAGGTGACACCCTAAAGAGAATTACCTTTTAGTTATACAATCATAGTCCTGAAGAGAGCTTAATGTAGCTTTTGTCTTCTGCAGCTGATTATCAAGATCCCAAACCTGAAGATGATATAACATTAGTTACAAATCCTAATTCAAAAGGAACCATAAACAAACAAAGTCAAGGTTCTACTAAACAACTACCCTTCTCCTGGACACTCGGCTTTCTCACTATTAGTTGCAAAATATAGTTGGTTTACAGAACTCGTCATTATCTGTCTCACAAAACATGTCTGTTCATGCTTTCAATAGAGAGCGGGCAATAGTTATTCAAAAGTAAATAAAAAAAAGTTCATGGTTTGGTTACTGTAGTATAGTTAAACTCCCCATGACATGTTCAACTCTATAGTGGTTTGAGCATCATAAGACAGTTGCAGAAATATGCAAAGGACTTCCTGATGCAAATGTAAACTTCTGGCATAGAAGTCACAGTTAGGCGGTTTTATACGAGTTAGTTTTATCAATGTGGTTCTACAAGCAGTCAGTCAAAGTTTTGTTGAAAAAAAAAAGGTACTTTAACGAAGCAAACAACAACATACATATTAAGATAGAAATGGACCTCAAATGAATAGTCTTCATGTGTGTTCATAAGACTCCCTTGATTTTCTGTTAATATGGTATCTTCGCCATGTGAAGCCAAATGTAATTCATCAATCCCCTAAAACACATACATAATGCATCAGGTCAGAAAACCAAAATTTATTCATCAATGAAATATGTTCTAGAATACGTTGAATGCTCACAACTACATCATTGGGTGTTGAACACGCAGATTTCCACTCTTGATCAAGTTTAGAGAATAGACAATGTGGCTGTGCATATTGTCTCCAAGCCTTAAACCCTACCACTGGACCAACTGGGACAGGCAGAGAAACCCTCCTTAAGCACAATGTTGCAAACTAGCAGCACAAGTCTTAATTTTCCAACATGTCATACGACTTATGTAGTCTAAGATACAATCATAGGTCTAAGGAGCATCTTGCACAACCTTCTCAAATCTAAGGAAAAGGGTTGATTTCGGAACAAGAGTACTGATTTCAAAAACTTATCTCTAGTTGCTGACTCGAAAGACACAGGTATCAAACAAAAAAAATTACTTTGATCTTAAAAGATTAAGAGCACTCATGACTCATCATCTCATAGGGAATAAGCTTCTGCATATCAGCCAAGTGTTTTATGTCATATTCTGAGTGCTAAAATCTTATACCTCATCATAGAAGGTCGCCTTTTACCACACACTTAGGTTCAAAAGTATTGGAACACTAACCTGTAATTCAGTACGATTCAAAGAATGTTTCAACTCTTCAAGACCCGATGCAAATTTTTCAGAATAATCTGCAGACACAAAGAAGCTAAGTCACCACTACAACACGATGTAAAATTCAATTCTAACGACAATCTATGATCTAACCTTCTCTAATTGCTCGTTCAAGATCGTCATTTTCCTCAGAAATCTTCAAGATTTCAGCATCAACCAAGTTCAGCTCCTTCTTTGCATGTTCAACATATGCATCTACACTTAACAACAAAGGCTAAAGAAATTAAGCTAATATAATCATAGTTTTGAATCCAATGTCTACAATGAATTACTATTTCTTTAATATTCTTTTCCCAAACATAAACCCTAAACCCTAAAATTATTGTAATCAAAAGAACTCAAACAAAATTCTGGAGAGAGAGAGAGAGTTAACCTAAATCTTGAATCCCTAAAGAGGTAAAATCCAAAAACTCCAAAGAGGTTGGTTTAATTTTGGTCTGCAAAACAAATATAAGTAGTAACGAATTAATAAAGATGATGAGTGGAAAATCAAAGAAGTGATAAAATAGAGAGAATGAAGCTTACTTCGAATTCGAAAATGAAATCGTTTATTAATTTCTTATCAGACTCAGAAGTGGATTGCACTTCAGATACGTCGTTGAAACTTGTCTCAAATTCCGATAACTCGTTTATTCGACAACGAATGGACTGAAGATCTAGATTTTGCGATGACGGAACAAGCGTTTCCAGTTGATTATCATCACCCATGTCGAAGAATAACTATTTTTCAGCTAAAAAAAATGAATTTTGAATAAAAAAAGTGGGAAGCGAAAGATCTCTCTAGACGGTCCTTTTCTATTGACCGCTACAACCGTTTTGACTTCTTATCGGCTTCGCGCTTTGAAAAAAGGGAAAAAACTGTATTCCGATAGATCTAGAAGTTATAACAGGGTAACACGGCTGAACACGGCCGTTACAACTGCTTTTTATCACATGGAAGGTGTGGTGGGACTTGCCGTCTTGGTACCAACAACAGCAGCCACGATTAAATTGTTGTATCCAAAGGAAAATGTGGAAATGGCAGGTTTTCTTTTTTTGCACTAATTTACGAATGGTCTTGGTTTACAAAATTTAGGGCCAAATTTTCATTAACTTAAGAAATTTAACTAATGGCGCTCAATATTTTCTAGAAGAGTCCATTGAGTTTGCGCTTCAAACTCCTATTGTTGAGAAAATCATTTTTCCCCCTCGATAACCATGAACACCCCTACTAAAACTAGGGCCTCTAACGAGGACTAGCTAGAGCATTTTTGTAACTAACGAGTCCTGGGAGTAGTAACCCGCATTGCATTATTTTGAGGAAAATGAACTAAGAAATTAGGCAAAGTTCTTATCTAAATGCCTTCGTTGCTTTTAGAAGTCGCATCATTAGCAAGTCTCTCACCAACATTATTAGCTTCTCTATATCTTTGAGAAAACTTCAGACGATTAAAATAGCCTTTAAGAGTGTTGGTTTCACTAATGAGTCCCCAAGTATTTCAATGCGGTTAGGAAATCCCTTTGCAAAGCTGGATTGCATATTCTAAATCACTTTTCACCTTCAAGTCAAGTATACCTAGGTTCATAGCCAAACGAAGCCCATTTCTAATTCTTAGATTTCTGCAACATTATTTGTGTTCTTGAAAATATATTTACCGTAGAAAGCAACAAAATCTCCTCCTTCACTCTTGATAATGCCTCCAATATCTGCAAAACCATCGTCATTAGCAAATCCATCAGTATTTAGTTTGTAAAAACCAGCACTAGGGACATTCCAAACAATATGTATCTCATGCTTTTACTCTCAAGCAATATGTATTTACTTTCTTGCTTCACTCTCTTGTTTGCATGATGATACTCTCTAGCACTTTGCAGTGATTTAACAAGGACCCGGGGAGCATGAAATTTAGCATTTTCAAACAAGAACTTGTTCCTGTGTATCCAAATACTCTATACAAGGATAAAAGGACAAACATCCTTCAATTTAATACCTCCAATTTTAACATCCAAAGAACAAAAATTCAAGTTTCAATGTCCTTATTACACAACATTGAACCTGGATGGTTACCAACACCTTTACGATATAAAGATTCATTCACCTTAAGCTTATTATGGCATAATTGTCAAAGAAAGAACTTACATTTAAAAGGGCATCTCAGTGCCCAAAGGAATTTCTAATCCATATTAAGAGTTTGAGAATCGGTATTACTTACATGAACATGCTTATAAACAACTTTTATAGTAACACCCTAAGGGCTACTTCTAGTCCATATAAGATTATACTGAAAATTAGCAACATCACTTATAGGAATGGTTTTATCCAAATCCACTATGTTGCCAAAAACTTTGCTAGCAAGTTTGTCAGTATCCAATCATGTCCCGCTGAATCAATGAAATCACTAACAGTTTTCCTGGAAGATAGTTTACATTTATTTGAGACGTAGAAGCAATCGATCAACTAGAGATCCAAGGATCCTTCCAGAAATCAACATTAACACAACTTCTTATATTCCACCTCAAACTATCCTTTATGGCATTCCTTTCTTTGACTATACTCATATAGCAAAGAGGGTAGCTAGACTTACCATCAGTGTCCAAGAAGTCCTAGTTTGTAAAATACTTAGCCTCCAACGGCTTAATCCTATAACAATCAGGATTGGAGAAGACTTTCCAAGCCATTTTAGCAGGGAAAGCTAGGTATTATGCCTAGAGTTCCAAGATCCCTAGTCTTACAGACAGTTGGCCTCTTGATATTATGCATGCTTCTATTCTTATGTTCCTTTCATTACGGTATTTCCGAACAAGTTCCTTTATCACCTCCTCGAAAGAATTTTCCTATATATTTAGCAATTTTTCTAATAAGGCCTTTAGGCAGTTTAACAACATACATGACATGATAAGTCAAATGATCAATATTATAGCGAATTTTAGTGAATTTACCAGCAAGATTAAGATTTCTAGACTTCCATACCTGCGTTTTACTCCTACTTTTTCAACAATCTCACTAAAAGTCATTTCATTAATTATACCCCACTGCAAAGGGATACTAAGGTACTTACCAAGATTCGTAGAGACTTGCATCCTTAGAGCATTAGTGATAGGTGTCGTAAAACACCTAATATTATATCTAGTATTTATGCTTTCTTTGCTATTTTCCTTGGGAATTGCATCTCTTATGAGTGTTTTTGAGTTTATCAGGTGCAATGGAGTCATTATGAGCAAAAGAAAGAGAAATCAATCACTTTGAGCAAGGAGCGGAATTTGGTCATTTCACAAGCGGGTGATACTCGGAGTCGGCTAAGAATATGCGCAACAAGGAAGTGAATAGGCAGTCGGTTCCGCAAGACTGACAAGCCAAGTATCACCATGGTGGCCCATATCGTTAGTGGAGTGCCTGTAGAAATTTCCATCATTACCAGGCCCTAAAAAACATGAGAAGTTTTTCTCCTTTCAATCATTTCCGTCTACAATTCAGAGACGTGAGGAAATAAGCAGCAGCTGCTGCTGCTATCACTGAGAGATCAGATCAAAGGAGAAAATCATGAGCAGCGAGAGTTTTATGAGTCTGAGGCTGCCAAGAACAAGGAAAGAAGGAATTAATGATCAAATTGAGAATTACAAATTAGGGTTTGATTCAGATTCAATTAATAGAAAAGATGGAATTGAAGCACTGAGTTAGGGCTTCTGAGATGGGACGTTCTTGAGCTAACAGGGAATCGTAGAGTTGTTAGGGGTCTTGAAAGTAAAAGGAAGAAGAGGAGATGCAGATTATGAATGGGTTTGCATTCAATTGCAAAACAGTGGGGTTAGATGTATGTTAGGGTTTGAACTCAGGAGAAGATTCAGGGGTATGTCATGGTGGTTTGATTACAGAGAATGGTGGAATCAAGAGAAGATGTTGTTGCTTCAGGGGCACTAAGAATTAGTTTGTTTTTGAATATGAGATGAGATGAAGTTGATGCAAGAATCAGAGCAAGTGTAGCTGAAACTGCAAAGGTAAAGAGGGGTTTTGTTTGAATTGGCTTTTGGAGTTGTTTCTGTGAAGAGAAGCTAGGGTTAGCAGAACTGAAATGGTTTCTTAAGTTAAATCTGTGTTGGAGCTTTGATGGGAATATGGAAATTGGGGTTTGGATTGAACTCAGAAGAGGGGTCTGTTAATGGCTTGATTGTGTAGTGATGGTGTCAGGTGGTGGCTAGAGAGAAGCTATAGGAATCCACAAAGGGAATTGCAGCTGAAGGCATTGCAGGATGAAGTGTGATTATGGGGGTGATATGTGGTTGTGCAATGGCAGTTTGCGGTTTGAGATGCAAGTGCCATAGTTGAATTGGTGTGTTTGAAGCAGCTGGGAATAGAAGGTGCTAGCTGTGATGAATGCTGAGTTACAGGGGTGGAATTACATGCTTTGCCTTTGGGCTGAGATTGTGCTGAGGTTTTGAATGAGCTGCAGTTGGTTGTGAGGTTATTGCAAGTGATGCAGGTGGTGCAGCTAGGAGCATGGTTATGGCTAACTAGTGATATGTAGGATGGTCCTGGATGTTGTATGTTGATTGCACAGAGAATGAGGTGAACTGAGCTGCAGTTAGGGTATTGTGGCCTGAAATGAATGGGTTTTGTGGTTTTCCAGGGATTGGTGGTGGCAATTATGATGCAGTGCTGCTGCTAAGAACAAGAAAATGCTGGTACTGGTTGTTATTGTTATGGCCATAAAACTAAAGAGCTGTGATGATGAGCAGCTACAGATGGAATTGGCAGAGCTGGTGTATGACAGTGGCTAGGCCTGGAAATTCCAGGGAATTGGCAGAGTCTGGTGGCATTGCAGACTGTGGAAGTGCAGGAACAGGAGGTACATGAGCAGCAAGGGTTGTTGGAGTGGAGTAGCAGTTGCAATGTAACTGGTGCTAGAATGTGTAATAGTTTGTTTTGCAGCTGATCATGGCAATGGCGGACAAGACAAGGATGGAATTGGACTGAGCTGAGCAAGAAAATTGAGATGTTGTACAGTGAGATGCAGCTGTGAAGAAGGCAGGCCAAGATGGCTGGAAGGGAAGCACTGATGCACCATCTTGGTGCAACACAGATATGGCCTGTGCAAATGGCTTAAGGCCTGGCAAATCAGCCCAATCAGACAGAGAGATAGCTGACTGTGATCTGACTCAGCTCTGACTCGGTTGACTTACCGAGTTGACCCGAGTCGACTCACTTGACCGAGTTGACTCATTGACCGGTGACCGGGCGGACTTTGCCGGCCTCTCCGGCCGATTTCCGGCCATAATACCAGTTTTCCGGCGACGTGTTTTTGGACATATTTTCTACATGGGTTTCTCTCTCTTATGGGCTTGGTGGATTTTTATCTAATGGACTTTGAAGGCTAGACCTAATTTTGGAACAAGAAAAGCTATAAAAGGGAAAGTTTTCTACAACTTTGGGGAGATATATTTTTCTTGGAACTTTGGAGAGCCGGTTTTGTTTTACGCTTCTAGGGTTTGCTTTTGTTCATCTTCTTCTTTTCAATTAATATTATTATGATGAACTCCATAGCTATGAGTAGCTAAACACATATTATTGGTTATGGGATAAAGTTGATTTCTCAATATGTTATATGATTCAATGAATTAGTTTTGTCTCAATATTTTATTGTTTGTGATTCACAATTAATAGAGTTATATGATTTGATAGTTTGTTTGGTTGAGTCCGGAATCAATCCGATTTACATTCATCTCTAGAGGCTATATTAGGGTTTTAAATACGAAAAAGTTGTTTATCCCTGATTCTAAGTAGCATAATTGTGGGTAGTGCTTGTAGTGATATATCCTACTAGTCACAAGTGAATCATAACTTTTGTTAAAACGTTTAGTGCTTTTACACATTCGTTTGCATTGATTAGTCTTATTCCATAGAACTTATTGCTTTTAAGGAGTTAAATCTAATTGTGCTTTTACACTTTAGGTTGCTTTCTAGGAAGAATTCACATATGCATCTTTTAATGTGGTTGTGATGAAAACAGGGAATTAGCGGGATAGACTTGCAATCAAGGTATCCTAGGACTATTAGTAGATGAGAGATTAAAATACCAATTCTAATCATTGATGAAAATACATGTTTGTGAATGATACTATCTCGTGACCAATATCTTCTCCTTATTGATTATTCCAATTATTTCCCTTGCTTTATTTTATTTTTACTTTAGTATTTCGTTAAAACAACAAACATCCCCCCTTGGTTACCTTAGAAACTGAAAATTGCATAACAACAATTGCCTCTCTGTGGAAACGAACTCTTCCTTACCTTGTACTTCATTTAAATTTAGTGAGTAAGAAAGTGAAATTATTTTTGACGGATTGACAACCGATCAATTAGTCATGCCTCTCATAAAGCTTCTTCCCAAATTTGAGGAGGTAAGTAAAGTGGACTTATTGTTATTGATTTTATGTCCAGTCCAAGAGCAGAAGTTATCTAACAACAATCTAAGATTCACTGCATTTTTGTAAGAAGCCTTCAAAAAAATGATACAATCATCAACAAACAAATAATGAATAGCAATCTTACATTTGCAGTTTAGTTTTTGACAATGAAAATCGATAAATTGATAACATGTACAAATAATAGCATTAATGGTCTCACTAAGTGGCCAGCTTCACTCTTATAAGTTTTAAGATTTAATGGTGATAAACAACTTGGAATATTGATTCAATGTCATTTTCTATTTCTAAATTAAATTATCTTTAATTTATTACTTGTGTCGCTACTTGTTTTGAGTAAGGTTTTTATCTTGTGCATTTATATTGTATACACCAATGTAGTTAATCTCGGCCGAGATGGCCGAGATACCGCCGATAATATCGGTTTCGGTATTTCACCGTGATGTCGATATTGCCAGTATTGGCCGATATTTCACCGGTATTCACCGAAATATCGTGTCTCGGTACTCGACCGATATTCACCAAAATCCGATATTGACTACATTTGTATACACTATTGAGAAACTTGAGGCATCACTCGCGAAATTCTAAGAGCATCACAATGCTATTTACTTACTTTGGAAACAACGTTGAAGTTGAAGATTATTTTAGTAAGGATAAAGAGATGGAACCAAACAAAGAGCTTTACCAACTTAAGCCAAGTCATGATAGTGGTAACTAGACGTCGACTATACCCTATGTTATCATCAGGTGTGGTATGTGTGTCTATAAATCGATTATGGACATGTTTAATGACTAGAGTTTGTTAGATATAACATCAGTTATGTTATGTGTGCCTTAACAAACACCTTATATCAATTATGTTGTAAAAAAAAATAAAAAAAAATAAAAATAATAATAATGACATTGAATCAATATTCCAAGTTATTTATCACCATTAAATCTTAAAAATTATAAGAGTGAAGCTGGCCACTTAGTGAGACCATTAATGCTATTATTTGTACATGTTATCAATTTATCGATTTTCATTGTCAAAAACCAAACTGCAAATGTAAGATTGCTATTCATTATTTGTTTGTTGATGATTGTATGATTGTATCATTTTTTTGAAGGCTTCTTACAAAAATGCAGTGAATCTTAGATTGTTGGGGCTCAGCTTGTTGCTAGGCTACCCTCCACTGATGTTGTACCTTCTTTCGATATTTAATAAAAGCCTTCGGCGCGTTTTAAAAAAAAAAAAAAAAAAAAAAAAAAAGATAGAGAATTATGACTTGTTTTATGTTTGTTGGCTATTACATTGAGTTGTTAATTAACTCGGTATGATTTTTATTCAAACATTAATAATTTATTAAGATAAAAATGTCAAATTTGTAATTCTTACCCACCCAATTTGCAAGGTCTGTACGGAAGTTGTTAGCTTGGGGTTTTAACAATGTGGAATACTTGTTAAAAATTGAGGGCAAAGAGGATGTAATACACACAAAAATGATAATTATTAGACGCGGACTATTTTCTCTAACGAGCATCACATCTCAATAATGACGTGTGCAATATGACTACTGGATGCTCCGTGCATCCTGTCACATCTAAAATATCGTCTTGGCCACAATAATGTTACATATGAACCATGCCAGCTGAATCAGAGGCTAACACACTACATACTAACTCTGTTTCTGTAAAAATGTTACTACTAGGATTAACATTTACGTGGGTGAGTTATACCAACACTTTTTTGCAGTTGTTTATGTAGAAGTTTTTCTTGGTGCTGGCATGTAATTGATTAGGTTTGGTGATGTAAGACTATTGGAACAAAATAGTTAATGGGAGCCAATGGTATGTGTTGTACAATTAGCCATCTTATTCCATTTTGAAGTATTGCAAGTTTTCCCATTTTTGACTCCAAAAGAAAAGTCCTTGAATAAAATGCTAAGAACTATTATAGTCTATTTTAAAGTATATGTTTAACATTAATAAGTATCTAAGATGTTAGAGATCTCCAAATATTATAGACATTGGATTTCCTTTTTAAAAATATGAAGAAAAAATGAACGAGATTGTTTTTAAGTTACCAACCACGAAAATACTAACATTATTATCGTTAGATATTATCATTTACAAAAAAAAAAAACTATATGTAATAAGAGAAAGCCGATTATTTTTTAGATTCAATAACTAGGTTTTACAGTTTGATTGTCTCTTGGACCACCCAATAGTACTTTTTTTTTAATATCACCTTATCATTTGAATCATGTCAACAAAACTACTTAGCAAAAAAAAAAAAAAACATGTCAACAAAACTTTTTTACCATATAGTTGAACTTCTCACAAGTATAGAGTCTTAAATACACCGATAAAATCAATGAGAATGATACATTGACATAATTAGAATGGTATTATTTTAATATTTTAGCGGCATTTTTCTTATAAAACTCAAACAACAATGAATTTGAAACTTATATTTTCTTTTGACATGTTCCTCTTGTAAATATCTACATTCCTACTAAAAATGAGAGTATCCCGAGATACGAAACTTCACCATCCACAAAGTTCGATTTTAACCGTTATTCTTCAGCGATTGGTTTTCAACGTGGTAGATCAGAATATGCTCATTTTTGGTATGAATCTGTTCTTTCTTTAATTTCACAGTTTCTACGACCCTTATAGTAGTAAATCTTTTAAATGGGAATTTCAGGAATTTGACAAGTTGAATTTGGAAGTACTGGAATTAGGTTTGCTCTATCTCTTTCACTGTTAAAATGAGGTGGTTTTTTCCAATTTCTGGAGGATTGATGATAATCCGAGGGTATTCATTTCCATCTCTTACTCTTATAATGTTATCCTCCTCCATGATCTTGTAGATTGAAAATGAGAGTTATGTTGTTTTGTGATGAATGAAGTGCAAGGTCTGTAGAGTGAGAGTTAGGGAGAAGATGTCAGATGTTTTTCATTCATCGATGGAGGTTTATATCCTAAGACTTCCATTGTTATTGGTCGATATTTTCAACGGCTTCCTAGAGTTTGATATTTCAAGATCAGGATTTGGGTTCTTGCAACCATTATTTCCTTGAAATGTACTTTAGTTGGATTTGCAAGCTAATTAAATTTTGTGTATCATGTAATCATTATCAGTTCAAGTAATAGTATCATAAATATGTTTCACTAACAAATTTTTATTTTTGTCAGTTCTCTAGAACCGATAAGTTCAGACCCCATCGCTCATTCTCGTGCTTCCGCTGAATATTTATAAGAGGAATGTGTCATTAAAATATTAGCTTCAACTTCACCGCCCTTTGATTTTTATAAGAAAAATGTCCCAAAAACATCACGATAACATCATTCTAATTATGTATTTCGATCCTTACCCGTTATATTACAAATTTAACATGTCTGTAAAAAAAAACACCAATATAAACATGTTTTTCTAATTTTCTCTCTTCTTCGTAAAAATCAAATCTTAGACTATGGACTAAAAACTATTTCCTTGTGCGAAAACTTTTTTTTTATATTAAAAAGATTTTATCGATAAGATGGTTCTAAAGATTTTTTTTTTAAAGGAGAAAGGTCAAAATTCATAGTTCATAAAAGAAAAAAGAATACCAGGAAAGAGCGCCTAAAAGTGTCTCACGGGAAGGCCTAAGCCAACACCAAAATAAGAAAAGAAACCAAGGGAGGGCTTAGCCAACTCCGAATACAAATAAAATTATTTTTGTTGTGGAAAAATAACAGACTATCCATGAACCATAAAAGAAAATCAAAAGCTCCGACAAGAAGTTCTTTGCGCTTTGCCCAGACTCTCATTACTTCCTTTATTGGGGATTCGTCCATTCCATTTTAGCTTTGAGAGATCTTTCTTCGTTTTCTTAATAAACTTATCCTCATAAGACATGAAATGATAATTTTTGACTGAATCCTTATCTGAAAACTCTTCAGCGTCCCCCTTACAATTTTCGATAATAACTCTTCCTATAGTTTATTGGCCAATGAAAACATCTTTGTTGACACTACCTTCCTTAAAATCACTCAACATGATAAAGGGGTTATGAGTACCTACCTTCTTAATTGTTTCGCATCTAACAGGAGAGCTCTTGCTTTTGCTACTTGTTCTCAAATCCCCGCCGTTATCACAAACATCATTTCTTATCTTTTCTGAAATGTTCCAAGATAAATTTTTCTTTCTATCTATATAGATTGATAAGGAAAGTCACTTACCATAGGAAAGGGTTATGCTTGTTTCTTTTCATTATGGCCTCCACCCCAGCTGATCCTATCTTCTTATGACCCTCATTAGTAATCTTAATTGGACTCCTTGCAGCTTTAATTGGACTCTTAGCAAGTGAACCTTGTTTCTTAGAAGGTGAAGTTTTTTTTGTTTGACCATGCGGCAACCCTTGTTTACATTTTTATGTAAGACAGTAAAATCAGCAGACCTCTTCACTGCTCCATTAAGATCGTGATCCATGTTTGAAGCAACCGCTCTTGTATCAGAAATTCCTTCATTGATCCCTATGTTCGCCCCCCACTAATTCTGAATTTTGCTCAGCTTCTCTAGCCGTGTCTTTTGTTTCAGCTGCATCAGTGATACCTATCAATTCATTAACTTCTACTCTTGAGCTTTTGTCTCCATTCATATCCCATGTCTTCCCTTGTGAGGTGTTAAAGATTGCATAGTCTTGTTCTAACCATTTTGTAACAGGGGGATAGTTACCCACAAAATAAAAACTACTATCTCTGCTATAGTTTTCTTTTGCTAATGCACAAGCCATATTGTTTCCCAATCTATTAACCAGCTTACAAAACCATAATTTATAATTTCCTTGTGCGGCAACCCCTTTTTTTTTTTTTTTAGAATAAAGCGTTTCATTGAAAGAGCTAAAACTCAGAATGAGTCTGAATTACATCAATAGTAGAGCCATCTAATATGGAGATCTGGGGAAGGTCTCTCCATATATTAGATTTATCTACTAATAGTTTGTGTTGAGTACATTGCGGGGGTGTATCATCCTAGGTCATGACTGAACTTAGAGTCTTTGCAAAATTAGCTAAAAAGTCTGCTACTGCATTTCCTAATTTAGAAACGAAATGAAAACCCAAAAAGTTTGAACAATTTCTTGTTACTTTGTTAGCTTCTTCCAAAAGAAATTTACTATGCCATGTAAGCTTTCACAATATCCCTCTATACTGAAATCTCCGAAGTTCTTTTCTCGATCCCAAGATGCTGCTTGAAGAATTCCTACCGCCTTAGCTTCTTGAGGATTTGTACTGATAGAGGGTTTGCTCTTCCTCCTTCAAAAGTTCTTGCATCGTCTCTCAAAATTAACGCAAAACTTGCATGCAAATTAGGTAATATCCATCCTGCATCTACATTAATTTTATGCTTATGTCTATCTGGAGCAATCCAAACAGGTTTAGTTTTCTTTACTGTGTTATGTTTGTCTTTCTGTTGTATTTGCTTACAGGACCAATATAGAAAATCTTTCTACACCTCATGAGATAATTGAGATGGTGTTTTGGATTTATTCTGGAAGACTGTGTTACATCTTTCTTTCCAAATAAGCCACATATTTGTTAAGATAAGCTCAACGGATATATTTTGATTAAGGTTTTGGATCAAATCCTTACATAACTCTAGAATAGATAAAGAAGGACATAATTGAACACAAACTGGGTTACGGTATGCTCTCCAGATTTCTTTAACATGAGGACAATGAATTTCTTTAACACGAGGACAATGAAGTAAAAGACGTTCGGATGTCTCAATTTATATAACACACATAGTATAATGAGGATCGATATCCTTGAATTTCCCATAGATCTTGGCATTTGTAGATAGTGCATTCTGTAAACGCTTCCACATGAACACTTTTAATCTCTGAGAGACATTAAGTTTCCATAGTGCTTTCCAGAAATACTCAGGTAAAGATAAGATGACTATATCAATTCCTACTTCATTTAATTTATCATACATAGATTTGACTATGTAATTTCCTGATTTAGTTAGTATCCATCTAAGCTGATCTTGTTTTTGTTGCTGAGACCTATCTAAGAATAGATGGATGTTATTAATTTTGTTTGCTATGTTTTCGGGAAAGATGGAGTGAATAAGAGAAGCATTCCATTTCTTAGTACGAGGATCAATTAAATCTGCCACCAAATAAGATAGTTGTTTGATGAGTTTTTATATGACAAAAAATTTGAATTAAGCCCTGGTATCAAATTATCTTCCCAAATATTAATGCTGGGGCCATTCTCTACTTCCCAAATGCTGAATTGCTTAATTAGTTCTAGACCATGACATATACATTTCCAAATCCAAGAACTTTTATCAGGTGGTTTGACTTTTAGAGGGTATTTAGATCTAAAGTATATTCGGATCCCATTATTTTGACCCATAAAGAATCTGGTTGTTTAATCAGTCCAACATTGTTAAATTGAATTTATGAGCATCTCTTAATCTTAAGCCACCTTTGTGCATTGGTTCATAGAGGCTTGACCAACCTTTTG
The DNA here is from genome assembly GCA_023531295.1 of Papaver armeniacum. Taxonomy (NCBI): domain Eukaryota; kingdom Viridiplantae; phylum Streptophyta; class Magnoliopsida; order Ranunculales; family Papaveraceae; genus Papaver; species Papaver armeniacum. The sequence continues at coordinate 152,707 of JAJJWW010006304.1, read as the reverse complement.
GGTAATAACCTTTAGCTTGAATGTCTTTCCCCACCAAAAATCTCTCTATATGGTATTAGTCTTGTTTGTTATCTTTTTTTGGGAGAATGAAACACCCCATTTGAAAAGTTGGGATATTAGCTAAACACTGCTTTACTAAAATCATTCTGCTGGTTTAGGGTAAGACTATTCCTTTCATATCCAATATTAACTCGAAGGTTTTTATCTTTGATCTATCCATGAAGAGAGGTGCACCTAAATACGGGTTCATGATTCAGGGTTCAAAAATGCACCTAAATAAGTGTCTTTAAGGTTTATATGCTTAATTTGTAGAAGCTTTGACATCATTCTTTGAGGTCACATTCTTTAGAAAGCTATTATTCGGGCGTCACATTCCAATAGAGGGGCTTCACCTAATAGCACAAAAACAGGTCATCCATAAGTAATTTCAAAAAACCCCTATCTAAAATAATTTTATAATGACTAAATAACCTTTATATGGTTAGTGCTAATAATCTAATTAACTAATAATTAGATTGTTAAGAATTTTTATATAATTAGTGATAAAAAATCATATTAAGTGATTTTGGTGGGAAGAAAAAGTTGAAAAAAGTGAGAAACTTTGGAGATTTTTTCTAACTAAAACCCAAGATTTTAAATCACCCAACCAATGTTCTTTTTATTTCTCAAAATTGATGAAAGTAAGTAATTTTTTTTGAATATTTTAGCTTTTCAGAGCGGTTTAAAGTTGGGTTTTTCCTTCGTAGTCAACCGTAAGACAAATTTACGGTTAGGTGATAATGAACTCTTAACCTTAACTAGGTAAATTAGGAAACCCAATTTTAAACCGATTCTGATTTGGTTGTTTTGGTCGAAACCCAATCATAAATCGATTACGGTGTTTTTGGTCGAACCCAATCGTAACAGATTCTGTTTGGTTTTTTGATCGAACCTAACAAATTAGTTACGGCTAAGGTTTTTTTAGTCGAACAACCATTAATACTTGATCCGGTTGGTTTTTTTTTTGAGAAAACCCAACACCGCTTCGAAACCTAATTTTTCTCTTTGTTTCAATCAATCTAACCATTTCGGATGCGATTGGTTTGTTGATTACCATCATTTCTATCAATATGCTTCTTTCACACCTTTAATAGAGAATTCAATCGACGATTATAAGTTTTTCGAACCGTCGATTGATCGAAGATGATGAAATGATTTTGATTGGAAAAAAAGGAGGGAATGATTTATGGTTGATGAAGGAGTGGAAGTTAAGAAGAAGAAGAGGAGGAGCAAATCTTTGATTGAGAATTAGGTTTTGATTTTAGTTGAAGGTTATTTTAGACATTTGGTAGTGAATCAAGAATAGCCCATAACCAATTTTTTGGTTATGAAAAATCCAAGTGAAACTCCTCTATTGGAATGTGACGTCCCACTAAGTTCCAACCTTCCCAACCTTGTGCGGCAACTTGAAGTCTAGAGAACATGGAAAAATAAAAATGCTTACAAAATGCAAAAATAAATAAAAAATTGCAGAACTAAAGACAAGACAGTCACGGCAGGCAACATCAAACAGACTGTCAATTTGGAAGTGTTAAAATCAGTTCGGAACCAACCAGTGACATTTTCCCACTTCCCTCTTCTCCCTCCACCTCGTTCCCATCGCCACAACCTCCCCAAATATATCTCCACTATATAAAATACTATTATTTCTCCAGCGAGAAAAACAAACAAAAACAGATTCAATTTTGATTTTTGTGGTGAAGAAAACAGAGAAAGAAAGAAAAAAAAATGATGTTGAAAGGATGCAATGCAGATCTATTACAAACCCTAGCTCATTCTAGATTCTCACCCAAAACTAAAACCCCTTTCAGAGGAATTTCTGTTGTTTCATGTTATTCTTCATCTAAAACATCAACAACAACTACAGCGGCTTCTGATCTTGTTATTAACGATACTAAGAATTCTTCTTCTGCTGCTGTTTCTGGTTCTAATTCAGCATTTAGTTTAGCGGATAGGCTACGTTTAGGTAGTTTGCTTGAAGATGGATTGTCTTATAAAGAGAATTTTATTGTTAGATGTTATGAAGTTGGGATTAATAAAACTGCTACTGTTGAAACCATGGCTAATCTGTTACAGGTATTTATTGAATCTTATCTTCCTTTGTTTAAAGTTTTGGTTTTTAATGCCTAATTTTGAAATCTATGGCTTAATTTATTCTGGGTCATTTTCGTTTTTTCCCAAATTCTTTGTTTCTATGATTTCAATTCTGAATTACTTCAATGGGTTGCTAAAAGGATTGAAATTTCTGATTTTAAGCTTGTTGAATTTGAGATGAATGCAGCAAGAGGGTCTTTTTTTTGTTCTTGCGAGATTTGTTCTTGTGAAATGTTGTTTGATTGCGTGTGGGTGATGTATTCGATGCAGGAAGTTGCATGCAATCATGCACAGAGTGTTGGGTTTTCAACTGATGGATTTGCAACAACTCCTACCATGAGGAAAATGAATCTCATATGGGTCACTTCCCGCATGCACATTGAGATTTACAAATACCCAGCTTGGTGGGTTCTTTTACCTCTTTTTAGATCTCTGCAATGTTGGTTTTGAGATGTCTAAGTTGCTGAATCTGTTTTTTTCTTTGTTTATTTGTGTATGGATAGGGGTGATGTGGTTGAGATCGAAACATGGTGTCAAAGTGAAGGGAGAATTGGGACAAGGCGTGACTGGATTCTTAAAGATTTTGCTACTGGTGTAGTTATTGGGAGAGCTACCAGGTTGTTAATCATACACAATCTCTTCTTTTAGTTTTTTTCCTCTCTTAGCTCAAATGGTATTGGATCTTGCTACTAGTCCAATTCTACGGTGTCTGTGAAGCACATTCTTTCTCAATATTAGCAGAGTCAATTTTAATCGCAATTTGTTTATTTGCTAGAGTAGAGTATTCTTCTTATGTCATTCATCCCGAAATGAATCCAAATTGAATGTATGAAAAGCAACGCTCTTCATAATGGTAACTAGTGACTGAACATAACTACATTATGAGCTGGGTGGCGTAGCATTGTGTCCTTGGCCAAGTGTTCATGCTAATTGAGTGGTTCTTAGTTGAAAGCCTATGAGAATGCGTCAAATTGGTTCCTTTTCTGCCCGGGAAATCTCTTATGATGCGCTTGTTTGTTTGGTATTCATCCCAATGTATTATGCATGCCATATTAAAGTTGAACAATACTAGTGTAGGTGCTGTAAATGTGCTACTGGTTCTCCTCATTGTGAAGTTGCATACATTGTCTTGTCTTTGTTATCTTTTCCTAATTTAAAGAAACTACTTATTCTAAACACTTCATGTCTACCGATATTTGCCTGCAGCAAGTGGGTGATGATGAATCAGAACACAAGAAGACTTCAAAAAGTCAATGACGATGTGCGGGATGAATATTTGGTTTTCTGCCCACGGACACCTCGGTACATTTCCTTCTCTTTTGGATGTCCTGTTTATTGTCCTTAATTGTGCATGGATGATTTCTCATTCAAGCTCTTCCAAAATCACGAAGTAGCTTCCCTTAAGTTCCCTAAATAAAGATTGTTTCTCTCTTTTAATACACAGTAGAACCTCTCTATAGTAATACTCACGATTTAATAATATAAAGCTTTTGTCCCAACTTGGCTTAATCTTTGTAAGTACAGCCTCTCTATAATAATAACCTCCCTATATTAATGATTTTGGGTGTGCCCAAGAGTATTAATATGGGAAATGATCCACCTACCGCGGATTATCCCGACTGAAACAGATTTCTGCACCAGAAGAAAACAGGGGGCTGTTAAATGGTGGAGCCCACACCCTTTTCTGTTTCAGTCGGAATTATTCTCGGGATAATCCAGCGGTAAATGTATCATTTTCCTATTAATGTAGAGAGGTTTGACTGTACTAGATTTTTCAAGTGCTGAGTCTAGCCAGGTTCAGTTACTTTCAGTGTATCCCCGTAAGGCTGTAACTCAATTAAATTAGTGCTAGACAAACTGGTATAGCTCAAGTCCAGAGTCTTGAATAAAAGTTTCTCAATTGCTATTTGTCAACAGGTGATCTCCCTTTATCACCATCAATTTATTATAGTTGTAAGTTGTGGCTTTTCTCCAATTGAGTGGTAAACCAACAGTCAAAATTTATAGTTAACTGTCTTTACAAATCATGGCCCTTAGCCTGTACCCATTCTCTTAAGGGGTTCAAAATTTCAGATGTATCATATGTTCAGCGAATTTCGGTATTTCAAATAACATTCAATTAAAACGCGATTCAAGCCCTGATTAGTTTAACCTCTGTAATTTGGACGCTCACCACACACTACCTGAGAGTTTTGACCCAATAGCATTAATTTATAGCATTTTAAGCTTAACAAGAGGCTATTTAAGTACTAAAGATGATACTACAGCTGCCTGAACTAAAGCAGCTAAACTATTGACTATGCTCCCTAAACTTGCAAGTTCATTCCGTTGTTCTGACCTGTAATATTTCATTGTTTGGTAATATGAAGAAGTAATTTGGTAATATGAAGAAGTAATTTCAACTATTGTTTATGTTCTTTAGATTATCGTTTCCCGAGGAAAATAACAGCAGTTTGAAGAAAATTCCCAAGCTTGAAGATCCTGCACAATATTCCAAACTAGGGCTTGTGGTAAGTTCTCTAAGCTTGCTTGGCCTTTATAGTGGACTCCACGACTTTATTTGATATGCTCCAGTTTTGTGTAAACGGCCTCCTTAAGTACTATATTTTCTCTTGCAGCCAAGAAGAGCTGATCTGGACATGAACCAGCATGTCAACAATGTCACTTACATTGGATGGGTTCTCGAGGTCAGTTAAATGCCTCTCTTCAACTCATGCTCTTTAAAACCTCTGTTTGAGAACCCACATGTGAAACTTTTGTTTAGTCTTCTGCTTGTAACCTATATTAGGATTGTTGTTTTACCCTGCTTACCTAGAAATTGAATTGAAGGGTGATTATCCCAGCTCCAAAAATATGTAAGTTTGCTACAGTATCCTTTAGCATTTAACAGGCCTTGCTCTGATCACTATGATATCAGATGTAACTAGATCCGAAGTCTAAAGACCAGAACAAGGTTCCTGAATCCCTAATACTTAACCAATTTCTTATAAAATAAGTTTTGTTTCCAGCTAAGTTGAGTACCAGAATCAGAACTGACTTATAAAATAACATCCAACTCCCTTGGTAACTGGGTAACTGAGCAAGAGCCAATTTGTCAACACCCATACACAATAGCAATAAGCTTTGAGTTGCTCTCCTTTGAAAAACATGTTTGATTGATGCTCTATCTTTATATGATTACTGTTTCATAGATTTGTGTTGTTATTGAACAGAGCATCCCCCAAGAGATCATTGACACCCGCGAGTTGCAAAAGATCACATTAGATTATCGACGAGTGTGCCAACACGACAACACTGTTGATTCTCTTACTAGTCCAGAGATGACAGAGGATGTACATAAGCTTCCAGAGACAAATGGATCTGTCACAGAGACTATCAGGCGAAGGACTTGAATTAAACCGAAATGGATGGACTTGTCAATTTGTTTCGTTTTTCGTTGTTTCGTTTGTAAGCTTTTTTCTTTCCTTTTCTGGTTACACTTCTTAGAATTAAAGACTATCTTTTCGAGTGCGAGCAGGACTTGAATAAGCAAGCGGGTTTAAACCGAGGAAGAACTGAATGGAGGTCCTCTAAATTTAACCAAGGCAAAATAATCTTTTCTATGTTTTATTTACAAGATGAAAAAGACGTCAAATTCAGTTTCTTCTTTTTTCGTTGTTTCAGTTTGTGATTAATACCCAGACTTTTTCCATTGTCCTTTTCTGGTTAATTAAAGTTTAGCTTTTCCAAGCCAACAGAGTCATCATTTTCAACAAATAAACCATTAATCATTGAATTAAAAATCAAAGAAAACTTAAAAATTACAAGTTATGCTTGAAGATAGAAGATTTAAAAACCTAGACTTTAGTGCACAGGCAAAAAATTAGTTGTAGATTGTATTTTTGATTGTTGTAAGGTACAGATCTCCATTTTTGGAAGTTTGAAATACTTTTAAGAGGACGAAGGTTGAATTAAAAACAAATCAAAGACGAGCTATTTGTTCATCATAACTTGTGTAATTTAAAAAAAAAAATGAATCAAATATAATCTAACGTTCTAATTATAATCCTACGGCTCAGAACCTTTGAATCTATGATGAATGTATGATGTTAAGTACAGTTTGAACTCCTGAACCAACTTTGTGGACTCCTGTGATAATTTCTGTAGGTGAGTTGCAATAAAATTTGATCGAGTCGCAATTTAGATTTATTGTTCACATTTTTGGCTCTCTGTCAGCACCATTGATGCATTTCAAACACAGGATTTTATTGTGGCAGCTTCTGATGCCACTGTAACTACTTTAAACCATTGCATGGAAAAATCAAACAAAAGGAAACATAGAAAACATAGAATATAGAGAGATTTTCTTCCTGACTGATCTAAACATATCCGCCATTAACACGAACAACCTGTCCATTAACCCACTCACTAGCATCCCCAGCCAAAAACCCAACAACAGGAGCAACATCTTTAGGTTCACCGAGTCGACTCAGTGGACATTCTGCAATCACATTCTTAACTTGCTCATCTCCTTTCCCTGCATAAAACATATCAGTGGCAATAGGCCCAGGCGCAACACAATTAGCTGTAATCCCAGTCCCTTTCAATTCTTTCGCAAGAATTCTCATCATCGTCTCCACCGCGGCCTTCGACGCAGCATAAGCACCAAACCCAGGTTTCAATCCGCCAACCATAGACGATGAAATCAATATAATCCGCCCACCACCACCGCGTACCAACCGGTTAGCAGCTTCTCTGGCGCATAAGAACGCTCCTTTAGCGTTTATGTTGAATATGTGATCAAAATCTTCGATGTTGGTGTTGGAGATTGTTGGGTATTTCGGATCTAATACTCCGGCCGAGTTAACTAAGATATGTGGTTGTGAATTGAAAACCTTCTCGGCGTGATCGAATAACGATTTGACTTGGTCTGGATCTGAAACATTGGCTTTGATTGATATGGCTTTTGGCTGTGAGGATGATGATGATGAGTTGTTGAGTTCAGTGGCTAGGAGATCAGTTTGGGTTGAGTTACTGGAGTAACTGAGGACTAATTTTGCACCGAGAGAGGCAAGGTGACGGGCGATTGCACCACCGATTCCACCAGATGCACCTGTGATTATCGCCACCCGGTTTTCCAGTGAGAGTGAGGAAGAAGAAGGGATTGCGTTCGCATTATCCAGCGCCATGACGAAAGATAAAACCTAAGATAAAGAGGAAAAAAAGTAAATTAAAGCTTCGTTCCATTATTTTTGTTCAGTTGTTTTTATACTAGATATTTGGATTTATGGGAGGCCAGTTCCTATGGGGGTGGCAAACCAAAGAGTGCCATTTTTGTAACCACTATGGACTTGGCAAAGTGGCAAAGTCACTTGTAGAAATTGACGTTTAATCCCATGTGAAAAATACTTGAATCCCCCTACTATATGGGTTCAACATATACAAGCCCCTCAAAGTGGATCCTCCACTAGCAACTCCACACTTTCTATTTTTGATATTTCTGAGCCCAGAACTTTTATTTTGGGGGCTGGTTTTGAATTATCCTGATTCTTTGTGTCAAGACACTTTCTTTAATAAAAGTGAAAATACCCAAAATAACCTCGAGATTTATAGTCGTTTTATATGAAAACAAAAATGCAAATCCAATTGTTTTTAGCTCTCTATTCTCTTCTCTCGATTATTTTTCTTATTGCAGTTAATTAGGTTGATTTCTTACACAAATTGTTGCATTGAAGAACAAGAGTTCGTTAGTCTATTGATGTGTTGAAGGCGAGATTTAAGAACAAGGATTCATTGTTGATTTTTCTCAATTTATTGATGTTATTTATTGGATTCAAGATTTGTGAGTTTGAGACGATGCATTGAAGAACAACAAATAGGTTCGTATCAATTTTGTCTTCTGTTTGTATCGAATAGGTTTGATTCATTACTTTTTCCGATTGATTGTTTGATGTCTATCTTCTACCGATAGATGATTTTTGTTTTGTTTGATTTTATTGAGTCGAGAAGAGGAAGAAGACGGGTTGGAATAGAGAAATCAACGTAGGTAATGAATAATTCAACCGATTTTTGATCTATTTTTCAATTCAACTGATTTTTTATTGTTACAATTGCGATCTAGTTTTTTCACTTTTTTTATTTGGTTTTGATACTGAGTATGTTTTTGTTGATTCTTACACAGGTTTGGTTGATACCGAGAAGAGGAATAGTAAGAACATTGTTTCAGAAGTAAGAAAACAATAAATCTAGGTAAGAATTTTATTTTGTTTTGATTTCAGATCTGTTTTCAATTTTTTTTTTTAATTATTTATTCTTCTTGCATGTCCGATCTGTTAATTTTTGTTGATACTGAGAGTAGTATGAAGAAACAATTTTGTTTCGATAGAACAAGTTCGGTTTGATTTGTTGGACATCTTTTTTTTTGTTACGGGATGTGTAACTTTAGGTTACACATATATATCCTGTTGTATTTTTAAGCATGTGTAAGGAAGATGCAGATGTTATTTAGTTGCAGCATGTATAATTTTAGTTTACACACATATATCCTGTTTTGTATTTTAAGCATGTGTGAGGAAGATGCACATGTTTTTTAGTTGTAGCATGTGTAATTTTAGTTTACACATATGTATCCTGTTGTATTTTAAGCATGTGTAAGTTGAAGTTACATATATATGTCCCGTAACATGTTTATGTTTAAATAGGTATATCATCTCGTATCTTTTACTCATATTTAGCTTGCCGCATAGAATATACTTCTCACGAGGGGCAACGCCCGAGTGAATTGCGTTAAATTTTAAAATTTTGATATTGTTATTGTGTGTATTGATATTTTTTAGGTTTTCATGGATTCCGTTAGTTGCGGCTAGCTTGTTAGTTGCATTCTTTGTTGTTCGCTACTTTTCGATTTTATTACCCCCGCGTGTTAATAATTTGATATCGGACTTGAAGAGTTTAAGGAACAAGTTTGCGGGAATGGAAGCATTTTACTCCTCTTGGTATTACTTTCTTCTTTCGAGAAAATGGGAAAGATTTCCCGCACCGTGATTATTCGTTGCAAGCTCTTATATCCATCACAAATAGTAAACAAAAGACCAAAGTGTTGATATTTTCTTGCAAAATGTTCCTCGTGTGGCCTCTTCCTCCACTCTAGAGGCGATTCTTCTATTTCTAGCGGGTCTAGTAGTATGTGTTCGTCGAGAAACAATCTTCTTTGTTGGAATGTATTTGGAAGATAAAAGCAAGCTGCAACGAAACCTTTGTTATCGGATGGTTGGCCCAATGTTCTTGGTGAGATTGGTCATGTGTTTGTTGAAGGAGTTAAGCAAGTCGGGTTGCTTACACCAAGTATCGTCTTCGCACCGGTTTCAAAATGATTGTAACTCACAATGAGCGTTCTAGGTTCACGGCTAAGTGTGCGGATGAAAATGCGGCTGGAAATTCCATGCGGCTTCTATTGATGAGAGGAACGAAATGTTTCAGGTAGGTTTTCGCTGTTCTGTCATCTAATGCTTAGCACATGTTATGTGTTGTTACAGTATGTGTAACTTTGGTTTACACATGATGTTTTTTTGCACCATATTGTTTTTTGGTTTGAATTTTTTATATTTTGTATTAACATCTCCAGTCGGGTCTTATAACCCCGAGCACATTTGTGGTGCCGGTGGGCGCAACTTGAACCAAACATACTCCACCCGACTTCTCGTCTAGTTTGATTGAGGAAGAAGTTCGCAAAAATCCTCACAAGAAGCCCAACCAAATTGTGCTGATTTCCCGGACCAATTATGGGATTAACATGGAGTACTATCGGGCATATAATGCTAGGGAAAAGGTTTATGAGACGATTTATGGTGACGATGTCAAGTCCTACTCGCATTTGGTATGGTATATTAATGCTATAAGGGAAACCAACCCAGGTAGCGTGATAAAGTTTGAACGTGAAAATAAACGGTTCCAACGATTTTCATCGCATTTCTTTGCATGCATCAAAGGGTACCGGTTTTGTCGTGCAATGGTATACTTGGATACTACTTTCCCCATGGGTACATTCAAAGGTTGCTTGATGGCAAATGCATCGGGATCAATGGTGGTAAAGGTATGTTTTTTTTTTCTTTTTTAACAACTTCGTTGACAAATAACTCGAGAGTTACACATGTGTAACTCTCGTTTTTATTACTTTACCCAAGTGTGTAACTAAGAAAATATCATCTGTAGCCCTTAAGTTACACATTTGTTTTTAGCATGTGTAACTTGTATTTACACATTGTTTGTTTGTGTGAAACTTATTATTCTTCGATTATGCACAATTTTTTTTTGTAGGATTTTTCCCCCTTGCTTTTGCACTAGTCGATTATGAGACTATCGACAACTGGGAGTGGTTTTTGAGGAATTTTACTGAAGTTGTTGGTGATGGGAGGCCAATCACCTTCCTCTCTGGATCGCCATGAAGGACTCTTGCGGGGGTGTTCCACTTGTCTATCCGAGATGGGTTCCACAGCTTGCTACTATCATTTGACGAAAAATATACCCATCACCGCAATGCATCCTAGGTATTCGCTTGTGATGGACCATTTCCGAGAGGCGACATACTCACTCTCACCGAAAACCATGCGAAAGCCATACGAGAAGATTAGAGACTTGAACGCAATTGGGTGGCTGATTACATTGAGACCATCCCACCTCCGAATCATATGCGAATGCCTATTTCAAAGGTTGTCGTTATGGACGAACATCTAGTACTCTAGCGAATCGATCAATAGTCAATTTAGGTTCCACAAGAAGATGCCTCATCTCTCTTCTTGATCAGTTAATTAAGTGTGTGTGTGTGTTTTTGTTGTTTGTCAGTCTTTTTATTTCATGTTTTGTCACTTTATGTATTCATCATTTTTTTTCCTTTTGATTAGGAGGAAAATAATGTGTTTGATGGCGAAGCGTCGTGAAATTGGTGCTAATATGATGACTCCATTAACCCCGAGTATGAAGAAAAGCTTGTGGCTCTTCAAGATGAAGGTTTGGCTTAGGAAGTATTGGTTGCTAGTCCTACCGTGTTTGAAGTTATTAGCGAAAGGTCTCACATGGTGGACCTCGAACACGAGACTTGCACCTGTCAAAGGTTTGATTTCTTATGCTTTTTCTTCTCTCTGTATGTTCTTTTTCTCCTTTTAAGATTAGATATATGCATGTGTAAATACTAGTTACACATATATTTTGCAAGTGTAACTTAAAGATACACATCCTGTATATGCACCTGTAACTATCTAATTTTGAGTGTTTTATGTTTTGTATGTGCAACTAACTGATTTTTTGTTTGTTTTTGTTTTTTTCAAGGTGGCGAGTATATGGTTTTCCTTGTGCTCATGCTCTTGCAGCCATACGGAAGATTAAACGTGAGGCTATTGATTTCATTTCACCGTATTTTACAAGCGACTATTTTAGGAAGACTTATATGCATGCCATCCAAATAGATCCCCAACTACAACGGGCTGTTGAATATCATCCGGATAACACCGTCATCCCGCCTACCGTGAAGAAGCCACCCAGGTAGACCCCCGAAAGAGGATTATAAGTAAACGTGAGAAAAAGGTGAAGAGAAAAGTTCGTTGCGGCAAGAATCAAGGAAACAGTCACAACAAGGCGAGTTGCGGGAATCCTCGGAAGTTCACACTCACTAGATTGAGCCTACCAAAGTTCATTTCGCAAGTAATGATTTTATGTGTGGATTCTTTTTTTGTCTTGGATTGTTTCTTTTTTTAGTTTTCTTCATTTCGGTTCGCATGGACCAATCGTTTTATTTTTCGCAACGTTGATTATGTGCAAGGATCTATTCATTCGAGATTTTATATTTTGTCGATTAACGATTGAAATGCGGTTTATTCTATTTTTTTGATTTATTTGTGTATGTCTGATCAGTGGTCAAATGCTTGTGTAACTTCTGATCAGATGTGTAACCAGAAGTTACACTGTTGTTAATGCATGTGTAACATTGTGTAACTTCAGTTTACACTCAAATATATGGATGAGCGAAAATGTAAATAATCCAAACGGTGATTCGAACTAGCAGGATGTGTAACTTGCTAGTTACACATCTGGGATATAAAGTGCGAAGACGATACTTAGCCGTGAATGTGTAACTTCAGTTTACACTCAAATATATGGATGTGTAACCAGAAGTTACACTGCTGTGAATGCATGTGTAATATTAGGTTACACATGATAAATGCATATGTAACCTCAGGTTACACCTATTGCATACTTTATGAAACCTGTACACACAGCTGTAAAAGTTCTAACAAGATAAAAGTTTTTAATTCAAAGAATTTCAATCCAAAAATATTTTCAAAACCAAGAACTGCTAAAATCTACTAACTGATGAAATTTAAAAGTTTCTAACAACATATTTTCCAAGTCTAACATCTGCTTTGTGGCTAACAACATATTTGCTAGTATAGATTTTTTCTAATCCTAATGACTGCTTTTACGCATCTCTGAATGGATCCGAAAGAATCTTGTATAGCATGCTTCCTCTCATGCGGTTGAGCTTGTCAGTCCACCATAGCATCATACTTGAGCTTAATTTTTTGTCAAGTGGTTTATTCTTCATCCTGATCTTCATGTAATTGCATACACATGGAAGACAGTCAGGAATTGTACCTTGTGCGGGCGAAGCCATATACTTGGCGTTTTCATTCATCCCAAGAGCATAAGGACACAAGAGTCTCAGTTCTGTAGTAATTGCAAATGCATATTTCTTGGCTTGAATAAGGTGTTCACTCCTGAGTTGCTTAATGTTTGATGAGTTCATGTAGGACCAAGCATTAGAGCTTTTCAACTCATACTCCAGTGTGTAGTGTGTGTTGTTGTTGCACATTAGGGGCGAAAAGTCTCGATCCGCATCGTTCTTGTACTTGACATACTCCTTCGCAAGCTTTGGAATCCAAAATTTCTTGAATTCTGTAATCGCTCAAGTACGTGATCTCGCAAAACCATTTGGAATGTCAAACTCACATTTTTAATCAAAAGTTTTACAAATGAACAAGTGATTATGTAAACGAAGTTACACATAGGGCTTGGGTTTTTCACTAGAAAAATAAGAATGTGTAACCGGATTACACATTATAACTGTTTGTGTAACTTCAGTTACACATTATAACCGCATTTGTAACTTCAGTTACACATTATAACCTGTTTTTCCGACATAAAAAAAATCATAATTTTACAACACACACTACACATTATAAATGCAATAATATTTCAAATGTATCAAGTACTTACGTATGCTTGTGGCGACAGGGAATATCGCTTTGTCATACTTGCTCGTTAGAGTTCATCTTTGTCCTCAATCTGCTGATGTAGAAGTCGATGAATTCGACTCTAAGAAGGATTCTTTCTTGGTAAGTCGTAGCATTAGTTCTCCGTATATATTAAGCAGTGGGTACCATTTTCGTCGCGTTGAATCCAAGTAATGTCTCTGCATTACAAAGAAGTAAACTATTATTAATCAACATAACGAGAATCAAGTAGTAATATACAACAAACAATCAATAACGAATCAAGCCTACTTGGAGTCGAGCTACTTACGTTTTCGGATGAGTATGGAAATATTCAACCACTTTCTCCTTTTTCTCGCCTTCGGCCTTTTCGATAACTTCAGAACCTTTCACATCCTTTCTCATTGTTCCGTCATCTTCTTGACAACCTCATACATTCTTTCTTCTTCTGCTCTTGGAACTGCGTCCATTCTTTCTTTTTCCACTTCCGGAACAACGGCCATTATTTCTTCATTAACACTCTTCTTAATCTTCTTCGTCCTCTTTTCATACTGCTTCAGATCTTGTGTTGGAATTTTTCTATTCCTCAGCACACGTTGTTGTATGAATCTTTGGTTGGTTTTCTCTTATTGTATTCGCAACTTCCTTGACAACTCTCCGCAGGTAGTGGAGTTTTATCTATTCAAGGCTAAAAAAGTTCCCTTGTGTTGTAGCCGCGCAAAAAAAAAAAAGGCAAAATCTCGATAAATTAGCACATGTATGTAACTTAAAGTTACACAAGCCAAAATAATAATGTACTGTAGTAACCTCAAGATGCACATGCTTTTTACAATGTGTAACTTGAAGTTACACTTCCATTACAAACAAAACAAGCCAAAATAATAATGTAATGGATGTAACCACAAGCTACACATGCCTTTTGCAATGTGTAACTTGAAGTTACACTTCCATTACAAACAAAACATAAAGGAAAAATAAAACGGAAGAGTGGTTACCACTTGAGCTAGGTTCTCAGATTCTCCATCACCGCAGTCCCGTTCACTTTTGTTAATGTCACCGACAATCTCATCAAGCATTTTACTCACTTCAAGATCCGTCATATCAGTAGGGTTAGCTTCTAGTTGCACTGACATGTAGGTCCGAGCATGGTCAGCGTTTGTGTTTGCGGTGTTGTAGCAAGATTATCACCATGGAGTCCTCAAAGCGTGTTGAAGCAAAACTATCGTCGATAGTTTCGATGTGGGCCGAGTTGGAGCAATCGAACCAAACCGTCACCAACGAGTTGCAGGTGTCTCTTCAATGACATTTGCATCATCACCTATGGCTTTCTCACGCGGCTCAACCACAACACCACCTTCCATCTTTCTTTTGTGCCTCATCAGAGCATGCGTCTCTTCATCGGCTTTCTTCTGCGCCTCATCAACAACACCTGCAGTAGTGCGCTTTTTCTTACTAGCGGGCTTCTTCTTTTGATGAGCCTTGCGCCCCCCTCTGCGTAAGTTTGAGCTTGCAGAATTTTTGGCGTATTTCCAGTTTGCCCGGGCTCATACATGGAACTGCACAAGCATTGAAATGAGAATTAGGATGATGATTATGATGTTAAATTTTTTTTAATAAAATTTCAAGAAGAATATATCATGTGTGATTGACTAACCCGATAACTAGCATGTGTAACTTCATGTTACACATGAGTATGGCATGGATACCTAGTGTAACATGCGATTACACATGCATCTAACTAGTGTAACCGAGATGTTTTCACATGCATATAGCATGTGTAACTAGGGATTACACATCCATATGATTAGTTTACTCAACAATAATCAAGTGTAATCAAGTTAAACAAGCATATTAAAATCTGAACAACTAAAATATGAACCTAAAAATGTTCAAAGACCTTAGTGTCAACTAATTGGGTACCTCTATCAAGTTAAAGAAGCATATTAAAAATGAACAACTACTTACATTCTTCATGGAAGGATTTTTCCGTGTCATCTTTCTCTTTCTCTTGCTCCGCCTCTTTCTCGGACTCTTCTTTTTCATGTTCACTACTTCCATGCTCGATAGTTCCATCTCCTTGTTGATCGGTTGCTCCATGCAAAGAACTCTACTTCTTCATGCTCAGCAGCTCCACGATCAGTACCTCCATGTCCAAGATCTTCATGTTGCATAAACTCTTCCCTGGTCACTTTGTAAGGATCAATACCCATTGCTTGCATAATTTGGCAACTAAAATTGTGAATCTTGAATTCTGCCTGCTCTGAAAGGTCCGCTTCGATATTCCTTCTCTTGCAATTGCATACCTTGCTTTAAACATTGCTTGGTTTGCTTGCGCTGTTGCTCTTTCAGTTGTCCATTCTCAATGGTTTTGCGCTTTGACCACTTTGCGTCGTCCTTCTTTGGGTACCACGGTTGATATACCTAGTTTGCTTCTCAAGTTTGTGAAAACTCGGCCACAAAGCTAGGAGTTGGCTGCAATTAACGAGATGGAGAGGTTAAAAAGAGATAGCAAAAACAGTTGAACATTCTAAATGTACAAATTTTCAGTTGTATGTGTAACTTAAAGTTACACAAACACATTTTTATATGTGTAACCTATAGTTACACATATAAATTGAATTCACTGGTGTTATGTTTGCATGTGTAACTATAGGTTACACAAGCACATTTAAATGTGTAAATTATAGCTACACATGACAATTATGATTACATCAAAGTTTTATCTAAATTATATTGATATTACCATAAATTTACAAAACATAAACCAACTAACACTTACCGAAAACTCTGTCATGTCTCATTTATAGAAATGTAATCCGAAATCTGGTATAGATCCCACCTTCCAACCCATGGGATATCTTCTTCGTGGTTTGCAACTTTCGGGATTGAGCCTTAAGTGCATGTTCGGCAAATAATATACTGCAACATATATAAATTTTAATTAGTCGAGCAAATAATATTAAAATAAAATATCCTGAACATAACACTAAAAGTCTTTGGAATAGAAATTACACACAAGCTTTACCGATGAAATCCGCACACAAGCCTTCACATTTGCCAAGCAATTAATATTATCATGAATTTCTTCAAACAAGTGCTCGTGTATTAAGTCGTGGCCAAGACACCTTGAGCACCGTCTCATATGTTTCAACGACACTAAGATATTTCACATTCACTCCATTAGCATTTATGTCTCCAAAAAATAATACACAGAAAAGATAAAAACCTATCAAACAAACTAGATCCTTATCATCAATTTTCTTTCTTCGCCCACTTTTTCTCCTTTTGGTCATAAGTTGTTTTATCTTCTCTAAAATTTTTGTCTTAGTCATCACGTTGTCGATGTCTTTGTAGACTTAATATCGGTGAAGAACTTGTTGTACAAAACATTGTCAAAAATCCTTATGAGAAAAGTTCTTTAATAGCTTTTGACCCTTTCTACTTCCAATCCTTTGCATGTAAAATAAACCAGCCAGACTTTGCGGTGTAGACTCTATAAACTTATCATCACCAAACTTGAAAGAACAAGGTGTGTCACAATCCATATCAAAGCGGTTCAAAAGCTTCAATACGCCGCTTTTGTTGGTAGTGATTTGTTTTGTTGTACTTGGTACAGTGCATCATACTCATCGTAATACATCATTACGAGCTTACCGTAAGCAACTCTTAAAAGATATCTCCGAGCCACAATCAGTCAATCCTATAGGTTTTATCACCTTTACCAAATCCTTAATGGCATTCAAGGATTGCCTTAATTTTCTGTACACATCACACACAAAAATAGCATGAGTCGAGTATTTTGTGTACTTATCAAATACACTCCTTTATAACTGCAAAATCAAAATCATGTCACAAATTATGTGTATTTTCCAAGTACACAAAGCTGAATCATTCTATTATGTGTTGTGTAACCTCAATTTACACATGCATAAGAATCAGATTTCTTTGTGTAACTATAAGTTAATCGGACCACAAGGCAAGTCGGTGGTGAGATTTTGAATGTGTAGCTTGTAGTTACACAAATCAATCAATATATAAACCATTGTAGAGTCATTGGTGAGATTTTTTTGTGTAACTTATAGTTACACATGCCCTTAGAAAGTCATTGGTGAGATTGTTTAGAGTGTAACTTATAGTTACACATGCCCTTAGCAAGTCAGTGGTGAGATTTTTTATGTGTAACTTATAGTTACAAATCTAGGCTCATTTTCTATAAGATTTTTAATGTGTAACTATAAGTTACACAATCAATATACAAACCATGCTCTATTTCTATAAGATTTTGAATGTGTAACTCTTATTTACACACTCTCTATTTCTATGAAAATTTACAAGCATATCATGAGATCAAATTTAGTTCATGACATCATCACAAGCAAAATTGAAATCAAATTTAGTTCGTGATGAGATTTTCCATGTGTAACTTATAGTTACACAGTCAATTGGAAAGTTAGTGTTGAGATTTTCAATGTGTAAATTATAGTTACACATACATAGGCATTACATATGATCAAAACACGAGATTCCAAATGTGTAAATTATAGTTACACGGCTCCTTGGAAACTCGGTGGCGACATCTTGAATGTGTAACTCACGATTATATAGGCTCATTTGTATGTGTAACTTCAAGTTACACACTCAATATACATACCACAATACAATCAGTGGTTAGATTTTGAATGTGTAACTTAAAGTTACACAAGGCCTTGTTTGTATAGTTAAACATTCAAAGGAATTTTCACTAGCATGATATCATAAACACACATATACTCAAATAATTTCACATCTAAGTACCTCTTAAAGCATCTGCTTCAGGGGGATTCCTTCTTCCTTGCGCCATTTTAGTTCACAAAATGTAAATTGAATCTGAATCTGCAGTTTAAACAGTAAGAAAACATCAATTTGCAGTAGTCCTAAACTCCTAAACATGAGATTCAGATGATACATCAACAGAAATCATCAACTAAACCTAATCCCTAAAACCAGAGAGAAAAAGTAGAAGATCGAAAACAGATTCAAACCTCTGTTCGTCTTCTTCTTATTTCTTCGTCTTCTTCTTTGATCAACAAAGGACTGAATCAAACAACGAATGAAGCAAAAAATAGATCGAATACACTGAGATTTAACATATAAAAAACAGATCAAAAACATATCGAAAACAGTTCCAAAAACGAAGAAGAAGAAAAGATTAAACATGAAGAAGAGATTTGATCGAAATCTACCTATTTTAGTTTTTCGTTTATTCGATCTGCAAAAAAAAATCTCTGAAACAAATTTCTCTGCACTTCTTTGAAGGTTTTCGACCGGCAGTTTTCTCAGGTGAGATTCAGTTTCTCTCTCTTGAAATGAAAATGAATGGGTCGGTTTGATAGAAAACCTAGGTTAGATACTTATATAGTGAAGGTTATTCTTGTCATTTCAAACCGAATTTAAATTTATTTTTAATTCAGGGCCTAGTAATAAAACTCTTTTAACTAAGGGCCTCATATTATGGGTTATCCATGGGTTGGGCCTTAGCCTAATTTTCTCTAATCCCATATGTGTTGGGCTTAAGACACTCTAGTCCAGCGTTCTCAGGCCTAGTACTCCTTAGTCCAAAAAAATCCCGCATAAACAGTTTGGTCCAAATTTTTGACGAGTTAGTCCGAACTCGTAACGATTCAAACTAATTCGGTACCATAATTACCCTTTCGTATGAGGATACATGAATATGAACGAGTTTTTAATTTTCAGATCTCAGATTCAAATCAGGAGAGAGACAAAGAGATATTTTGAGGTGATTTCTTGGTTTCAATCGTTTCTTCATCAGATTTGGATCTCAGGTTAGAGACCTCAAATTAATCTCATCTTTTATTCGATTTCGTTTGTTTCTTCGATTATGTGTTTTTGATTATTTATATTTTTTTGAATGCATGACATGAAATCGATTTTGTCTTTCATTTTGCTTTCGATCTTTTGATTTCGTTTTGGTTTTATTTTGTTATTTGTTAGGTTTTGATTCTCATGAAACTCTTTTGATTTATGTTCTTTAATTTGATGTTTCTTTTGATTTGTGTTTGGATGTATGATATAAAATCGATTCGATCTTTAATTTTTTGATTTTCCATTTCTTCATATGTGTGTTTAATTAATGGTTAATCATGGTTTACATTGATAGAGTAATTGATTTCTTTTATTTTTTTTACTATGCAGAATGTGTACTTTCTTGTACACTGTATTTGTTTCGATTTATTGTGATTTAAGGTTGATTTTAAAAATTAATTCTCTGATAAATCTAAATATGATTCGGATCTTTAGATGTTATATCTTTGTGTTACTGGATTCGATTGAGATCTTTTAGATGTGACCCAATATTTTTTATTAGTTATTTGATTTATCATTTGTGTGTTGATAGAACCTAAGAATGCTATTTTTTTAGATATTTTGTATGTGGTTTAGAGATTTGATGTCTTCATTTATGTGTTTTTTGTAATATGCGAGTTATTAACCATGTGCAGGAAGATTGTGCATGCTATCTTGAATCATGGTGAGCATTTGCCCTATTTGGTAGATGTGTACATATTTGTACGGTGAAATTCTCTATGATGAATGCTTGGGTTGTATTTTTTGAATCAATGCTCTATTTTGTTATTTTTTATGTAAATATTTACATACTTGCACACTAGTATGCTCTGTGATGAATGCATGACCTGTTTTGTTGTTATATATGTTAGATTTTGGTATTATTCTATAGATGTGTACTTGTTTGTACACTAAAATGCTATGTGATGAATATATGTCATGTCATGTGGGTATGGATGCTAGATTTTGTTAGGTTTTTATAGAGGTGTACATGTTTTGCACACTAGAATGCTCTTTGATGAATGCATGGCATGTCTTGTGTGTATGATGCTAGAATTTGTTAGTTTTCTATAGAATGGTTTTTACAAGATTTCTACTGGAAACGATAATTGAAGGAGGACTTTCATAGGATTCTAAGTGGAAACGAGATTTGGAAAAAGGAATTTCACGAGATTTCTACTGTAAAACGAGGGTTGAAGTAGGGTTTTCTCAAGATTTCCATTGCGAGAGGTAATTCATTTTCTCCTTCTGTCACTTTTTATCGTTCCCAATCCGAGAATATCACGAGATTGGTAAGGTTTTTCATCCAAATAATGGGAAATGGTCACTTTCCATCCGATAATGGGCTAGGGAATTAGTTCATCCACGAGTTATTTGGCACTCCCATAAACAAGTAATGTCATGCATTTAGAACCTAATTATGTATTCTGAAACCTGCAATGGTGTTTCAAAATCTTCTTTTTCGGGATTTGGGATTTTTAACAAAATGCTCTCTTTGCCTACTTTAGCTAGGAAGTTTTAAGTATTTGCCTTTGATTTAGTATAAATAATACTAGTGATTTTGGTGCAGTGGTGTATATATTGGTGCACCTGTACGCAATGCAAGTGTACATATTGGTGCACATGTACGTAATCCAAGTTTACATTTTTGCATCTTAGTTCGGTAAGATAAAAAACCACTATATTTGGGTAAATAACTATGGGTACAAACCGGCACAAATGTGTAGATAATCGTACACATGTTAATTGTTAATGTGTACATAGTTGTAAACATGCTTTTTATTATACAAGAATCTTTTATTTTAGATTTAATTATTATTTTTGTTTACCTCTCTAATATGATTTGTGATGTTAACTCGGGGGAGACATGGAAAGACCGGATCATTTTGTAGGCGTGTATATAATTGTACAAAATGAGTTTCCCAACTAATGTTGCTATGCTTGCAGCCCAAGATGATGCAACACGGTGCAAGGTATTTGTTCTAGTTGTAAACTTTGGTTCCCTTAATGATTCCTACCTTAATATTGGTCCTAATCGATAACATGATTGTGTGCTTTAGGCTTTCTTAGTTGAATTTGATAAGTACAACCTTCGTTTAATGAAATAACACATTGATTCTTAATGTGTACATAATTATACACATGTAGATAGTTAATGTGTATATAGTTTTACACTTGTTGATTGTTAATATGAATGATTGGTGTTGTGCATGTTTTACATGGGTGTACATATTGGTGCACCTGTGTAAATCTTATGAAAAAGTAGGATTCCCTTGTTTTACAACGATGTACATATTGGTGCACCTATAGGAAGTAATTCCCATGAAAAAATAGGTTTTTGTGTGGTTGTGAATGATCATTTTTATGCATGTTTTGAAGCGGTGTACGTTTTGGTGCACCTCTGTTATTCCCATGTAAAAGTAGGTTTGTGTGTGGTTATGAATGATCGTTTTTTCTACATGTTTTGCGGGGATGTACACATTCTTTGCACTTGTATAATTCCCATGAAAAAGTGTGCCCCAGTGTGAATATGAATGATCAATTTTATGCATGTTTTGCGGGGTGTACACATTGGTGCGCGATGTATTTTTAATGAAAAAGTAGGTTTGTTTGTGGCCATGAAGGATTGGTTTTAGGAATGTTTCACATGGATGAATACATTGATGCACCAATATACTTCTCATGAAAAAGTAGATGCAGGTATGAGTATGATTGATCTGTTATGCATGTTAGTAATCTCCTTTTTGGTAAAGTGCAATGAATCATTGGACTCGGATATTTCAAAAGCATACTAAGTTTGTGTAGTAATGCCCACATGGATTGTGTCTCTGACCATAAACTAACTTTTATTTGATCGTTTTTTTTTGCTTTGTTTTCTTATGTGGATGTTGGTGAAAGGATAATCACTTTCTTTTCAAGTTGCGATTTTTATGTTCATTGTTTTGTCCTCGATGCGGTCCTAGGCTATTATGGATGTTATCCAACGGAGCTTGGCATGGCTGACATTTTCTCGATGCTGTGCGTACTACGGTGGCGATCCGGCTATCATGGATTTTGGATTTTTTTTTTATCTTTGCATCGGTGTAAATAAATGTACACACAAATGTAAATTAAAAAATTTTAAAAATGAAAATTATATAGTCATATGGGTACTCTTTTTGTAGCTCTCGGAAAATGCTTTCCAAATATATAAAGTTTGTAAAATTTGGACACGATGAATTGTTTTTAATTATTTTTATATTTTTTAAAATTGTTGACGTGTCACGTCCACGTTGAATTTGTCCGTTACAAAACAGTTTCCACTCCGCACGTGTGCTTTATGAAACACGTGTGGAGGTCGGCAGACGTCTTTACACAATTTTTGGATTAAACTGTACCTAGTCAACTAGGTCTGGACTAAACTGTTCTATTTAGTGGGGTTTTGGACTGAACCGTTTTTTTCCCAAGTCACTTAGCCAGGCCAAGTCAAGGTTCTACCGAGCGGTCGAGTCTCGACCGCTCGGTCTAGTCTACACCGCTAGCAGCTCTTATAAGACCGGCCGGTCTAGTTTACACCGTCGAATAAAATCTGATCCAACGACCATAAATTTTTCCCCCTATAAATACCACATTCCTCTACCATTTTAACTCACGCCTTCTTCCTATTTTGTTAGATTTTCCAATGGCTCAAAACATGTTTATGGCTCAAAGACGAACATGCGACCGAAAATCAAAGAGTTGCACTTCGAGCTAGTGTGCAAAATGAATTAAGAAGAGGAAATAGTTGGAGAGTTGCACAACATCGCAATTTTAGCACGTTAGAAGATGAATGTATCTGCAGGAATTATGTTTTCTTCACTAATCATCCAATCGTTGATGGCGCATTACATCTTATTCCGTTTTGGGGACGTGTTTTAATGAAATTTGAAGCAGAAACAACGAACCTCAATAATCGCAATTCGATGGTGTTGAGTGCTCGGTTCTCCATAATTTCCAAGAATGTTAACAAGTATATTGGTATGATAAGGGAAGAGGCTCGAAACATGAGAAGTGGTGAAACCCTGCTGGAGATTGATCAAAGATGTCGTGCAAAGTGGCTGCGTGACAACGGAGAGAAGTTCCGAAGCCCACATGATATGCATCAAAGGTATTATGACGCCATGGCATTGGTTCAGAAGTACGGAAAGCCTGACTTTTTTATAACCATGACATGTAATCCTAAGTGGGAGGAAATCCAGAAGAATTTAAAACCAGGGCAACGGGAACATGACAGGCTAGACTTGACAACGAGAGTGTTTCATTCTAAGTTTGAAGAACTAAAGACAGATCTGTTCACTAAGGGGGTTCTGGGAAAGTGAGTTTCAGAAAAGAGGTCTACCACACGCACATATTCTTATCATTCTCGATGAAAAAGATAAGCTACGTAGCCCAAATGACTATGATACAGTTGTTCGAGCAGAAATACCCGATCCGAATGTTGAACCAGAGCTGTATGAGGCTATCTTGAAACACATGATACATATGCCATGTTCGTTATCGACTGATAGTGTTTGTAAGAAGAACGGGAAGTGTAAGAAAAAGTTTCCGAAGAATTTTGCACCAACAACTCTAGAAGGCGAGGATTCGTATCCAATCTATAGAAGGCGAGATGATGGTAGAGAAGTTACACTCCACAATGGGAAAGTGGTGAATAACAGTTGGGTCGTACCGTATAATCCGTGGCTTTTAAAAAAAGTATGACTGCCATATCAATGTGGAGATTTGCTCAAGTGTCAAATCTATGAAGTATCTGTACAAATATGTTTGGAAAGGGGTAGATTGTGTCTGCATGGAGGTTTCGAGCGAGAAAGGTGACGAAGATGAGATCAAGCAGTATGTAGATGCCCGCTGAATCTGCCCGCAAGAAGCACTATGGAGAATATACATGTGTCAAATGAATAAGATTTCTCCGCATGTAGTCTCATTACAATACACCTCAAGGATCATCAAAAGATTTTACTTCCAGAAGGGCGGATTGTGCGAGATGTGCTGCAACGAGAGAGAGCATCCCGTACAAAGCTCACTGAATATTTTAAGAAAAACACAGAAGATGAGTTTGCAAGAACTATTTTATACAAGGGATTTTCGGAGCATTATGTATGGAATCAGTCATCAAGGCAGTGGGACAGAAGGCGGCGCAACAATAAAGTCATTGGAAGAGTTAATGTTGTTTCACTCGCACTGACAATTACTATTTGAGACTTCTGCTGAATAATGTTAGGGGCCCAACTTCTTATGAGGACCTGCTAAAGGTAGGTTCTGTTACCTTTTCGACGTACAGAGAAGTGGCGCAACATCTTGGTTTGTTAGAAAGTGATACTGCCATGCGTGATACACTTCTTGAAGCAACACAAGTTCAGATGCCTTGGTCTTTGAGAAGGCTTTTATGCACGATGTTAGCCTTATGGAACCCAACCGGAGTCCGCGAATTATGGGATGAATTTCTTCCACACCTGATTCAAGATCACCTCCGCTCCAACACAGAACAAGGTGCTATTAATCTTTTGTTGCGGGAACTTAGTTCTACTCTTGGTCCAGATTTGATGAAGAAGTATGAGATCCCAACCATCACCGAAGACGTAGGCACTTCTGGAACAAATGATTTGGTCATGGAAGAAAAATCGATTTCTATTCCTCCAGAAGATTTGTCGGCGATCGGTCAGCTAAACAACGACTAGAGGCATGCATTTGACGGTAAAATTCCTTGCAACATATACTGATATTGTAATCTCAATTTTACTGAGTTATACTTGCCACGAGTCATCCATTTTGAGTTTGTAGAAATCAACAAAGTGGTGGTAGTGTGTTCAGTTGACAGATAACATAGAAAGCTTAGGTTAAACACTTATATTAGTATTTTGTTGTATATAGGTTGATTTGTAATCGTATATTAACTGTTAAGCAGGGAGGTGAACACTGTTTCTCGCCGTGAAAGTTCTATATTCTTTATTGATGGTCCCGATGGTTCAGGGAAAACTTTCCTGTACAGGGCGATACTGGCGTATCTAAGAACTGAAGGACATATTACAATTGCAACGGCGACATCAGGAATTGCTGCAACCATGATGCTAGGTGGAAGGACCGCTCATTCTAGGTTCAAGATACCCGTTCCAGCTGAATCAACATCTTCATGCGATATACCTGTGTACACTGATTTAGCAGATCTCATTCGGAAGGCCAGCTTGATTATTTGGGACGAAGCAACAATGGCAAACCGATATGCATTTGAAGCTTTAAATTGGACATTAAGAGATGTAACTGTAGGATCAGAATATCGCAGCATCAATATCTCGCGAGATTAATAAACGCATGACATTGCGAAGGCGTCGCGGGGAAATAATATAAATGGCGCAATGGATGACGACAGGCGAACATGAGAAAAGTGTGAAGACTTAGCGAGATTTAGGAGTGTCGCGAGATTATATATTTGTACACTTGCGATATTTCGCAAGTCATTCCGAAAAATAAAACGGACAGCTTCAGTCATCCATTATGTAATACCCTATATAAAGAGTTGATCAGATCGATGGAAGGGAGAGTTCTTTTTGAATTGTTAAGCAAGTCATTAGGAGAGAGAAAGTTTTAGAGTGATTGTAATTCTATAGTTCATTTCTATTTCATATTGTAAACATTCAAGGATTTCAGCAATAAGAATTATAATCATTCATCTTAAAATGACTTAATTGTGTGAATTCTAGTGAGGGGTGTAGTGTAGGATTTCCTGCAACTACATAATGGCGCTAGAAACAGGGACTGATGGAAGATAGAAGATACAAGATTGTAATTAAAATCATTCAAATCAAGAAGATGAGGAAACAGAATGTTAAGTCAGATGAGATAAAGAGGTTGAAAAGCAAAAAATATGATGAAAATGCAGAATGTAGTTCGATTACGAAAATAATGATTAATGAATTTCATGAAAACATCAAAGGAAGAATACATAAACGAGATTTTGAAGGGAAAAAAGATTACAACCATGGAGAAGATATTGCCTTTGAAAGATTGGGAAAAACAGAAGATAACATTCACCGCAACAGAGATACCAAAAGAGAGCTTGAATCACACGTCTCCACTAGGGATTACGATAAATGCACGAAAAGAAGGAAGAGAACCAGCAAAAACAGCGGAAGAATGGGCGATAAATAGAGTTTTGGTGGATACAGGGAGTATGGTAAATATCATGTTTTACTATGCCTACAAAAAATTAGGATACAAAAATGAAGAAATGATTCCTTCAACGTATCATATCCATGGTTTTGGTAAGTCTATAACGAAACCTAAAGGGGAGGTAAAGTTACGAATCCTGTTAGGAGAAATTGAAACACAGGTGACGTTATGCATAATAGATATGGAATCGCCATACAACATGTTGTTAGGGAGACCATGGGTACACGCTATTAAAGTGGTAGCATCAACATTTCATCAATGTATTAAATTCTCAACGCCAAATGGAATTGGCGAGATCAGAGGAGATGCTGATAAAGGAAGAATGTATTATCAAGTCGAAGTAAAACATTATGAAGATCAGGTGAAGAAACGAAAAAAATCGCAAAAAAGTGGAAAAAGCAATTAAAAAAGAAGAAGAATTTAGAATTTATATGATAAGATCAAAAGAAGGAAGAGGAATACCTAGCGAAGTTTCGGAAGAAGAGAATGAGTTTGCGAAAGAAATGAAAGGACCAACACCTATGGGAGAACAGAAGTCTAGTTACATTGCAGTGGAGCCGACAAAGGAAGTGAACGTTGGAACTGAAAAAGAACCCAAGATGTTAAAAATTGGGACTAAGATGGAAGCAGATGAAGAAATAAGAACCGTTGATTTGTTGCGAGAATACAAAGATATTTTCGCATGGGATATGGATGAAATGCCTGGTATAGATACAATTGTGGCATGCCATAAATTAGAAATTGACAAGAATGCAAGACCATTCAAACAAAGAATTAGAAAGATTGCAACAGCATATCATCCCCAAATAGAAGAAGAATTACAGAAGATGCTAGACGCAGGAATCATTAGACAAGCAAAATATCCCGAATGGATAGCGAATATGGTCGTAGTCCCTAAGAAGAAAAAAGGGATAAGAATTTGTATAGATTTTACTAATCTAAATAAAGCTTGTCCAAAAGATAGTTTTTAGTTGCGGATATCCATGAGATGGTTGAATCAGCGGCGAAAACGAAAGGATATCATCCCTTGATGGATACAAAGGCTACAATCAGATACCACTCGCTGAAGAAGACCAAGAACATACTGCCTTTTTCGCTGCAAGAGGATTGTATTGTTATACAAAAATGCCGTTTGGTTTGCGAAATGCCGGAGCGACATACCAAAGGATGGTAGAAAAAGTGTTCGCGAAATGGATACACAAAACATTGGAGGTATATGTGGATGACATGCTAATAAAAAGTAAAGAAGCAAAAGACCATGTACAGGACTTGAAAGAAATTTTTGAAAAAATGAGGCAGTTTAACATCAAAGTAAATCCAGAAAAATGCACATTTGGAGTGGCATCAGGAAAATTTTTAGGTTACATTGTGACAAAAGAAGGAATACAAGTTGACCCGGAGAAAGTACAAGCAGTTCGCGATATGCCAACACCGGCGACAATAAAAGATGTTCAGAAGTTAAACGGGTGTTGGCTTCGTTGGGAAGATTCATCTCGCGATCATCTGATAAATGTAAACATTTTTTCAACACTCAAAAAGGGAGCGAAATTCAGATGGACAGATGAATGTGAAAAAGCTTTACAAGGAATAAAAGAACATTTAATGGATGTATCAATTCTGCAAAAAGCAAAACCGGGGGAAGAATTGTTAATTTATCTTGCGACAACCTCGCATGCATTAAGTGCAGTGTTGCTGCGAATGGACGCAAGAGTGGAAAAGCCAATTTATTACATCAGCAAAACATTCAATGTCGCAGAGAGAAATTATTCAAAAATTGAAAAATTAATTTTGGCATTAGTTTACGCAACATTTAAACTTCGCATCTATTTCGAAGCACACACAGTTAAGGTAGTAACAAAAGTGCCAATTGAGTCAGTAATGAAAAATTCGAAAAGATCAGGAAGGGTTGAAAGATGGAATGCTCAAATAAGTCATTGCAAGCTCAAGTATGAAATACTATCCTCACCCAAATCACAAGTTGTTGCGACTTTTAGCAAATTTCATTTGGAAGAGGATGAAGCAGTGGAAGAAATGATGGATATAGAAGAAGAACATGGAAACCCAAAGGATTTATTAAGCGAGCCAAACAGGATGGGAGATATTAGTAGATGGATCATCAAATGGAGAAAGTAACGAATTGGAATCATTGTAATTTCGCGAGGAAGGCAATAAAATGGCATTTTCTTTCAGGTTGGAATTTGCATCTACCAACAATGAAACAGAATATGAAGCTATAATACATGCTTTACGATTTGCAATAGAAATGAAGTTGGAGAATGTGAGGGTCACCAGTGATTCCCAATTGGCTATTCGCCAGATAAAAGAAGAATATACCACAAATGAATCATCCATGAAAAAATACAAAAAACTTGTTGAAGAGTTGTCGGCGAAGATACCAAAGATAAAATGGAGACACATATCAAGAAGAGACAATAGACTCGCGGATGCTTTTGCTTTTATATCAAGTATGATGATAGATCCAACTGCGAGATGCATAAAAATACAGACACTTCTATCACCATCAATCAACAAAGAGGAAGAAGAAGAAACAAAAGTAATGCTCATAGAGGATGAAATACAAGGACCCAATTGTGAATATTGGAGAACAGAACTTTATGCTTATCTAATGAAAGGAGAAACACCAAGAAATAGGTTAGAAATGCATAAATTAAAAATCCGAGCAACAAATTATGAATTAAGAGATGGGGTATTGTACCGAAGATCCTTTAATGGACCCTCGCTTAGATGTTTAACACGAAAGGAAGGAGAAGCAGTGTTAAAAATGTTACACAGTGGGGATGCTGGCAATCATAGTGGTGGAAGATCTTTAGCACATAAGGCGAAAATGCAAGGCTATTATTGGCTATATATGCATGAAGACGCGAAACAAGTATCAAGACGTTGCGAAGATTGCCAAAGGCATGGAAAGAGAATACATGCACCAGGAGCACCATTAACTTCTTCAACAAGTGTATGGCCTTTTGGAAAGTGGGGGTTAGATATCGTTGGGCCATTTTTACCAGGTACAGGGCAGAAGAGATATCTGATTGTTGCTACAGATTATTTCACAAAGTGGACAGAAGTAAAAGCGGTATAGCACATTCGCGATAAAGATGTCTTTACATTCATATTCGAAAACATAATATGCAGATTTGGAATTCCAGCATAGTTGGTATCTGACAATGGGAAACAGTTTGAGGGACAAAATATAGAATTGCTACTTAATGCATTTCAAATAAAATGTGGGAAATAAACTCCCCTATACCCACAAGCTAATGGACAGGCGGAAGCAACAAATAAAACAATTGCAGATATATTAAAGAAGAAGTTAGAAGGACATAACAGGGCATGGTGTGAACAAGTACATAATGCAGTATGGGCTTACAATACAACAAGGCGAGAAGCCACGGGGATGTCACCATTTTGTTTGACATATGGAGTTGAAGATGTACTTCCAACAGAAGTTATTATTCCAACAACAAACAGAGAAGCTTGGGAGAAAAATCTTAATGCGAGTAACATTTTGGTTAAATTAGATGAATTAGAAGAGAAGAGAGAAAGAGCACTACAGCATATGGAGAATTATCAGCGAAGATTGGCTAGAGAATGTAATAAGCGTGTCAAGACACGCGAATTTCAACCAGACTGAGGTTCCTGTCTCCTTAGAACTCAAGGATACAGAGGTACGGGGCATATAGATTAATGGATCCTGAGGGCAAAGATGTGGGCCAAAGATTGGATAGACCATGGAATAGGTTATATCTCAAGAAGTACTACCCATAGAAGATGGAAAAGAAAGAATGAGTTGCGATATATTAAAATGAATGAAATGAAATGAATTCATATGAAATGTTCCTATGACAGAGTGATTGCGAAAGTGTAGCAAGTCTGCGAATACATCGCAAGTAAGATATCAAGAGATAGTCAAAAATGAATGATTGAATGAATTGTCAAAAATGAATGAATGAGTGAACGGGACGAACCTTTATGGTGTACACCTTAGTTCGCGAATGATATTTCGTAAGAGGCAAATGTAAGACCTAAAGTGCGTCATATAAGGGGGTATCTCTTGACATGGCTCAGGGAAAAGGTTACACCGCCCCTGGAATATGAGTCATGGAGATTTGGGGCCCATGAAAGCCTATCCGGGAGAGATACCTTGGATTTCCAACTATATATATAAGGTTATACCCTGGTTGGACGCCCGAGGGTCTCTTCCAAGGATTCAGTGTATGACCAAGGCGCCGAGGTACACGGTTGAGCCAAGATTGCCTGGGGCATTTGAAGTGTCTCGGCCATTCTTGGCAAGTCTTGGCACATGCTGCACTCGACCCGAAGAAAACTCCACTTAGGGTGCAGTCTCGTAACCATAAACCCTATAGGTATAAGGGATAAGAGGCTGCGAAAGCAACTGGTTGTTGTTAAGACCGTATGGGAGGAACTAGTCTTGTATGGCCGATGTACGCCTCCTTGAAGGGGCAACCAGGGAGATGATAAGGGCGGCACCCTCCATTAGGGAGCTGATAAGTGTCAAAAGACGCAAATGTCATGAGACTCTATTTTCGCAAGAAAATTTAGGCTTGTCATATTTGTGCGATGATCCTGCATAGGCAACAATACTAAAGAAATGATAAGACAAGATCAATGGGTCATTACATGAAAATGTAATGACGTCCTGCGATTTTGTCGCAAGACGGCCACGTGACTTATGTTTGTAAGAATATTTAGACCTGTCACATTGACGCAAAAAAGAGGGGTGGAAAAATAAGACCTTTAACTAGGAAGGCAAAATAAGACCGCACAAAAATAATGATAAGGCAAGATCAATGGGTCATTACATGAAAATGTAAAGACGTCCTATGATCTTGTCGCAATGATGAATATCAACATAAGTGAAGATAATGAAAGACAAAATGATAATTATTAACTAACCAGAATAATTTTCAGTACGAAAAAGGAGAAATAATAAGCAGATAAACACGTCTGCAAGATAATAGAAGAAGTAGCAGTACAAGAAGAAAAATTACAAGAGAAAGTCGACTCTCAAATATTAGTTTTTTTACCAGAAGGAGATACTGGGTTTTCTTCAGCAACTTTATCCTTATTTCCATCAGATCCTTCTTCATCCAGATTATTATTGACAACTTTGTTAGGAGAGATAGTCTCTTCATTCGCGATCTCTTCGCAACTGCTGTAGTCATAATCGCTATCAGGAGGGTTAGGAACTTCATCATCGCTTACTTCCAGAGGATCGACACGAACAGGATCAAGAGATTTAGATAATAAAACATCATTCACAACAACTTCGGCTTTAAGATGAAACTGACGAAGGAGTGCTTACTGATGATTTCTACTTTCTATGTCTTTACAGTCAGACATATAATCGAATCTTCTTTCTGCACGATCACGAGAGCGAGCAAGGGAAGCAGCGAGTACTCCATTTTCTTTGCGAATTTTTGAATAATCGGATTTGAGAGTAGCAATAGTGGAATGAAGATTGTTCTCAGAATCTGCAAAAAAAAAGAACATAGAAAATTATTCAGATTTTTGGAGTTCTCAAGGAAAATATCATAAAATAATAAATAAACAGATTGAGGTAGTCAAATAATATGACTACCTTCCTTCTGCGAGGTAAGATGTTGGATTAAAGCCGAACAACTATTCTCCAAATGATCCATGGCGTTGTCAAAATTATCTCCAATTAAACCTTTCAGTCGAGATCGCAAGCTTTTTTCATTAGAAACAAGTAAGGCATTTTCTTTCGCAAGGGAAGAGTTGGACTTTTCTAACTTGGAACATTGATCCTTGAATTGATTCGCCTTTACACTCAAGTTTATTCTACCCTGAATAAGTTTATCCTTCTCGGCAGTAACTTCTTCAAGTTGATTTCTCAACGAGCAAAGAGGTTGTTCTTGTTCTTTACATAATTTTTGACAAACATCAAACTGTTGCGAGTAAATCGCCACCTTGTTTAACGAGTTAAACTTCTCTTGAGAAAGAATTCCATTCTCATCTGATAAAGTTTCCAACTTCAGATTAGCTTTAGTCAAAGAGTAAGAGAGGCGAGATAATTCATTACTTAATGAGCCTCGTTCCTGTACTAAGTCGGCATTTCCTTTAGAAAGATTATCTATTTGATCAACAGAGTAAGTATGAAGATTATCTAATTGGTTATATTGCTCCATCCAAATATCTCTATCAACTCGAACTTCTTCAACAGTAGATTCCAACTGGTATATCTCCATTTTTCGCTTCTGGTTTAAAGCTTGAAGGGCGAACAACGACTCTTGGTTCAATAAAAAAATATATATCTATATATACACAGAGATGAATATATACCTTTCAATTCTTCATTCTTCTTGCGAAGATTATCACGATCCAGCGAAACATTTTGAAGTTTTTGATTCTCAAGTTGGAGGATATTACATTTTGCAGTCATAGCTTGGAGATCATTCTTCAAAATATTAATTTTTTGCTCCAAAGATGTTTGCGAAATTCTATCAGGGCCAAGGTGTTTACTCAAAATCTCATGGACATCGATTTGATAGGATCGACAGAAGTCTTCTTGACATCGTTCACAATATCTGATAGAACTTTGAAGGCCACATTTATTCCTTCCAAATTCTCTTTAGTAAGAGGAATCTGCTCAGATAAGGAAGTAACGACGGTAGAAGAAGGAAGAGAGGAGTCATCTTTTGTTGAAGGAATATCATGACAAGAGGAAATCTCATGAAGATTAATGATTGGAGAAATGGTAGAGGCATTGACAATGGAAGAAGAAATAGGCTCATTCGCAATGTGACTGTTATGAGGGATTTGATCTATGAGAAATTCAGGCATAAGAGTGTTACCATCAACGGTATTTTCGCAAGAAGAAGCAGTAGGATTATCTTGCAAAGATTTCGCAGTAGGAGTTGTAAGTTTGAATAAAGGAAAGGAAACAGCAGGAGCGACAGGTTTGAATAACGAGGCTTCTTGGGGGACCTATCAACATTTTTGTCATCCTGCGAATTACAAGTTAAATAAGAAACAGAGGCAACAATATTGTTATTAAAAGAGTAAATGTTTCTTAAATACCTTCTTATTCGCAGGCTTTCTTTTAGAGGCAGTGGATTTAGGTTGCGAGCCCATGGAAACATTAGGATTCGTAGATTTGCTCTTGCTAAAATAAAAATGGCATGAGAATCATTAAAAGAAGAACAGTATCAGAATAAAATAACTTCATTAAGAAAGATCAATCACAAAATGATCAAATTCAGCAAAATTCACACAACAACAAAATTTACACAAACCTTGATGCCATAGAAAATGAGTGGAAGAATGATAGTAGAGAAATGATGAAGAAGATGATGAAGAAAAACAGCAGAAAAAAAAGTTGCAGACAATGAAGAAGACGAAGTAAAAGAAAAGAGTAACTGGATAAGGAATTCTCCTTTAAATAGACAGGAAAAGAGTAACCGGATAACATTAAATGTGCCGGTAAAAAGGGTAATTTTAAATACGTGTAAACGGTTGTTCCTAAATTCACGGAATCTTGTCGACAAAAAATTTGATGGAAAACAAACGATTGCGTCATTTCAAAATATTGATTCTCATGACATTCTCTTCTTCGCAGAGAAGACATGAGAAGAGGCAATATGTAGGATCAGAATATCGCAGCATCAATATCTCGCGAGATTAATAAACGACAGCATTGCGAAGGCGTCGCGGGGAAATTAATAATATAAATGACGCAATGGATGACGACAGCCAGAACATGAGAAAAGTGTGAAGACTTAGCGAGATTTAGGAGTGTCGCGAGATTATATATTTGTACACTTGCGATATTTCGCAAGTCATTCCCGAAAATAAAGGACAGCTTAGCTGTCATCCATTATGTAATACCCTATATAAAGAGTTGATCAGATCGATGGAAGGGAGAGTGCTTTTTGAATTGTTAAGCAAGTCATTAGGAGAGAGAAAGTTTTAGAGTGATTGTAATTCTATAGTTCATTTCTATTTCATATTGTAAACATTCAAGGATTTCAGCAATAAGAATTATAATCATTCATCTTAAAATGACTTAATTGTGTGAATTCTAGTGAGGGGTGTAGTGTAGGATTTCCTGCAACTACAGTAACTAAGGT
This sequence comes from Papaver armeniacum, assembly GCA_023531295.1. NCBI lineage: Eukaryota > Viridiplantae > Streptophyta > Magnoliopsida > Ranunculales > Papaveraceae > Papaver > Papaver armeniacum. Next base: position 118,179 of record JAJJWW010006304.1, on the reverse strand, counting down.
TGAGCTACCATTTGGAGGTAAGATTTTGGTTCTAGGTGGTGATTTCCGTCAAGTTTGCCTGTAATTGAACGTGGCACACGAGCACAGGCAGTAAGTGCATGCTTAACCAATGCAAAATTATGGAAGCGGGTCAAGGTAATTCATCTCAAAGAGAACATGCGTTCAAGGTTGGATCCCAGCTTCTCAGAATTCTTGCTTCGCATTGGAGATGGAGTTGAGCCTTATGTTGGAAGAGATGGTGAAACTTCCAGTGATATTGTGTTGGAATGGGATGGAGAGCAAGCTGTTAGGAGATTGATTGACGAGGTTTTTCCAAGACTTGAAGAGAATGCATTTGACAAAATTTATATGAGTCAGAGAGCCTTGATAACTCCAAAGAATGACGTTGTCGAAAAGCTCAATCAGAAAGTTATTGAAATCTTCCCGGGAGCCGAGGTAGTGTATCACTCCTTTGACACGTAGAATGATGACCCCAATAAGTTGTGGACAAAAGATTTTCTCAACAAGATTGCTCCGATTGGATTACCTCCTCACAAGCTTATACTGAAGATAGGTGCTCCAATTATTCTCTTGAGAAACTTTGATCCAAAGTGTGGCCTTTGCAATGGCACAAGGTTATTGTGTCGAATACTATTTACAAACTTCATCGATGCAGAAATTGTTACAGGTAGTTGCTCAGGGATGAGAGTGTTGATTCCGAGGATACCCATGGAGCCTCCAAAAGAGTAGAAATTGCCTTTTAAGCTTACACGGAAGCAATTTCCAGTTCGTGCAATTTTTGCTCCTACGATAAACAAGTCGCAAGGGCAGACCATACCACATGTTGGTGTTTACCTACAAGAACATGTGTTTAGTCATGTACAGTTGTATGTTGCTTTGTCCCGGGGAGTCTCAAGAACCACAACAAAAGTATTGGTTGAGAATGGGGCTCTTCCGGATGTTATAGGAACGTGTACCATAAGTGTTGTTTTTCAAGATGTCCTGAAATTATGTGAGTGTTGGGTGATATATTTATGAGTTAATAATCCTAAATGAAAAAAAAAAAAATTACTGTTGGTATCTTGCTGAGAAATATTTTATTAGTTTTTGCAAACATAAAATAATATATGTAAGAGCCTGTTATTTGCCGACGTGCAACGCACGTGCACTCAACTTGTTAGCTGTAATCCCAGTTCCTTTCAATTCTTTCGCAAGAATTCTCATCATCGTCTCCACCGCCGCCTTCGACGTAGTATAAGCACCAAACCCAGGTTTCAATCCACCAACCATAGACGATGAAATCAATATGATCCGTCCACCACCACCGCGTACCAATCGGTTAGCAGCTTCTCTGGCGCACATGCAAGCTCCTTTAGCGTTTATGTTGAATATGTGATCAAAATCTTCGATGTTGGTGTTGGAGATTGTTGAGTATTTCGGATCTAATACTCCGGCCGAGTTAACTAAGATATGTGGTTGTGAATTGAAAACCTTCTCGGCGTGATCGAATAATGATTTGACTTGGTTTGGATCTGAAACATTGGCTTTGATTCATATGGCTTTTGGCTGTGAGGATGATGATGATGAGTTGTTGAGTTCAATGGCAAGGAGATCAGTTTGGGTTGAGTTACTGGAGTAACTAAGGACTAATTTTGCACTGAGAGAGGCAAGGTGACGGGCGATTGCACTGCCGATTCCACCAGATGCACCTGTGATTATCACCACCCGTTTTTCCAGTGGGAGGGAGGAGGAAGAAGAAGGGATTGCGTTCACATTATCCAGAGCCATGACGAATGATGAAACCTAAGATAAAGAGGAAAAAAAGTAAATTAAAATTTCGTTCTTGTATTTTTGTTCAGTTGTTTTTATACTAGACATTTGGATTTACGGGAGGCTAGTTCTTATGGGTGTGGCAAACCAAAGAGTTTGCCATTTTTGTACCCACTATGGAGCTGGCAAAGTGGCAAAGCCACTTAGCTAGGCCAGGTCAAGGTTCTACCGAGCGGTTGAGTCTCGACCGCTCGGTCTAGTCTACACCGCTAGGTCTTTACTTCACCGCTAGCGGCTCTTATAAGACCGGCCGGTCTAGCTTACACCGTCGAATAGAATCTGATCCAATGACCATAAATCTTTCCCCCTATAAATACCACATTCCTCTGCCATTTTAACTCACGCCTTCTTCCTATTTTGTTAGATTTTCCAATGGCTCAAAACATGTTTATGGCTCAATTCATAGAAGAGGAACATGCGGCCGAAAATCAAAGAGTTGCACTTGAGCTAGTTTGCAAAATGAATTAAGAAGAGGAAATAGTTGGAGAGTTTCACAACAGCGCAATTTTAGCACGTTAGAAGATGAATGTATCTGCAGGAATTATGTTTTCTTCATTAATCATCCAATCGTTGATGGCGCATTACAGCTTATTCCATTTTGGGGACATGCTTTAATGAAATTTGAAGAAGAAACAACGAACCTCAACAATCGAAATTCGATGGTGTTGAGTGCTCGGTTCTCCATAATTTCGAAGAATGTTAACAAGTATATTGGTATGATAAGGGAAGAGGCTCAAAACATGAGAAGTGGTGAAACCCTGCTGGAGATTGATCAAAGATGTCGTGCAAAGTGGCTACGTGACAACGGAGTGAAGTTCCGATATGCAAGTTGTTATGAAATCTTAAAAGTGTTACCTCAATTTAATCTAGCTTATCAATTCTAAGTTCTTAATTTTAACTTATGTAGAAAACTTTAAATGAAGATTATTATTTATCAAACAAAAGTGCAATTACATTAACGATTTAAACAAACCACGCTTCATATTAACGACTAACAAAACTCTCAAACTAACGATTACCACCAAATACATAATCCCCTAAGCCTGTTGGATCTTGTGAAAACTCATTAATTGGACTCTAAGATGGTGGTTGAGTAGCATCAGGTGAGTCATAACCTTGAAATGGTACCGAAGCCATTGGAGGTGCTTGAAATTGGTGAAATGCTGAACTTGTTGGGGGTATAAATTACGGATTTCCTAAATGCATCCAAATTGATGTGTCCACCAGCAGGAGTAAGTACATGACCTTGGGGTATGAAACCAAGAGGAGACTGGAAATCCGTCTCCAAGTTTGCTGATGTTGGTGGTAGCTGAGTCTCCTCCACCATACTATCTTCCATCATACCTGGAGTGTGTTGGGACTTCTACGACCTCCATGACTTCCACTTCCACGACTTCCACCGGGAATTTGAGAACTTGATGCTAACGGAGTGGCAGGCAATTCATAACTCATACTCTCCCTCAAAGCTTACATCTGACTCAAGTGAAAATTCTGGAATTGATTGATAAAAAGATCAAAATTCTTACACCGATCCTGAAACTCTTCTTGTGATGCCACCACACCATAGTATGGATAGCGTTGCTTCAAACCTTCACTAGTAAGTGGAACTGTAACAACATCTCCACTTGGTGATAAAGTCTTGACTTCCCAAGGTATTTGAGGCATATTTGACGACCCCATTTGACTGCTAGGGTACGTATATGGTTCGCCTGTCGGTGGTGAGGGTTGGGATGGAAGATCTGTAAGTGGAAAATTTCTTATTGCTGGAAAGTCAACACTACCTAAGTTTTGTGGATGAATAGCAATATTTAGCTTACATACCTTCTGAAACCAACTGAAATAATCATAGTCATCTTCTGGTTGTTGGATCAAATCATCAGCTTCTTCCCAAGGTTGTCCATTGTTTATCAACTTTATCCAATCATCATGTCAAATTAGTGAAGTTGGAAACGGGTTGATTGCTTTTACCTTTCTTCCTTGTAGCTGAAACAGATGTCTTTCTCCGTAGTACCAAATTCCCTGACCAATAACTGGATTGTAAAACACAAGTCGCTTAAGGCTCAACTGTGGCATGTTTTGTGCTGTTGGTTCACGGAACTCATTAATTATTGTATACGACATTGGCGTAATGTTGACACTAATTCTGCACAGTTGTTGCATCCTTTGCATATCAGCGATATTTTGACCATCATTAATCTGACCAACCCAATTCTCAGCTTTGTACTTGTACACGACTGGAAAAATTAATCGTTTATCTTGAAGATCATGTTCGCCGAAAGTAAAATAAGTATACCACCAATACTGAAAAATAACATTGACGAAAATTTATGTGTTAGTACATTCACCACTAGTTTGACAACTCGGTAATAAATTTAATAAATAGTTCTTACCTCCATTACGACCCAAAATCCGTTTAAGCTATCTGTCTTCTTACTTGAGCAATCACTGAGACACATGTATAGCTCAGCTAAAATTGCAGAACCCCAATCATAATTTGGTGATTTAGTTAAATCTTCTAAAGATTCCAGAAAACCAATTACTGACACTGAGCTACCGTTGGGTAAAAAAACTTAACCTAACATCCATAATACAAAAATACGTTCAAGCTCGGGATAATCTTCAGCTCTGTTTATCCCCCTGGCATGGTAACGTGACAAAAAAATCCTTCAACCGAGACGCTCTTATTCCAAATGAGTGTAACTATCCGGATTCTCGCTTTCCTACGAGATCATTTGCGTACAAGGGGAGTAATTGTTTCCATCTTCCTTGTGATATCCACTTTAATTGGTTAAATTAAATTGTGTCACCCTTAATTTTTGTTCCAGTCAACATATACAAATCTAACGGTGTGAACCCTAAAAACAACATGGTCATAAAATTAAAGTTTGTATGTGATACTAAAATTTGTATAAAACTAAAAATATTGAATCTCTAAAAATTAAAATTTGTTTCTGAACTAAAAATTAAACTATTGAATGGAAAAATAAAACTTACCACACTCGAAATCCTTGAAAAAAAAATGTATTTGAAGTGTTCCACCAACGTTTACAAAGAACTCTCACAATTTGAGTCCGGTGGTTTTTGCCTTTCATGAAATATAAACGCTGCCATGGATATCTTCTCAAGGATTCTTGAATGCAATTGGGGGAGTAACTCAAAAACTTGATTGCTCGGACCACCCACCTCTTACTTTGGGTGAAAGAACTCGCTCGGGATGGTTACATAAATGCGTAGATGTTACACCACCTCCAACCATTTGCCTAACATTAGCGAACTCTTGCTCTTCATCCTGAACCCATACAATATCACTATCTCTGCAACAGTTTTCTCTTTCTGTTTCTTTTCCTTTGTCTATTTGTTTTGGTACTACTCATTTTTAAGAAATCGCTCTGATCTGCTCTCTAGGGGAAAGAAGAAAAAAAAATTGTGAATGAAAAATCGAATGAAATGGTGGTATTTATAGCCGGTAGATCACCGACCGTGTACGGTGGAGAGTACACCGCTAACGGTGTAAACAACACCGAGCGAGTTTCCCATAGTGGCTCGGCCAGTTTGCCAGGCCAGCTGTTGATAGGTGACGAGGTGTGAACTCGCAAATAATATTTTTCTACTTCTCTTTACACTAGCAAGTAATATATGAAAGTAGATTCGTCCCAAGGGAGGTGTGTTAAGCAAAATTTGTTATGTAAATACTCTTAGAAAGATTGTTTTGTTATAGAAATTCTGAAAATTGTAAAGTTATATTCAAATATGAGATGAAATTGATTAAAGAATCATTCTCGACCACGAAACATAAACAAAATCGATATATAGCACGTTCTTCACATTATCTTATTACTAACAACCCTAGGATAATTAGTACGCTCAACTATCCCGTTATTATCTCCTAAGCTCACCGGATACTAAAGCGCTCGACTACTACGGTTTCTACTTGCCAAGTTTCCTAGAGGTACGCTTTCTAGGTGTGACCTAAACAAGTGCTCTAATTTCTGTGAGATAAGGTTGCTCCTAGTGATGAATTCAAAAGCATGAATCACCTACTAGTGTCAATTTCTACATATGGGCATTTAACAAAACCCATATATTGCAACTTGTGTTTATATTTCTAGACAATTACGGGTCGAAGAAAATCTAAACTAGCAATAGGATTATGAATCAACTATTTAATTTCGAACTTAAACAATCAACAAATAATCCATAAACACTATTAGCATGGTAGAAATTAAACAATAACGAACTTTTGAGAAAACGAGCTATTGCATATCAATTATAGGTTCATATTTCGGGTTTTGAAATCACCCTTAATCAACGATTGTTTTAGCTACTCATAATAATGGAGTTCATCATCAATAATAATTGAAATAAAGAAGATGAAAAATAAATACGGAAGCAAACCCTAGCTGCCACTCTCTCCCAAAAACTCCAAGTAGAATACGTGATACCTCCTCTAAAAGTTGTGAAAGACTTTTTCTTTTGTACCTCCTCTTGTTCCAAAATTAGGTCTAGTCTTCAAAGGTCCAATAGATATAAATCCACTGAGCCCAAGTGTGACAAAACCCATCTAGAAAACATTCTCAGAAAGTAGTCGCCGGAGATCCCAGAAAACGTCCGGAAAAGTTACCGAAAATCAACTTCAGGTGACCGTCAAAGTCCACCCGGTCACTGGTCAAACAAGTCAGCTCGGTCAACTCAGTCAAGATCACTGAGTCAGGTGAGTCTGTCTTAACTGGGTGACTAGGCTGAGTTGAGTTCTTGGCCAAAGCCTAAGCTGCTTCAGTCTTGCACATGCCTTAGTTGGTGTTGCACCATCATTGCGCTTCACACCCTGCCCATCAATTCTGTAGCTCATTCACTTCACTGCACCAGTTACACTTTAACAACTCAATTCCCTAACTGCATTCACACTTGATGAACAACAAACCATCACCAAAACATTCTTAACAACACTGTCATATCTTTGTTTGCTCTTTTGAATCTTCTCAACCAACTCCAAGACCACCAACACCCCTGCAAGTACCACCAAGTTTGAACACTGCACAACCTTGATTCTCTCTGTAATATCTACTTCAGCTGCAAATTGAGCTACAGCCCTAGCACCTGTAGCAGCATCGACATCATCGCACTCTCCATTTCGTCCATTCTAATACCACTATCTTCACTGCCATTCTGTTCTTCTTGCAGCAATCATTACCACCATTTTCTAAGCCTGCGCCTGATCCTAGCACATTGCAGATTCATACACCAGTCTTCGTAGTCCTAACAACCTTCACCTGTAATTGCTTATATCATCTGCACCTCAAGCCTAAGACTCCAGCAACACAAGCCATGTTCTCGACTGCACATATTAACTACTCCATCACTGCACTACTGCCACAGCCAACCAATCTAATTCAATCCAACCAGCAACACTAATGCCTTCAGTTCCACCTCCAAACACCTCCACTCATTTCACCTGCAATCCTGTCACAGGCCTAAGCTATCTTGCATGAGCCGTAACCTCTGTGTTGCACCATGACAGTTGTTTACAGCTTCAGTTCTTCCTCAACATCAGCTCCATTTCAGTTCAGCTGCAATGTCATCAGTTCACGCTTCTTAGCTTGTAGTCATCACCATCTGTTAGTTCCTCTACATTCTGCTACCTGCAAGTCAAGCCACAACACCAGACCAACACTCGACCTGCAGTTCATCATTCACATTCGTCCAACCTAACCATACATCCATATCAGTCCACTGCATCCTCGCCTGCAGCTGCATCTGTAGCTCCATCTCGGATTGCAGCATCCCTACTTCAATTCAGACCTGCACATCTTGTTCTCATTGCTCCATTCTGCAACCATCAGTTCCATGCTCAGGTCCATCTCCTCATTCCACCTGCGACATCAGTTAAGCCGCAACTTCGAATTCAATACCATTTTCTGCAACAGATTACAACTCCATAACATGTGACCTAGGCATACATCTATATTCATCAACTCAATCTTTAATCTCAGTTGCTTCTTGGATTCCACACTCAGAACTAGCAATAACAGCTCATTAACCTAACCATTCACCTGCAACTGATTCAAATTAGCTCCAATCCATCTTCATTTTAACCTGAATCCAACACACACGGCATTCTTCCACTGCATCTAAGCTTCACCAGCAGACCAGTTTCAGCTTTCCCTGCCATCAATATCAACCACAAATCACCTCAATCCCTGGCAAATACCAGGGTTAGCATTCAATTAGAGTAAAACCCATCTTTGAATTCATGAACTAATCCTTCAAACACATCTTCAATATTAAATCTGACTTCAACCCAATCTCCCTGTAAATCCAACCTTGATAAACCCATTTAATCTCTGAGATTCACTATCATAATCATACCACAAATCCCAGATCTCCGATTCAGAAACCCTTATTCTTGAATTGATTCGACAACAACAACAACAACCTCAGCCACTGTAACTCTCTCTCAAATTCTCCTCTAAACCCTTCAATCGATCCAATATCAGGGCAACAGATCTTCTCAATTCCCTAATTTCTTCCATTCTCTTCATCGATTTCTTCCCTCCTCTGAGTAATAAAGCCGCCGAAACTTTTACTTCTCTCTGAATTTCAGGCAGAGTGAAAGAAAGAAAATAAAACTGGTTAACCCCACTCAAGTGAAGTAGATAGGGGGTACCCAGAATGACTCTAGGCACCCTAATAGTTGATTCGAGCCACCAGAGAATGATAGCTCTTTTTCCTCCATTGCGCTTCCAATAGTCCTTGCATGTGAGAAATGCCGCTTTTGCTCTTTTTCGAATTCTTTCACGAACGACAGCCGTCTCTTACTTCTCAGATCCACTTCTTCTCTTCAATGTCTCTTCATCACTAAAGTTGTCATGCTTTTCAGACAGATAAATTTGCATCACTAAAGTCGACATACTTTTCAGACAAAGATGAAGAAATAAAAGCAAATAGTGAGAAATAATCCGCCTCCAAGAGAAGTTGCACATGAGATGAGACTTTTGTGTTGTTTCTTCTTCTTTTATTCCAAATGACTCCAAAGTACCTAAATACTCAAAAACAACCATAAAATACATATTTTACAAGAAAACTAAGCAAAAAAAGCATAAACAATAGATAAATATCAAGGTGTTTTAGACACCTATCAATAGGCACCTAATATTGCATGTATTATTATCATTTTGTAGGTGTTGATGGTATCTTGTTGCACTAATCGCTTATATTTGTGCCAATTCATGTATTTTATATCACTTGTTCGTTTGCGAGTAAAATTTGTGGTAATTTTCCCTGACTTCTTGTTTTGTAATGCTAGGGGATGAAACAATAGAGTAAACATGGGATCTGCACAAAGTGGAGCTGGAGCTGCCATGCCTTGTCGAGCTAGATGTCAATTCGAATTTAAGCTGATGTAATGGAGAAGGCATTCTGGGGGCGAGCAGATCTATGAAGTGAATGGAACCAGTAGTGAACAAAAAATTCAAGAAGAAGAAATAAATCAGTGGGACAAAGTTCAGAACTAAAATACATGAAAATGAAATCAAGCCCAAGGTCCATATTGAATACCAAAGCAATGTCTTCATGCTTCACACCTGAGTATCCGATTCTATCACCTTTCCCAAACCCGTTCTCGAACACAAGAAAAGAAAACTTCTTCTTCTCCCATTTGAGTTGACTTATCTTCTTTGTCTCCCATCTTTTTACCAGCATATCAAATCAATCTGTCATCAACTCATCACCCATGCCTTTATCACCACTTTTACCTTGTGAAAACTAGTGGCTTACCTTTTCTATCACCATTCAGTCATAACCCTAGGCTTTGACTCATAGGATAATCTAGGGATTTGATTTTACAGAAACATCATCAACATCGACGACGTAATCGACGGAATTAGGGGTGGTCAGTTATAATGAAGTTTATTCACAAATTGGGTAGTCAAAGACAAGGTCAGGCGTGAAAGCTAGGTCTGAATTTTCAGACCTCTACATCATCAACATCAGTCAAATGGATGAGGATAAGTGCAGTGGCGGTAGATGAAGGAAGAGTCTTGCAAAGTGGTGAGCTTCGAGAAACAAAATCCCCAAATATTATAATATTTCTGTTGAGAATAAGGATTGAAATTTGGGGAGAAACTGGGCAGAAATCTGTGTATAAAGAGGGGTTGTTATGTTGTGTAAGGGCATGCAGTGAGTGAGGGGAGAACTTAGTTTTCATCTCTTTGCTTTTGTTGTTAAGTGACTTAATGAACTCGATTGAAAAGAGATGAGCTTCCATTTTATGAATATCAAAACTTCATCTCATTTCTATAAAGCTATGTTCTAACTTTCTTAGCTAGGGTATAGATGAAACCCTTAACTTTATGCTAGATATTCATGTTTTGATATTATTCTTCTTATGCTTAATTGAATAGAGATACTTTGATCTTTGCAATGAAAAACACACATCTTACACCTTGTATATCTTGCACCCTAGGTTGTTAGATCTGTAATTTGTTGCATCAACTTATATGAAACTTATTCATTTAATCTGTGATTAGTTGTACTGTCATAAGACAGCTAATTCTAGGGATTAATACCTTAGTTGTTATCAAAATATCCAACTTCGTATTGCCTTTGGTATGCGCAGACTTGCATCTTCACCGCCATCCATTATAAAGGAAAAGAATAATATGGAAACTGAAATCATCTAGTATAGGTTAAAGCGGTGGATTTGATTGCCCTAGTGCCTCCTTGTCTGTTCTCGACTCTTATTGCATCCCAATTTCTGTTCCGTTTGTAGTTTAATTCTCTTAACAATCATCTAGTCGTTTGACAAACCTTTGATTTGAATTAGTAAAGTAAGGCTTTGAATTCAAATTCACACTGCCCTAGTCTCTGTGGGTTCGACCCGTACTTGCCCTATCTTACATAGTAGACACCGTGCACTTGCGGTTTAGTATAACTGTAGGTATTGTTTCTTGGCCTACCAAGTTTTGTATATGCTTGCTAACGGGGACTCGGTAAGCGGTGTAGTTTTTTTTTTTTTTCCGCTTTATCGATTTTAGATCAATCCGTACATATCTCTGTTTGGATTTTCTTTAGTTATTGTCAAGAAATCTAGTCATTATAATAACTGCATCTTGTTGATAAGTGTTAAACCGTAGTTTTAATCTTTTCAAGTCTTCTTGCATCTTGTTTTGCTACATTCTCATAATCATCTTATTCCTAAATTTTTGATCAGCATAATAGGTCTACTGTAGTTGTTCAGTTATAATCCAACATCATCTGTAAAGTTGCTGTAGGATTGTAGTTCATTTAAAATTACCTATCATCAGTTTAACTTAGTTATTTCAGCCATTTGTGTATATAATCTTCACCTCATCTCTTAAGTATTCTCTGCAGTTGCTATGTTGTTTCAGTTGAATGTTTCATTGTTTCTTGCATCTTAGTACTATCTGCATTATCACATATCTTGCATAGTTTAAACTATTTTTGCATTTAGTCATAATACCATTCCAATCTATAGCTGCATCTAGTTAAGATTTCTTTCAGTTTTGTTTGTCACTATCACTTGCCTCACTATCTCGTTGTATAACTCAGTTCCATTTCAAGTTTTCTGTTGCCGTCATCTGTAGCTATTGATGTAACTTGAAATTTCATTCATTTCATAGTTCAAGTTGTAAATTTTATTTATTGCATCATTGTCATATAGCGTACGTTGTTTGATTTATTTGCATCTGCATCTAGTGGTGTCCTGTAGCTTTTATAACGTTGTCATTGCAGCCTTGGTCTTTATAGTATAACCTAGCTATTTAAATCCATCTGTTATATATCACCTCTTATTCTATTTACTGTTTTCCTACATCTCATGCTGTAATTTTTGGTTTGCTGTAAGTTAAAGCTTCTAAATTAGTTGTTGTAACCTTCTGATTTCCTGCTAGTTAGTAATATCTTCTTCCGTAGTCAGTTACGCCTGTGATATATTTCCTTTAGTTGGTTAGGAATCTGTAAATGTTTTGAAGTTTCTTTCTTTTCTTTTGTTAGTCTTATTTCAGCAGTAAAGTCACTTGTGTTCATAATCTGATTCCTCATATTCTTGTATCTTTTTAGTTTAGTAGCATTCTGTCATAGTGCATTATCATACCAGCATCATTGTAGTAGTTAATCACATTCTGTAGCCATTCATCTGTTGGCATATGATCACTTTAGAATCTGTAAGTCCTCTTGAGTCATTTTAGCTGCTGAAAAACTATTGGTTCTGTGTAAAAATCTCTTGTTGAACTGTGCTAGTTATCTTAACCCTGTAAAATATCAGTTCAAATAGTTGCTTCACATTTCATCTCTGTCCCAGTAACTCTTTGCATTATGTAGAGTCATTTTTCAGTTATTCATAATCAGTGTGTGTACTTGTCGTGGCTTTGCTTTACCCCATATTTCGATTCTTTGAGATTATTCTTTTGAGCTCAACAGTACCGAGATATTGCATTACAAACCAAAGGTTAGGAGAATAAAAAGAGCGAGACAACCTGTTGGTTGTACCTAAACCCGGTCTTATACCGGCGGTATTGTTCCTCAACTTTAAATTTTTTGTCTTGAATGATATACCATCCTTGTATGCAAACTGAACTGATTGCTTGATGTTTATGGGTGAAAACTATTTCTGCCGGTTTTGGTAGTTTGGGGTGTGTGGATGAGAAATGAGTCTAAACCTTAAACAAATACACTGCACGTGAGTGCTTGTAGATTCGAGAAATCAATTTGTGCAAATCCGGCCTAAACCAAGAAATGGCCGTTATAGACTTGTTTCGGTCAGAAAGTGAAGGAGATGGGGTTGATCTTAGGGAGGGAAGCGAAGAAGGTGTTGAGATTGTGAGGGTGTTGGCTATGTATGACTTGTATCGAGAAAGTCAATCAAGCTTAAGAATGTAAGCTATCAGTTCTGGTGTTTGGATACGATTGTATCAACACTTGGTTTTCTGTCTTATCTTGTTCATTCTCTTGTTCATTCTGCCGAATCCAAGCTTGGAACACGATTTTGGCATGGCCGACCGGGCATGCGTGTAGACGGCATGTCGGTATACATGTCCATACCTCATTGACTCGTGAAAGTGTGATATGGACCTCTCAATTTGTCCTAGCAAAGAGGAGCGGTCAAGATTGATTTACAACGAAGTTTGGTGCCGCAAATGCCGCGCATCATGCCTTCTTCAGGCGCGCTTTTTGGGACGACCAAGCTTGGTCGGTCCCGGTCGATTGGTTCGGCGGGTAGGTGGTAGGCTGGTGTTCATGCCTATACCTTATTGTCCCATGAAAACGTGATCTAAGCCACTCAATTTGTTCGGCGAAGTTGAGTGGTCGAGATCAGTTCGTGATTGGGAGGTGTGACCACGCTAGTTTGGGCGTGCGGTTGGAATAACCGGGAATGGTATGCCTTGGCCGATCGTGTGTGGAGATAGATGGGTCCACGGTGATCATGTTAATGCTCACCGGACCTGCTCCGTCGACTCTTAAACCCTCCATTCGATCGGGAGAAAGCGACGTTTGCGATCAATGCAAACCCTAATTAGGGTTTTACTTGGTCGTGTGGCATGCCCACTTTGGGCGCACGATCCGAACGACCGGCCATGGTTGGTCCCGACCGTTCGGTCATGTGTGTAGGCGGGCTTACAGTGAGCGTGTTGACATGCTCTGGGCCCTTTGAATCTACATCTACACCCTCCATCTATGCCTGCGAACCCTAATTTAAGGTTTTTCGTCCATACTGCTTTGGCTTGGACGGTTCGGCAAGCTATGCCACCCTTTTGGGAGGCCGACCATGCGGGCCGCGTTGGGTCGGTAGTGAATATTCCAATACCTGCTGGGGTCATGGATTCGACCTAAGCCATCCAACCATGCTTGGTGAAGTTGGATGGTCGTGATCGTTTCGAGACCGATATGGATAGTCAGTTCAAATATGCTCAATCGGGCTAGTATATAACACCGAGAGATGTATGCTCAATCGGGCTAGTATAACACACCGAGATATGTATGCTCAATCGTGCTAGTATAACACACCGAGAGTTGCAGCACTGTCTTTATTTCGTACATGCTTCATTATTAGTACTTGGAGGTTCGTGTTGCTCTACCGAGAACAACACTCAGTCGTCATGCCGCACCGATAATGAGTACAGGAAATACAAGGCTGGTCATGCATTAATTAATAATGCTGTAAATTCATAGGGTATATGGGATTGTTGCCACATACTCCAACCTGGATGAATTTCGTGTATTTAATTCACATAATGCTGGGATTGTTGCCACATGCTCCTTTCTAGGTGAATTAGTAAAGTGAAGAAGTATTCATCACTTATTAATGGCTTTATCTTTTGCAAGATGTTAGCGCATAATTTTGGCTTTTACAATTTTTGCCTTAAATGAAAATCCACCATCAACATTAAGTCCCCTGCCTAGTGCATAATGGTTACGCTATTGTGGTGTAGGCATAAGATGGTGACAAGTTTGCATACAAAAATGACCAACCTAAAGTGAATATACATTTACCGCATAGGTCGACATCGTCGTGTTGTCCCAACTGCGGTCGGTCCCGATTAGGATGGTGAAGAAAGCGGGACTTGATCGGAGAGTCGCTTTGGTTTCCTCCGTACGTATCTAGACGCAGAGCTTGGCCGTTTCTTGGACTAGGTGCACTCCCCTTCGTTACACGGCAGCTTTCCTCAGATATATCCGATAATCATCGTTGATCGCTATCTCAAGTCGGTAGCCTTTATAGGTGGCAAGTAAAGACTCCTTTTCTCCTGGGATTCTGTTGACTTGTTAGATTATAAAGAAAAATTCTAAGGATTCTTCTCATCACATAGTCTTTCCTTCTATATCTCGGTATTGCTCCGTACTTATCGATCTTCTGATTGATGATGATGATACATACATTTTTGTGTGCTCATAACTTCTTCTTCTTTGCATCTTATCATGGAAGCAAATGGGCGATGATCATTACGCAACTTCTCCATAAAAAGTTTCAGAAGTTGACAAACCCGAAATTAATGCGCACGAAGAGGTAATGGCTAAAATTGACCTCCCACTTCGCTAAGTCGGTCGTGCTATACAGGGGATGTCCATTCTGCACCTGCGTATTACCGGGGACGCATATGTGCCCTTTCACTGCGATCGACATGGAAGAGCGGTGGAGGCATGAGGAAACGTTGCGAGCACCAAGTAAGCGCAAGGGAGCGAGAGATTTACGGCGCGGTTAAAGAGGCGGAGGGTGGAGCATAAACGGCCTCCGGATGAAGATAGGCGTGATTATCCAATCCAGGACGGTGTGATAATCCTTGACTTTGACACAGATGGACCTGAGTGTTCGAAAGCAGTCAACGCAACCTCTAATGTTGCTGTGGCCTTTGAGGAAGACTTGGAAGCTGCTCCTGCCGATGATGTTAGGACGGAGAACGTTGCTGCGGAAACATCTGAAGTGGAAGCTGAGGTAGCAGATGATGGCGTTGAAGCAAGACCCAGCAGTGGTGCAGGCGTGGTCGCTATTCTTGACGGCTAAACCTCTTTGCTTATTTTTCCTCTTTTCAAGTGTATTTCCGTAATTCTTGAACATCTTTCTTGTACTCAGTGGCGGCTGAGTTCAAGATCTTTTCTTCTGTTTGCTTACTTTGAATAAATTTTTATGTCATAACCCCTCGTTAAGATTGCATTTGTATGTGCTCCTGACGTGAGATCTCCTTGGTCTTGCTGGGGTAAATGGCTCAAATCATCTTCCTTTTGTGCACACATTCTATTTCCTTCTTCCCGTGAGATGTTTGCTTAGGGTTTCCTTCCTTGCTCTAGTGGGTTGATCTAGGCTGACTCAGGACTTCGTGTTTTTAGGGGTAAAGAGGTTCTCAGATGGAAATAACGCTTCAATTAAATTGAAAATTGAAACCCTAACTATGAATGCAAGTATTGCAATCATTTTCTGGACGAATTACAAATATGGCATGAAAAGGTAATTGTAAAAGAAACATGCTGGAGGAAATATCATAGCGTTTTAAAAGAGTGGAGGACGCTGGAAAGTGGTAGCACAACGTCTTAAGTTCAGTAGGGTTTGAGCCATCGTGAGTGAATTGTTATGCCTTCTATTTAACAGCGTTGATGAGCTTGCAGTAGCCGCCTAGGATAACATCTGCTGCAGTGCGGTTCATCCTCCCTTTCGATGGGTGAGTCGGGTGGAGTGGTCATTTTCACCGTCATGCTCCCAACCTTGAATGCGATCGTCTTCGTCACCGGATATCCAATTTCAAATGGGTTTGGGAGTGCGAGATACGGACCTTGGCCTTATCGTCTTTGACCAATACAACCTCTAAGCTATTGATAAAACGTTTGAAGGGGACGGCTTCCCATTCACATCTCCTAGCCGGGGTTGGTTTGTTGGTTGGAGCCAGTCCCCAGGACTTATCATAGTGAGGAGTGATTGGTTGCAAGAATGGTTGCGTGATGAGACTTACTTGAGCTCGGAACCTCTTAATGTATATTGATGGGCTCTCTCTAGGAAGTTGTGTCACATTGGCAAGCTGCAGGTGCGGCAACAGACAGTCTTCAGGTCCAGACGGCTTGTTAGAGATCCTTTCGGTGTCGTAGCTGGTAGAGGAAAACTCCCAGTGTTGTCTTGTTGTCGTGTATCCAAGAGCGTCCTAGGAACATGTCGTAGTTCGGATGTTTTCGACTATGTAGAACTTTGCTTGTGTCGAGGCATCACCCAATTTTACTTCAAGATCGATGTATCCTTATGCATCTCCGAATTCTCCTTACGGAGTCTTAATCACGATTGGGTTGCGAGTAGCTCTTTGTTTTGAAATCTTTGCCGATTTTAAGGTCGAAGGGTGATGATGTTGAATTCAGAGGCCGTATCGATCAATGTGTTATCGAACTCGACATCCCTCAAACGAGCAACGGTTAAGAGTCCCCAATTTCCCTTGCTTGCATCTTCCAGCAAGGACTGAGGTTTCGAGACCGCTTCCTCTTCCAGATATAAGCGCCTGCCTGAGACAACGCGGTTGAGGGCTGCAAATATGTCCCGACGTTGTGCTTTGGAGAAGTACAAGATATCGCATAAATTTTCCATCATAGATTGTACGTCTTGCGAACGGAATCCCCAAAAATCATGCGGTTCCCGACGAGAAGAGGATCTCTACGAACACCTTCGTTTCCAAGCTGGAGTTCTCCCGTCTCTATCTTTTCTATGAATATTTGTTTCAGCCTGTTGCAGTCTTTGGTTGGATGGTGAACGAACCTATGGTAGCGACAATACTTGAGATCCGCCATATCTTTCTCAGTTGGCGGACGTCTGATAGGAGGCAGCTTGATGGCATCGTCTTGAATCCATGCTTCCAAGAGTTCTATTACTTCACTCATGGGGAAAGGAAAGCCTGCATCTTCGGTGTCTTGTGCAGGAGCTTTGTCCGCTCCCTTCCGGGACGAAGTCGTGTGTGTCGGGGATGCCCGCTTGGTTTGTTGTTCTGTTGCTGATGCTTTCCTTTTTCTCCTCCGCCCACCACACTCACAGAAGGACCAGTGTTGTATTGTTTGTTCGTGAGATGCATGCTTCCTCGACTTTCATGTGAATCTTCACTTCGAACAACTCGGTTCTCTCTAGCAATCTTTGGTGTAGTTGTGGTGAACGTTTGGCGACTTCATGGAGTTCGGAGAACGTTTGAAAGCCCAGATTCTCTAATAAAGCGCGGTATATGGGTATCATCCCATTAATGCACAGCTCCACCAATTGTCGTTCGTTGACATTCGGGTCGTGACAATCTAGTGCTTGGGTTCCGAACCTCTTAACGAAGTCGTTAGGATACTCGTTGTTCCGTTGAAGAATTCTTCCCGGGGTGCGAAAAAGGTGATTTGTTCGGACACGAAGAAGTACTTTCTGCAGAAAGCACCACCATCTCGCTCCAATTGGATATGCTGTTAGGCGCGATGTTGTTGTACCAGGTGTATGCCCTTCCCGTAAGTGACTTTGATAATTCTTTTAGGCGGAGAACATGATTGTATTCATGCTCTCCCAAGGACTCCAGGAATCGAGAGATGTGCTCACGATCATTACCAGTACCATCGTAGAGGGAGAACTGGGGAGAGGTGTAACCTCTTGGAAGAGGAATTTGTTGCACATCTTGAGGGTACGACGGCTGATGCTGGTGTACATCTGTTCGGTCTCCTTTGCCTCGGTTTTGGAGAAGTCGTTCTAGGTCCTCACGTGTAATGAAGTTGGACGGCTGGTCCCTTTCTCTTGGGCGTTCAGGAGTAACGCGAGTTTCTTCATCCATGTGGTCCAGGATGGAAACGATTCCCCCGGGTTGTCGTGAATTTTGTGGTAATCGTCCAGTTAAAGTTTTGAGGAAAGTGAGTACCTCTTTCTGAGTTGCGGCCATATCCATTTGAGTCTTAGCAAGAACTTTCAGCTTCTCCATCAAGTCTGCAATGGTAATGGACGGTGGTCCTCCTCTCGTCCCTCCGGCTTCTCGTCCTGATGAAGCAGTGAAAGTTGTTGCTCCGGTGACCACTGGAGGCGTTACATTTGAGGAGATGCGGGATTCGCAGGCTGCTCGCTCTGGTGATGGGAGGCGTTACACCTACTGGAATGTCTCCTTCTCCGCTAGCGTCGGTGATAGAAGTGACAGCTCCACGAGATGTATTGACCACGGTAGCTCTAGTGACAGGTATATCGACATCGGGAGTGTTATCCACACTAGCTTCATCAGAATTGATTGCTGATCCAGACCTGAGTTCCACCATCTTGAAATGAATTGTTGATTGAATTGGTTATAAGATCTACCCTTTTTGAAATTGATAAAATTGAATCGGATTTCGAAGAAATTGACTTTACAACCAAGAGATTAACCTCCATTTGTGGTCGCCAATTGTTTATGGGTGAAAACTATTTCTGCCGGTTTTGGTAGTTTGGGGTGTGTGGATGAGAAATGAGTCTAAACCTTAAACAAATGCACTGCACATGAGTGATTGTAGATTCGAGAAATCAATCAGTGCAAATCTAGCCTAAACCAAGAAATGGCCATTTCAGACTTGTTTCGGTCAAAAAGTAAAGGAGATGGGGTTGATCTTAGGGAGGAAGCGAAGAAGGTGTTGAGATTGTGAAGGTGTTGGCTATGTATGACTTGTATCGAAAGGCTGAACCGGCTTGCGAGAATGTAAGCTATCGATTCAGTGTTTGGATACGATTGTATCAACACTTGGTTTTTTGTCTTACCTTGTTCATTCTTTTGGAAAATAGGGAGGAGAACCTATTTATACAAGTATTTAAGCCTAACCCTCGTATCTCGTGGGAAGTGGAGAAAGTGGGGTGATGGAGTAGTGGAGTCGTGTTAGTGTGTCACACGTCCGGTCTTGCCCACTTCTCCCATCATCACTAACCGTCCATGACTTACCGACACGTTCTTGTGATGGCGCGTTGTGCGCCGCACGCCGGCTATAAACCGCTAAACCAATACCCCAAGTATGTATCCCCGATTTTTGACATGATTGATGTCTCGAGTGTGTGGATCGTGGGACCCACAGAAAGTAGCATGTAATGCTAGATTAAATAACTAAGTTATTTAGGAAGTCGATACTTGTGAAGTATCGTGTTTTTTCTATGCAGGTACTGCATCGAGTATATTCAACATGTATGAAGCATCGTTGTTTGAGCGTCTCAAAATAGCCTCATGTCCACTTACTTCATGTGATGGTTTGGAGGTTGCGCAAGCAAGTCTTCCCTTGGCCGACCACATGGTGTGGTAAAGTGACGGGTGGTGATCACCATGACGCCTCACTGACCAATTAAATCCTGATCGGGGCTGTATAACCAAGCCGGTGAAGTTGGACGGACGAGATGATCTTTGAGACACTCATATGTGACCGTTAGTGGAATTAGGTTTTTAGAAGAGGTGCGTAAGCACCACTTTTCAGCTTAGCCGAATCCAAGCTTGGAACACGATTTTGGCATGGCCGACCGGGCATGCGTGTAGACGGCATGTCGGTATACATGTCCATACCTCATTGACCCGTGAAAGTGTGATATGGACCGCTCAATTTGTCCGGCAAAGAGGAGCGGTCAAGATTGATTTACAACAGAAGTTTGGTGCCGCAAATGCCGCGCATCATGCCTTCTTCAGGCGCGCTTTTTGGGACGACCAAGCTTGGTCGGTCCCGGTCGATTGGTTCGGCGGGTAGGTGGTAGGATGGTGTTCATGCCTATACCTTCGCTCCCCATGAAAACGTGATCTAAGCCACTCAATTTGTTCGGCGAAGTTGGTGGTCGAGATCGGTTCGTGATTGGGAGGTGTGACCACGCTAGTTTGGGCGTGCGAATTGGAATAACCCGGGCATGGTATGCCTTGGCCGATCGGGTGTGGAGATAGATGGGTCCACGGTGATCATGTTGATGCTCACTGGACCCGGCTCGCCGACTCTTAAACCCTCCATTCGATCGAGGAGAAAACGGACGTTTGCGATCAATGCAAACCCTAATTAGGTTTTACCGCCGTGTGGCATGCCCACTTTGGGCGCACGATCCGGAACGACCAGCCATGGTTGGTCCCGACTTCGGTCATGTGTGTAGGCGGGCTTCGGTGAGCGTGTTGACATGCTCTGGGCCCTTGAATCTACATCTACACCCTCCATCTATGCATGCAAACCCTAATTTAAGGTTTTTCGTCCATACTGCTTTGGCTTGGACGGTTCGGCAAGCTATGCCACCCTTTTGGGAGGCCGACCATGTGGCCCCAAGCGTTGGGTCGGTAGTGAATATTCCAATACCTGTTTGGGGTCATGGATTCGACCTAAGCCATCCAACCATGCTTGGTGAAGTTGGATGGTCGTGATCGTTTCTGAGACTGATATGGATAGTCCAGATTCAAATATACTCAATCGGGCTAGTATAACACACTGAGAGATGTATGCTCAATCGGGCTAGTATAACACACCGAGATATGTATGCTCAATCGTGCTAGTATAACACACCGAGAGTTGCGGCCATGTACGGGTATTTCGTACATGCTTCATTATTAGTACTTGGAGGTTCGTGTTGCTCTGCCGAGAACAACACTCGATCGTCATGCCGCAACCGATAATGAGTACATGAAATACAAGGCTGGTCATGCATTAATTAATAATCTTTGTAAATTCACAGGGTATATGGGATTGTTGCCACATACTCCAACCTGGATGAATTTCGTGTATTTAATTTACATAATGTTGGGATTGTTGCCACATGCTCCTTTCTAGGTGAATTAGTAAAGTGAAGAAGTATTCATCACTTATTAATGGCTTTATCTTTTGCAAGATGTTAGCGCATAATTTTGGCTTTTACAATTTTAGCCTTAAATGAAAATCCACCATCAACATTAAGTCCCCTGCCTAGTGCATAATGGTTACGCTATTGTGGTGTAGGCATAAGATGGTGACAAGTTTGCATACAAAAATGACCAACCTAAAGTGAATATACATTTACCGCATAGGTCGACATCGTCAGGTGTTGTCCCAGAACTGGTCGGTCCTGATTAGGATGGTGAAGGAAGCAGGACTTGATCTGGAGAGTCGCTTTGGTTTCCTCCGTACGTATCTAGACAGAGCTTGGCCCGTTTCTTGGACTAGGTGCACTCCCCTTCGTTACACGGCAGCTTTCCTCAGATATATCCGATAATCATCGTTGATCGCTATCTCAAATCGGTAGCCTTTATAGGTGGCAAGTAAAGACTCATTTTCTCCTGGGATTCTGTTGACTTGTTAGATTATAAAGAAAAATTCTAAGGATTCTTCTCATCACATAGTCGTTCCTTCTATATATCTCGGTATTGCCGTACTTATCTGATCTTCTGATTGACTGATGATGATACATACATTTTTTGTGTGCTCATAACTTCTTCTTCTTTGCATCTTATCATGGAAGCAGTGGGCGATGATCATTCTGTAACTTCTCCATAAAAAAGTTTCGAAGTTGACAAACCCAAAATTAATGCGCACGAAGAGGTAATGGCTAAAATTGACCTCCCACTTCGCGAAGTCGGTCGTGCTATACAGGGGATGTCCATTCTGCACCTGCGTATTACCGAGGACGCATATGTGCCCTTTCAGCTGCGATCGACATGAAAGAGCGGTGGAGGCATGAGGAAGCGTTGCGAGCACCAGTAAGCACAAGGGCAGAGAGATTTACAGCGCGGTTAAAGAGGCGGAGGGTGGATCATAAACGGCCTCCGGATGAAGATAGGCGTGATTATCCAATCCAGGATGGTGTGATAATCCTTGACTTTGACACAGACGGACCTGAGTGTTCGAAAGCAGTCAGCGCAACCCCTAATGTTGCTGTGGCCTTTGAGGAAGACTTGGAAGGCTGCTCTGCCGATGATGTTAGGACGGAGAACGTTCTTTGCGAAACATCTGAAGTGGAAGCTGAGGTAGCAGATGATGGCGTTGAAGCAAGACCCAGCATGGTGCAGGCGTGGTCGCTATTCTTGACGGCTAAACCTCTTTGCTTATTTTTCCTCTTTTAAATTGTATTTCCGTAATTCTTGAACATCTTTCTTTTACTCGGTGGCCGAGTTCAAGATATTTTCTTCTGTTTGCTTACTTTGAATAAATTTTTATGTCATAACCCCTCGTTAAGATTGCATTTGTATGTGCTCCTGACGTGAGATCTCCTTGGTCTTGCTGGGGTAAATGGCTCAAATCATCTTCCTTTTGTGCACACATTCTATTTACTTCTTCTCGTGAGATGTTTGCTTAGGTTTTCCTTCCTTGCTCTAGTGGGTTGATCTAGGCTGACTCAGGACTTCGTGTTTTTAGGGGTAAAGAGGTTCTCAGATGGAAATAACGCTTCAATTAAATTGAAAATTGAAACCCTAACTATGAATGCAAGTATTGCAATCATTTTCTGGACGAATTACAAATATGGCATGAAAAGGTAATTGTAAAAGAAACATGCTGGAGGAAATATCATAGCGTTTTAAAGTGTGGAGGACGTTGGAAAGTGGTAGCACATCGTCTTAAGTTCGGTAGGGTTTGAGCCATCGTGAGTGAATTGTTATGCCTTCTATTTAACAGCGTTGATGAGCTTGCATAGTCGCCTAGGATAACATCTCGCTACAGTACGGTTCATCCTCCTTTAGGTGGGTGAGTCGAGGTGGAGTGGTCATTTTCACCGTCATGCTCCCAACCTTGAATGCGGTTGTCTTCGTCACCAGATATTAATCAGATTTTTAATTTGTCGTTGTAGTAGTAAAAGGGTTGTCGTTCACTCGGACTTGATGAAATTGATCTTAGGATTTAATAAACTAAAATAAAAGAAAAATATATACAAATATTGTCACAAGATGGAGAGAGTTATTGTGATTCAGGAATCCACCGAATTCATAACAAAAGGTTCAAATATTAATTCTTTTAACAATTATAGCTCAACAAATAAAAACATGGACTCTTATTTTTGCCAAGGTTGATTCTCAAAATATTAGTTATAAATCGTAAGCATGGGACATCAAACATCTAAGCAAGCATGACCCATCTAATAAAATAATAACTAATTTAATCAAATCATAATTCAATTTTAATTAGTGCAAAAGTCATAAAAAGAATTAATTAAAATTACCCATGTATAAAATTCGGCTTCCTCCGTCGTCCCAGATGATGGGTTCTAGCTCCGCATATTGGAAACACACTCAAAATTCATTCTTATTGCTCAAAGGATGATCACAATAATGAAATGGGAGAAAAACAATTAAAACCTGGGTTTGTAACAATTATATTAAACTAATGATTCTCCCCAAACTCTCCATCCCCCTTCTATGCAACACCAGCACCATATATATACTCGCAGGAACAAGAATAATGTCTCATAATTACCCAAAATCTCCCATAACTCGACATCAAAGAAAATTATTCTAGAATATTTTCTTCCCATTCTTTTCTTCTTCATGCGTTTGTTGCAGTCAACCTCCATCCAAACACTCTTCCCAAAATAACTCGGAAATTAAAACAGAAAATCCGAGAATATATTTATCCCTTGTTTGATGATGTCTTCCATTATTTACGTGCATGAATCAAGTACCTTTCCTGTTTTAGTGTAACAAAGATCATTCCAAGTCAAATCCGAGAGAAACTCGGCATATATTATGTCTAATTCTGCACTGAAAATCTCCGCAGCTTCCAATTCCATTTCCCGCCTTTTTTTCATTTTCAAACGAAGAAGGTGGTTGCCCCTTAACCGAACCAGGGGTGCGAATAGCAAAGTGCCCAACCGAGGTGCCCCTTATCCAAAGTGGGATTCCGAATAACAAATGTCCTCCGGGGTGCTTTTACCAACTTTTCGAGCCGAATTCTCTAAAAATGTTTATTTCCAAAAATACCTACAAACACACAAAACACCATAATAAGGACAAAAAGGGGTACTAACAATACGAAACATTGGGGACAGATTAGACACATAAATGCGTCTATCAGATATCCAATTTCAAATGGGTTTGGGAGTGCAGATACCTGGACCTTGGCCTTATCGTCTTTGACCAAGACAACCTCTAAGCTATTGATAAAACGTTTGAAGGGGACGGCTTCCCATTCACATCTCCTAGTGGGTTGGTTTGTTGGTTGGAGCCGATCCCCGGGACTTATCATAGTGAGGAGTGATTGGTTGCAAGAATGGTTGCGTGATGAGACTTACTTGAGCTCGGAACCTCTTAATGTATATTGATGGGCCCTCTCTAGGAAGTTGTGTCACATTGGCAGGCTGCAGGGTGCGGCAACAGGCGATCTTGTGTCCAGACGGCTTGTTAGAGATCCTTTCAGGTGTCGTAGATGGTAGAGGGCAAACTCCCAGTGTTGTCTTGTTGTCGTGTATCCAAGAGCGTCCTAGGACCATGTCATAGTTAGGATGTTTTCTAACTATGTAGAACTTTGCTTGTGTCGAGGCATCACCCAATTTTACTTCAAGATCGATGTATCCATATGCATCTCTGAATTCTCCTTCTGGAGTCTTAATCATAGTTGGGTTGCGAGTAGCCTGCTGTTTTGAAGTCTTGGCTGATTTTAAGGTCTGGAGGGTGATTATGTTGAATTTATAGGCCGTATCGATCAATGTGTTATCTAACTCGACATCCCTCAAACGAGCAACGGTTAAGAGTCCCCAATTTCCCTTGCTTGCATCTTCCAGCAAGGACTGAGGTTTCGAGACCGCTTCCTCTTCCAAATATAAGCGCCTGCCTGAGAAAACGCGGTTGAGGGCTGCAAATATGTCCTGGCGTTGTGCTTTGGAGAAGTACAAGATCTCGCATAAATTTTCCATCATAGATTGTACAGGTCTTGCGAACGGAATCCCCAAAAATCATGCGGTTCGACAGAAGAGGATCTCTACGAACACCTTCGTTTCCAAGCTGGAGTTCTCCTATCTTTTCTATGAAGATTTGTTTCAGCCTGTTGCATTCTTTGGTTGGATGGTGAACGAACCTATGGTAGCGACAATACTTGAGATCCGCCATATCTTTCTCAGTTGGAGGACGTCTGATAAGAGGCAGCTTGATGGCATCGTCTTGAATCCATGCTTCCAAGAGTTCTATTACTTCACTCATGGGGAAAGGAAATCCTGCATCTTCGGTGTCTTGTGCAGGAGCTTTGTCCGCTCCCTTCCGAGACGAAGTCGTGTGTGTCGGGGATGCCCGCTTGGTTTGTTGTTCTGTTGCTGATGCTTTCCTTTTTTCTCCTCCGCCCACCACACTCACAGAAGGACCAGTGTTGTATTGTTTGTTCGTGAGACGCATGCTTCCTCGACTTTCATGTGAATCTTCACTTCGAACAACTCTGGTTCTCTCTAGCAATGCTGGTGTAGTTGTGGCTGAACGTTTGGCAGCTTCATGGAGTTCGGAGAACGTTTGAAAGCCTAGATTCTCTAATAAATCGCGATATATGGGTATCATCCCATTAATGCACAACTCCACCAATTGTCGTTCGGTGACATTCGGGCCGTGACAATCTAGTGCTTGGGTTCTGAACCTCTTAACGAAGTCGTTAGGATACTCGTTGTTCCGTTGAAGAATTCTTCCCAGGTCTGAAAAGGTGATGCTGCTCAGACACGAAGAAGTACTTTCTGTAGAAAGCACTGACCATCTCGCTCCAATTGGATATGCTGTTAGGTGCAATGTTGTTGTACCAGGTGTATGCCCTTCCCGTAAGTGACTTTGATAATTCTTTTAGGCGGAGAACATGATTGTTTTCATGCTCTCCCAAGGATTCCAAGAATCGAGAGACGTGCTCACGATCATTACCAGTACCATCGTAGAGGGAGAACTGGGGAGAGGTGTAACCTCTTGGAAGAGGAATTTGTTGCACATCTTGAGGGTACGATGGCTGATGCTGGTGTACATCTGTTCGGTCTCCTTTGCCTCGGTTTTGGAGAAGTCGTTCTAGGTCCTCACGTGTAATGAAGTTGGACGGCTGGTCCCTTTCTCTTTGGCGTTCAGGAGTAACGCGAGTTTCTTCATCCATGTGGTCCAGGATGGAAACGCTTTCCCCGGGTTGTCATGAATTTTGTGGTAATCGTCCAGTTAAAGTTTTGAGGAAAGTGAGTACCTCTTTCTGAGTTGCGGCCATATCCATTTGAGTCTTAGCAAGAAATTCCAGCTTCTCCATCAAGTCTGCAATGGTAATGGACGGTGGTCCTCCTCTCGTCCCTACGGCTCCTCGTCCTGATGAAGCAGTGAAAGTTGTTGCTCCGGTGACCACTGGAGGCGTTACATTTGAGGAGATGCCGGGATTCGCGGCTGCTCTGGATCTGGTGATAGGAGGCGTTACACCTACTGGAATGTCTCCTTCTCCGCTAGCGTCGGTGATAGAAGTGACAGCTCCACGAGATGTATTGACCACGGTAGCTCTACTGACAGGTACATCGACACCAGGAGTGTTATCCACACTAGCTTCATCAGAATTGATTGCTGATCCAGACCTGAGTTCCACCATCTTGAAATGAATTGTTGATTGAATTGGTTATAAGATCTACCCTTTTTGAAATTGATAAAATTGAATCGGATTTCGAAGAAATTGACTTTACAACCGAGAGATTAACCTCCCGCTGTGGTCGCCAATTGTTTATGGGTGAAAACTATTTCTGCCGGTTTTGGTAGTTTGGGGTGTGTGGATGAGAAATGAGTCTAAACCTTAAACAAATGCACTGCACATGAGTGATTGTAGATTCGAGAAATCAATCTGTGCAAATCCAGCCTAAACCAAGAAATGGCCGTTCCAGACTTGTTTCGGTCACAAAGTAAAGGAGATGGGGTTGATCTTAGGGAGGGAAGCGAAGAAGGTGTTGAGATTGTGAAGGTATTGGCTATGTATGACTTGTATCAGAAAGCTGAACTGGCTTGCAGAATGTAAGCTATCAGTTCTGGTGTTTGGATACGATTGTATCAACACTTGGTTTTCTGTCTTATCTTGTTCCTTCTTTTGGAAAATAGGGAGGAGAACCTATTTATACAAGTATTTAAGCCTAACCCTCGTATCTCGTGGGAAGTGGAGAAAGTGGAGTGATGGAGTAGTAGAGTCGTGTTAGTGTGTCACACGTCCAGTCTTGCCCACTTCTCCCATCATCACTAACCGTCCATGACTTACTGACACGTTCTTGTGATGGCGCGTTGTGCGCTGCACGCTGTAAACCGCTAAACCAATACCCCAGTATGTATCCCCAGTTTTTGACATGATTGATGTCTCGAGTGTGTGGATCGTGGGACCCACAGAAAGTAGCATGTAATGCTAGATTAAATAACTAAGTTATTTAGGAAGTCGATACTTGTGAAGTATCGTGTTTTTCTATGCTGAGTCTTCATCGAGTATATTCAACATGTATGAAGCATCGTTGTTTGAGCGTCTCAAAATAGCCTCATGTCCAGCCTACTTCATGTGATGGTTTGGAGGTTGCGCAAGCAAGTCTTCCCTTGGCCGACCACATGGTGTGGTAAAGTGACGGGTGGTGATCACCATGACGCCTCACTGACCAATTAACTCCTGACCGGGGCTGTATAACCAATACGGTGAAGTTGGACGGACGAGATGATCTTTGAGACACTCATCCGTGACCGTTAGTGGAATTAGGTTTTTAGAAGAGATGCGCAAGCGCCACTTTTCAGCTTAGCCGAATCCAAGCTTGGAACACGATTTTGGCATGGCCGACTGAGGGCATGCGTGTATACGACATGTCGGTATACATGTCCATACCTCATTGACCCGTGAAAGTGTGATCTGGACCGCTCAATTTGTCCGGCAAAGAGGAGCGGTCAAGATTGATTTACAACAGTTTGGTGCCGCAAATGCCGCGCATCATGCCTTCTTCAGGCGCGCTTTTTGGGACGACCAAGCTTGGTCGGTCCCGGTCGATTGGTTCGGCGGGTAGGTGGTAGGCTGGTGTTCATGCCTATACCTTACTGTCCCATGGAAACGTGATCTAAGCCACTCAATTTGTTCGGCGAAGTTGAGTGGTCGAGATCAGTTCGTGATTGGGAGGTGTGACCACGCTAGTTTGGGCGTGCGAATTGGAATAACCAGGCATGGTATGCCTTGGCCGATCGGGTGTGGAGATAGATGGGTCCACGGTGATCATGTTGATGCTCACTGGACCTGCTCAGTCGACTCTTAAACCCTCCATTCGATCAGGAGAAAACGGACGTTTGCGATCAATACAAACCCTAATTAGGGTTTTGCCGGCCATGTGGCATGCCCACTTTGAGCGCACGATCTGGAACGACCAGCCATGGTTGGTCCTGACCGTTCGGTCATGTGTGTAGGCGGGCTTACAGTGAGCGTGTTGACATGCTCTGGGCCCTTTGAATCTACATCTACACCCTTCATCTATGCCTGCGAAGATGGATGGTTGAGACTTTTTTGTGACACATGTAATGTGCCGCAAACCCTAATTTAAGGTTTTTTGTCCATACTGCTTTGGCTTGGACGGTTCGACATGCTATGCCACCCTTTTGGGGAAGCCGACCATGCGGGGCCCGCGTTGGGTCGGTAGTGAATATTCCAATACCTGCTTGGGGTCATGGATTCGACCTAATCCATCAAACCATGCTTGGTGAAGTTGGATGGTCGTGATCGTTTCTCGAGACCGGATATGGACAAGTCCCGATTCAAATATGCTCAATCGGGCTAGGATAACACACTGAGAGATGTATGCTCAATCGAGCTAGTATAACACACTGAGAGATGTATGCTCAATCGGGCTAGTATAACACACCAGAGTTGCAGCTACTACGGTATTTCGTACATGCTTCATTATTAGTACTTGGAGGTTCGTGTTTCTCTGCTGAGAACAACACTCAGTCGTCATGCCGCACCGATAATGAGTACATGAAATACAAGATTGGTCATGCATTAATTAATAATGCTGTAAATTCACAGGGTATATGGGATTGTTTCCACATGCTCCAACCTGGATGAATTTCGTGTATTTAATTCACAGAATGCTGTGATTGTTGCCACATTCTCCTTTCTAGGTGAATTAGTACAGTGAAGAAGTATTCATCACTTATTAATGGCTTTATCTTTTGCAAGATGTTAGCGCATAATTTTGGCTTTTACAATTTTAGTGTTAAATGAAAATCCACCATCAACACTTGAGCATTGCCAAACCCTACAACATATAACATCTTTGTGCATAATTGTGGCATAATAAACATCTTTGCTAGCTAAAATTGTTGTTCCACTGTGCATCTCAATATTTGCAGAACTGTATGCTTGTGTCTGATTTTCCGGAGCCCTTGTTTTCCTGACCTGCTGATCACATATTGACTATGTTTACATCCTGAAAACTAGCTTTTGATTTCTCATAAGTTTAGATTCACTGCTTTGTGATTTGCTTGGTTAACTGGATGTATAACATGTTGAATGGTATGTCTATTGGGCTAGGATTGTGACTTTTCGAGACCATACCAATCGTCTAGTTAGAATTTAGCGAGATGAAGTAGTTGAGATTCCTGTGTCTGTTGAGGAAAGACCTAACCAACCCGAGACAATGGGTGACGAGATAGTCCAACCCCGCAGTCTCAAAGATTACATGTACCCCACGAGGACAAGCCAGCCCTCTTGTATTGTTCTACCAGAAACTGCTGGTCATTTTGAGTTAAAGGCGAGAACGATACATATGCTCCCTGTGTTTCGAGGGGTTGATGCTGAAAACCCTTACTACCACGTGAGAGATTTTGAGGAAATCTGTGGGACTCTCAGATTCAATCAGGTTGACGAGGAGTCCCTAAAATTGCGTTTGTTTCCTTTTTTCTTTGAAGGAAAAAGCCAAATCTTGGCTATATGCTTTACGACCTCAGTCCATTAGAAGTTGGGATGAACTTACGAAAGAATTTTTCAAAAAGTTCTTCCCAAATCACAAAACCGCCACCATTCGTCAGGATATTAATAGTTTTGCTCAACTAGATGGTGAGACATTGTCCAAGTATCTAGAAAGGTTTAATGATTTGTTACTGCAATGTCCTCACCATGGTTTCGAACAGTGGAGACTCTCAATAATTTTGTATGAAGAGTTGGATTTTGCCACTTGATCCATGGTTGAAGCAATGTGCAATGGTGAGTTCACAAATAAAAGTGCCGACGAGTCGTGGACCTTTTATATGAAGTTGCTGAGAAGACTCAGCAATGGGAGTCTGTTAGAGAACCTTGGAAGTCGACCAACAAGGGTAGTGTCTATAAGATAGAGTCTGACTTTGAGGGTAATGCTAAAATAACATCATTGGCTATGAGAGTTGAGGCTTCAGAACTGGAGAAAAATATAAAATCTGTTGCTTCCACTTCTTGTAACCAAGTTGAGGTTTCTATTTGTGCTGTGTGTAATAGTTCTGATCATCTTGTTGATAACTTCCCACAATTGCATGCATTTCAAGAGTCCAGACCTGAACATGCCCATGTTTTGTATCAAAAGCAAGAACATAACCCTTATTCACAGACCTACAACCCATGGTAGAGGAACCACCCTAAATTTTCATGGTCTAAGGGCCCTGTACAAGGGGGTACATCAGGAAACACACAAGGATATTCATATCCTAGAAACCCACAGGTGCAATCGTACACACATCACCCTTCTGAGAAAAAATTGTCTAGTATAGAAGAAAGTGTCGGTCTGTTGACCCAAAATATTTTGCAAAATCAGATGTAGGATCAGAATATCGCGACAACAACCCTTCGCGAAGACAATGGATAACAACATTGCGAGTGAGTCGCAGAGGGTTATATATGAATGACACACTGGATGACGATAGGAAGATATGAAATCTGGCGAAAGTTAAGAAGTGTCGCGAGTATGAATACTTGTACGTCTGCGACACTTCGCGAGACATTCCCGAAAATAAAGGACAACTTAGTCTGTCATTCACTATGTATTACCTATATAATGGGATGAGTGAATCTGTTGTGGGGGGAGTTCTTTTTGGATTGGAAAGCAAGTCATTAGGAGAGAGAAACAGAGAGAATGTTTGTAAGTTCTTAAGTGTAATTCCATTTTCATGTGTAAACATTTCAAGAAAATTATTAATAAACATTCATAATTGTTCATCTATTATCTTTTGAATGGATTAGTTAAACAAAATATAGTGAGGGGTGTATTGTGGGATTTCCTGCAACTACATATTGGCGCTAGAAACAGGGAAAAGACTGGAGAACAGAACTTCACGCTTACTTGATGAAAGGGGAGGTACCAAGAAATAGATTAGAAGCACACAAATTGAAAAGCCGTGCAACGAATTATGAATTAAGAGATGGTGTGATTTATCGGCGATCTTTTGATGGACCTTCACTTCGATGCTTAACAAGGGAAGAGGGAGAAATCATATTGAAGATGTTGCATAGTGGAGATCTTGAAATCATAGCGGTGGAAGATCTTTAGCATATAAAGCAAAAATGCAAGGATATTACTGGCCATATATGCATGAGGACGCGAGAGAAATATCAAGGCGCTGCGAAGATTGTCAAAGACATGGGAAGAAAATACATGCACCTGGGGCACCATTAAATTCTTCAACAAGTGTGGCCTTTTGGAAAGTGGGGTTTAGAAATGGCAGAAAAAGATCAAAAGGAATAAGATAATCTCAACAAGAGAAACTAATCACAAAATCAATTAATCATAGAATCAATCGAGTTTAGCAAGATTAACAAACCTGGATGCCATGGAAGTAATAGCAGATAAGAAATAGCGAGAAGAATGATGAAGACGATGGTGAAGAAGAATAACGGAAAACAGATTGCAGACGATGAAGGAGATGAAATAGAAGGAAAGAAGTGTTCTTCACAAAAGACCCTCCTATAAATAGGCAAGAAAATGTTATGACCGGGATAACATTAAATGCACCGTAAAAAGGATGGTTTTAAACACGTGTAAACGGTCATTCCTGGATTCACGGAGCTATGCTGAAGAAGATTTTTAGTGGAAAACGAACGGTTGCGACAGTTCAAGGGGCATAAGTTCTCACGATATTCTCTTAAATACAGAGGAGACATAAGGAGAGGCGAGAAGATGTAGTATTCGGGTATCGCACAACA
The DNA here is from genome assembly GCA_023531295.1 of Papaver armeniacum. Classification (NCBI taxonomy): domain Eukaryota; kingdom Viridiplantae; phylum Streptophyta; class Magnoliopsida; order Ranunculales; family Papaveraceae; genus Papaver; species Papaver armeniacum. Next base: position 85,848 of record JAJJWW010006304.1, on the reverse strand, counting down.
TATTTTCTTATCATACGAGATTCAATTATTTCCCTAACTCGTGATAAGAAATTGCAAGATCCATTATTTTCCATAACCCATGAGGCAAGAAATGATATTTCATACATACTTCTAAAAACTTCGGAACTTCGCCAAAGAATAGAGGCAAGTACGTACTTTTCAAGGAAAGTATTCTTTCGCTCGTTCCTTCACCAATAAAGACCAAATTGCAATAACGGATTTTTCCTTAAAGATCGCTCTTCAAGCAATATTCAAGGAAAAAGAGGCAAGATGTAGGATCAGAATATCGCGACAACAACACTTCGCGAAGACAATGGATAACAACATTGCGAGTGAGTCGCAGAGGGTTATATATGAATGACACACTGGATGACGATAGGAAGATATGAAATCTGGCGAAAGTTAAGAAGTGTCGCGAGTATGAATACTTGTACGTCTGCGACACTTCGCGAGACATTCCCGAAAATAAAGGACAACTTAGCTGTCATTCACTATGTATTACCCTATATAAAGGGATGAGTGAATCTGTTGTGGGGGAGAGTTCTTTTTGGATTGGAAAGCAAGTCATTAGGAGAGAGAAACAGAGAGAATGTTTGTAAGTTCTTAAGTGTAATTCCATTTTCCTGTGTAAACATTTCAAGAAAATTATTAATAAACATTCATAATTGTTCATCTATTATCTTTTGAATGGATTAGTTAAACAAAATATAGTGAGGGGTGTATTGTGGGATTTCCTGCAACTACATCAGAAGACCACTGACCAATGTTTTACAAATCTAGAACTTAAGATAGGTCAGATCTGTGATGCGCTTAATGACAAGGAAAAGGGTAAGTTTCAAGTCGGCTGAACAAAACCCAAAAGGCACATTTCGAAGCCAAGTACATCTACTTGTAATGAGACTGCACATGCTGTTACTACTCTTCGAAGTGGTAAAGTAATTGATAACAATGTAAGCATGCCTGAAAAGGGTGAGTCTGTTTCTAACTCACATTTGCATGATACACCAGTTATTGAAAATGAGACTGAGCATGACCATATATCTAAAAAATCTGCTGAGGTTAATGTTTCTGTGCCATCAAATGCGCTTGTTGCTCCTTTTCCTCAAAGGTTAGAGTAACAAAAGAAAGGAACGCAGTATAACGAGATATTGGAATTGTTTAGGCGAGTCAATATTAACATTCCATTTCTTGAAGCAATTAAGCAGATTCCTGCTTATGCGAAATTCCTGAAAGATCTGTGCACACAGAAACGCAAGCTTAATGTGCACAAACGTGCTTTTCTGGCTGAACAGGTAAGTTCTATCATTCAAAACAAGACTCCACCTAAGTTTAGAGACCCAGGTTATCCCACAATCACATGCAAGATAGGTGACCATGCGGTCATTAAGGTGTTACTAGACTTAGGGGCTAGTGTGAACCTACTTCCATATTCGGTATATGTGCAGTTAGGTCTTGGAGAGTTGAAAGTAACACCTATAACTCTGCAATTGGCGGACAGATCTGTCAAAGTTCCTCGTGGTGTGGTAGAAGATGTTTTGATTAAGGTTGATAAGTTTTATTTTCCTGTGGACTTCATTGTTTTAGATACTCAGCCTGTGCAAAACCCAAACTGTCACATTCCTGTCATTTTATGACGTCCAATGTAATTATTAATTATCGTAATGGAGTGTTGAAGTTGTCATTTGGTAACATGACTGTGGAGTTGAATGTTTTTAATGCTAGCCAGCAACATTTAGCTCTTGATGATGCTGATGATGTGCATGAAATCAACATGATTGAAAGTTTGGTTCAAGATTCGTTATCTAGTAGCATGTATGTTGACCCTTTGCATGCTTGCTTGAATAATTTTAACTTGGATCTGTTTGATGATGAATACATAAGTGAAGTGAATTCTTTTCTTAAATCTACACCTCTCATGGACACGACTAATGGAAAGCTAGAGTGGAGTCACTTCCACTATCTGAATCCAAATCTGTCCCGTCTCTTGTTGAACCACCAAAGCTCAAACTCAAACCATTGCCTGATACTCTTAAATATGCATTTTTGGGTTCTTCTAATACTTTTCCTGTAATCATTTTGTCTGCTTTAGATATAGAACAGGAGAGTAAGATTTTAGAAGTACTTAGAGAGCATAAAAAATCCTTAGGATGGACAATCTCAGATATTAAGGGTATTAGTCCCACAGTTTGTATGCATCACATAAATCTTGAAGATAATGCTAAAACATCTAGGGAAATGCAGAGGCGACTAAATCCTAACATGAAAGAAGTTGTTTGAGGTGAGATCATTAAGCTTCTTGATGCGGGTATCATATACCCGATTTCAGATAGCAAATGGGTTAGTCCTATTCAGGTTGTGCCGAAAAAGTCAGGAATTACTGTAGTTCAAAACGATAAAGATGAGTTAGTTCCTACTCGAGTAACCACATGGTGGCGAGTTTGCATTGATTATAGGAAGTTGAATGCAGTTACAAGGAAAGATCACTTCCCTCTCCCTTTCATAGATCAAATGCTAGAAAAGTTATCTGGACATAGTTATTACTGTTTCTTAGACGGCTATTCTGGTTACAACCAGATTCACATAGCACCCGAGGACCAGGAAAATACTACATTTACATTTCCTTATGGTACATTTGCTTATCATCACATGCCCTTTGGTTTGTGTAATGCACCCGCCACATTTCAACGTTGTATGATGAGCATTTTTTCTGACATGATAGATAATTTGCTTGAGATCTTTATGGATAATTTTTATGTGTTTGGATCTTCCTTTGATGAATGTTTGAGCCATCTCACTCTAGTGTTGATTAGATGTAAAGATAAAAATATGGTGTTGAACTGGGAAAAGTGTCATTTTATGGTGGATTGGGGCATAGTTCTAGGACATATCATCTCTGAAAAAGGCATTGAAGTAGATAAAGATAAAGTTGACCTTATTCAACACTCGCCGCAACCTCGCTCTGTGAGGGAGGTTAGATCATTTTTAGGCCATGCTGGGTTCTATCGTAGATTCATTAAAGACTTCAGTAAAATCTTTAGACCACTTTGTAATCTACTTGGTAAAGATGTTGCTTTTGTATTTTATGATGCTTGTGTGCGTGCATGGGAAGAACTCAAAACTCTTTTAATTTCAGCCCCTATAGTCCGACCACCTGACTGGAAACTGCCATTTGAAATCATGTGTGACGCGCGTCTCGATTTTCTTGTTGGTGCTTTAGTTTTAGGACAGCGCGATCGATAGACTTCCATATGTGATATACTATGCTAGAAAGACTCTTAATGATGCTCAACTTAACTACTCAACTAATGAGAAGGAATTGCTTGTCGTTGTTTTTGCATTGGACAAGTTTAAGTCATACTTGATAGGGTCTAAGGTCATCATATACACTGATCATGCTGCTTTGAAATTCCTTCTTTCTAAGAAGGATGCTAAAGATCGTCTCATCCGATGGATATTGTTATTGTAGAATTTGATCTCGAAATTCGAGATAAGAAAGGTTCGGAAAATGTTGTTGCTTGATCATTTGTCTAGATTAAATGTTGAATCTTTTGATGAGTCCGTGCATTAGAGTCTTTTCTGATGAACAATTAATGCTTGTGTCTGAGTATCCTTGGTTTGCTGACATTGTGAACTATCTTGTCACGGAAAGAATGCCTTTGCACTGGTCTAGACAAGACCGTTCTAAGTTCTTGGCTGAAGTTAAATACTTCTTTTGGAATGACCCGTACCTTTTTAAGTACTGCCCGGACCAAATCATTTGGAGATGTGTCCCCAACAGTGAACAGAAAGATGTGATATCTTTTTGTCATGACCAAGCATGTGGAGGCCATTTCAGTGCCAAGAAAACTGCTGCAAAAGTCTTGCAGAGTGGGTTTTATTGGCCATCGTTGTTCAAAGACTGTCATGCTTATTGTATTTCTTGTGAACTTTGTCAGAAACTAGGAAGTATTTCCAAAAGAAACATGATGCCATTGCACCCTATTATGATTGTTGAACTGTTTGATGTGTGGGGAATTGACTTCATGGGACTATTTCCTAATTCTGAAGGTAAATTGTATATCCTTGTCGCAGTTGGTTATGTTTCTAAGTGGGTAGAAGTGATTTCAACCAAAACAAATGACCACAAGGTGGTACTTTCGTTCTTAAAAGAAAACATATTTTCTCGTTTTGGCACCCCTAGAGCTATAATCAATGACGGTGGTTCACACTTTTGCAATAGGTCTTTTGAGTCATTAGTTCGCAAGTATGGCATAACTCATAAAGTCGCAACCCCATACCATCCACAAACCAATGGCCAAGTAGAGGTTTCTAATAGGGAGATTAAGCATATTTTTGAAAAGACGGTTAACCCGTCTAGAAAAGATTGGTCATTAAGATTGAATGATGCTTTATGAGCCTATCGAACAACATATAAAACCCTTATTGGCATGTCCCCTTACCAACTTGTGTATGGAAAGCCTTGTCATTTACCTGTTGAACTTTAAAATTGAGCATATTGCGCAATCAAAAAGCTTAAATTTTCTCTTGATAAGGCAGGTACTCAACGGAAATGATGCTTATGACAGTGCAAAGATGTACAAAGATAGAATGAAGGTGCTCCATGACAAGCACATTTTGCGCAAGTCATTCACGCCTGGACAGAAAGTTTTATTGTACAACTCACGTTTGCATCTTTTTCTAGGTAAATTGCGTTCTAGATGGACAGGCCCGTTCATGGTGCGAACAATATTCCCTCATGGAGCTGTAGAACTCGAAGATGTAGCTACTAAGAACGTCTTCAAGGTCAATGGGCAGAGACTGAAGTCATTCCTTGAACCAATTCCACCTGAAATTGAAACAAGCCGAACTTGCAGATCCCATCTATGTGGACTGAAATGGTTCACCCCTTGTACATACCAGGTTTAGAATTCCATTTTCTCGCCCTTTGCTTTCTTTTGGTTTCGGTTTGCCAAATTAGTGTTTCTTTGTGAATAATCTATATTTTGTTTGTGATATCTACCTCTTGCTCAACTATCTGGTTTGGCAACACTTTTTGGATCCGATACTCTCTAACCTTTCTTTATCTTCATGAACTTCATGGCATGTTATAATTTGTATATCCTTAGAAACATTGAGGACACTATTTAACATAGGTTTGGGGGTACAAGTAGATATCACATGAACTTTGTAGCGATTTGGTATGTTTGAATCTTGTGAATGGATAACACCTTAAAAAAAATGAAAATGAAAAATGGAGCTCATTCACCTTGATCTGTGATATCTGTGCATGATATAAAATCTTAGGATTCTTAGTCTAGATGATGAGGCACCCCTGATTCTAGCACAATTCACATGTTGATAAGAAACTTGCACATGCACGATCTACCAATGCATGTATGGCATCGGGCAGGTGTTTTATCGGTTAAGTAGGCTGCCAATCATCTAGAATACTGAATGATACTTGACTAGCTTGTTATTTAGTTGGCTGGGATATAAGGTGGAGGATACGTTAAGAAAATCAACCATTAAATTTGACCGGGTGCATCGAAAAGGGCTGGCTCTTGCTAAAAGTGTCATGTAATGTATTTTTGAACTTTTGAGTAAAGTTGTGTCATGTTGTGTTTGTATCTATTGTTATTGCAAAGTCAGATGAAAATTCAGTTATAAGAAAAGAAAAGAAAATTCAGTATAAAAAAAAAATCAGAAAAAGAAAAAGAAAAATAAAAGAAAGAGTACTCATTGTTTGTTTTTGTGTTCTATTTCAGTAAAAATGTTAAAGTGTCTCTCTTGCTTCAAATGAGAGTAGTCAATGTAAATATTGCAGTCAATGTCTTTGTTCTGTTATGTGTTGTAAATAGTCGTGTAATAAAGCAATGGAGGATGTAGCCATCGATGTACAACGCGGGTAAGCTGAAATATCACCAACTCTTAGGTGAACATTCAAAATTCTCGTAAAGTCGGACAGCTAGCTTGGATTTGAATTCAGTTCTTAGCCTAAAAACTATCTTTTAGCGATTGGCAGTCATAACTTCTGGTCATTCTATAAACATGTGTAGATACACTTTATACTCTTATCACATGTCTTTAGTTGTTTCAGTGCTAGAATTGTGCCTTTGAAAGCTAGATTGACATATCCATTTGCTGTGAGCTAAAACTGAATTGCACAAGTCACATTTCATGGAATCTGAGCTTATATTTTGTCCTAAGAACTTTTTGGGTATATTTTGTCATGCGCCAGTGGCGTAGGTAGACTTTTCTTTTGGTTTTATGTTTTACTCGAGGACGAGCAAAAGGCAGGTTTGGGGGTATTTGATAGACACCTAATATTGCATGTATTATTATCATTTTGTAGGTGTTTATGGTACCTTGTTGCACTAATCGCTTATATTTGTGCCAATTCTTGTATTTTATATCACTTGTTCGTTTGCGAGTAAAATTTGTGGTAATTGTCCTTGACTTCTTGTTTTGTAATGCTAGGGGATGAAACAATGGAGTAAACATGGGATCTGCACAAAGTGGATCTGGAGCTTCCATGCCTTGTCGAGCTAGATGTCAAGTCGGATTTAAGCTGATGTAATGGAGAAGGCAGTCGGGGTGCGAGCAGATCTATGAAGTGAATGGAACCAGTAGTGAACAAGAAGTTCAAGAAGAAGAAATAAATCAGTGGGCCGAAGTTCAAAACTAAAATACATGGAAATGAAATCAAGCCCAAGGTCCATATTGAATACCAAAGCAATGTATTCATGCTTCACACCTGAGTATCCAATTCTATCACCTTTTCCAAACCCGTTCTAGAACCTAAGAAAAGAAAACTTCTTCTTCTCCCATTTCAGTCGACTTATCTTCTTTGTCTCCCATCTTTTTACCAGCATATCAAATCAATCTGTCATCAACTCATCACCATGCCTCTATCACCACTTTTACCTTGTGAAGACTAGTGGCTTACCTTTTCTATTACCATTCAGTCATAACCCTAGGCTTTGACTCATAGGATAAGCTAGGGATTGATTTTCTGCAAACATCATCAACATCAGCGCGCAATCGACGGAATTAGGGTGGCTGTTTATAATGAAGTTTATTCACAAATTGGGTAGTCAAAGACAAGGTCAGGCGTGAAAGCTAGGTCTGAATTTTCAGACCTCTACATCATCAACATCAGTCAAATGGATGAGGATAAGTGCAGTGGCGGTAGATGAAGGAAGAGTCTTGCAAAGTGGTGAGTTTCGAGAATCGAAATCCCCAAATATTATAATATTTCTGTTGAGAATAAGGATTGAAATTTGGGGAGAAACTGGGCAGAAATCTGTGTATAAAGAGGGGTTGTTATGTTGTGTAAGGGCATGCAGTGAGTGAGGGGAGAACTTAGTTTTCATCTCTTGCTTTTGTTGTTAAGTGACTTAACAGAACTCAGTTGAAAAGAGATGAGCTTCCATTTTATGAATATCAAAACTTCATATGTTTCTATAAAAGCTATGTTCTAACTTTCTTAGCTAGGGTATAGATGAAACCCTTAACTTTATGCTAGATATTCATGTTTTGATATTATTCTTCTTATGCTTAATTGAATAGAGATACTTTGATCTTTGCAATGAAAAACACACATCTTACACCTTGTATGTCTTGCATCCTAGGTTGTTAGAACTGTAATTTGTTGCATCAACTTATATGAAACTTATTCATTTAATTTGTGATTAGTTGTACTGTCATAAGACAACTAATTCTAGGGGTTAATACCTTAGTTGTTATCGAAATATCCAACTTCAGATTGCCTTTGGTATGCGGCAGACTTGCATCTTCACCGCCATCCATTATAAAAGGAAAAGAATAATATGGAAACCCCGAAATCATCTAGTATAGGTGATAGACACATTTTTTGTGTCTGAATTGTCCTCAGTGTTGGTATTGTTGGAACTCGATTTTTGTACTAATATTGTTTTTTTATGTATTTTTAGGTATTTTTGGAAATAAATATTTTTTGGAAAATTCGGCTCGAAAAGTTGCGCGGAACACCCCCGGAGGACATTTGATATTCGGACTCCCATTTTGGATAAGGGGTAACCCAATTACTAAGGGGCACCCAATTGATATTCGCACCCCCAGCTGTTGGATAAGGGGTGACCTTCTTCTCCATTTCAAAAACGAAAATTGGCGGGAAATCTTTTTAACAGAACTGGCAGATTTTGGTTCATGATTTGGAGGGGTTAGAGTGCGATTTAATGGCTGAAAATTCATGGGAAGACTTTATTTAGCTTAATAGGCGTGGTAGGGTCGTTGGAATCAATCCAGTTTGGCTGGTTAGTCGTGTGGAAGGAAACGAGTCTCTCGGGTTTTTCCGAGCTCGAGTGTGTGGTCGAGAGGTTTCTGTGTACCTGATCCGTGTTATGCCACTTCTGGAAGATGTACCAGCGTGTAGGGAGTGTGTTTGAAGCAATTCAAGTCTCGGATGAGATTAAAAAAGTTAAGAAAATATTCCCGGAATATTTTCTTTAAAACTAGTAATGAAGAAAATATATGGAGTTATGGAGGATATAATTCGTGCATGAGAGGCTATAAAAGGTGCTGTGAGGTCATAGAAGACGGACGGAGAGTTTGGGAGGTTTTAGAACGCTAGAAGAGCCAAAAATCGAAGTTGCAGAGAATTTTTTTCTGCTGCTGCATGAGCTGAAGAACACGAGAACAGACAGCCCAGAACAGTCGTTCTTCAACAGTGTTTAAGACTCGCATCTGTGGGTCGTAGTTTTGGGACAAACTTAAATCAACAGCAACAGCAACACTTTAAATATATCGTACTCTGTAACAGTTCGGTTTGTAACAAATATAATTGTTACAAACTCGGTTTTAATAGTTTTTCTCCATTTCATCATTTGTACACCTCCTTTGAGCAATAAAAATGGATTTTGAGCGTGTTTTCAACATGATGAGCTAGACCCTAACCTCCGGGGCGAGGGAGGAAGCCATTCTTCCAAAAGTTATGTGGTAAAATTTATTTATGCAATTCTTTTATGATTATTTGCACCGAATGAAAATTGAGTAAATGATTTTTATTAATTAGTTGTGTTTTCTCTTGATGAAGTATGCTTAGTTTAGGACTTTTGATACTTCATGCTTGCGATTAACAATTAATGTTTTGAAAATCTAATTTAGGCAATGATTAGAATCACAGTTTCTTTTGATTAGACTTATATTGTCTAGAATTGCATGATAAACTTTAACATTAAATCACATGAATTTTGGTAAATGGTGAAATCCTAAACCCCGGTCTCTCCATAATTTTCACAAAACTTTATATTGAGTTTGTTATATTTTCGCTTTAAAAATTAAGTCTAAAAATCTGCTTTCACAAGTCTTAAAAGAACCTTCTTACTACAACATCATTGATAAATACCATCAATTTTTGGCGCCGCCGACGCGGACTTGGACTTGTCTTTATGCTAGAGTTTTTAGATTTTCTTTTAGGTTTTTATTTATTTGTTCTTCTTTACGTTTTGGGTTTTTGTCTTTTTCTTTGATTTTGGGATTTGGAGCGAAAGAAAAATTTGCCAAAGCTTTTGGTGGATACTTAAAGATTTGGAGTTAAAGACAAAGCGAAAGGAGCGAAAGAAGAAGATTTTTTATATTTTATAAAAAGAGAAAAAAAAAAAGAGAGGCATTTTTATTATTTTATTTTTTTAGATATTTTTATTTTTTTATACTTCCTTTTCTTTTGCGCCTTTACTTTTTGGACTTGGACTTTGGACTTGGACATTCTTTTATTTTTTAAACCCTACGGAAGGGTAGTATTAAATATCAAACTGTTTGCAGAGAAGGACGGTGATTACGATATCACCTCGGCCCTCGGGTTCGTACACGACATTGGAGTCGTGGCCCGAGTCGACTACAACGGTTCATCCCCGTATGGTACGGGAGGTAAGTTGTCGAAACACTCGCGAATCCCCACAGCGAGTTCTTGTATTCCTTCGTTTGCATATATGTCGAGGACTTGAAAACGGCTGTTTTAATTTCTTAGTAAAGGGCAAGGACTGGCCATATAAGATAAGGGTTCGGATTTCATCACCGTTCTCTTCTTGCCCGCCTTAGGAAAACGATACTTAACGCGAACCTAAGCTTTAAAATTTGGAATAGAACGAGACCGATAGGGTAACGAGCTTAGTAGGAAAGTCGCTCGAAAAATATTGGTTATTCTTTTAGCATACTTCGAAGTTCATGATGGTTTTGCAGCCCGAAGTTGAATGCGTGACTGCGCCGCCTTGCAATAGCGGTGAGGCCTTGGGTATCAAAGCTCCACTGAGCTTCCCTCGCCTTGATTCAACTTACTTTAACTCGGATTGATCCAGAGGGGTTTGCTCAGATTGTAACGAATTCCCTTTCGAACGATTAGAAGCTGGTCTAGAAAACAATCTAAGTGGAGCCATCATGCTTTTTGTTTGCTAGATATCATTAGGTTTGTTTGTGGTGGAGTCAGCCTTGTTTGTGTTTGCATAGAACTTCCCTTCCTTTTAGGATTTTTCTTTTTCTTTTGTTTTTCTAGTGTATGCCCGAGGTCATTAAAGAACGGGCTTGGAAAAGAAACACTCTAGGTCGTTTGATTAGTGAAAAACCTAGTAGTTCTTCTTGTGAAGGCGGGGAGCTCGAAGACTCTTCTTTTGAGAGCCCCGTTTTTGGAAACTTCAGTTTTGAGAATCTGTCTCTTTGTGAGGAAAGTACCCCTAGTACTTCCGCTGTGCCAGCGATGGCTACTTTGAAAGATTACATGTTCCCAACTAGGACCAACCGAGCTTCGTGTATTAAATTGCCAGCCAATACGGCTAATTTCGAGATAAAACCTAGTCTTCTTCAAATGATCCCTATATTCTTAGGAAAAGATGATGAGAACCCTTATTTTCATATTAGGGACTTTGAGGAAATTTGCGGGACAGTTAGAATAAAAGACCTTACTGATGAAGTCTTGAAACTTAAGATGTTTCCCTTTTCCTTGAGAGATAAAGCCAAGACCTGGATGAACAACCTACCATCTGGATCCATTGAAACATGGCAGGAAATGATTGCAGCTTTCTATATGAAATTCTACCCTAAGCATAAAACTGCAGCTGTTAGGCAGAAAATTAGTGCTAGTGTGCAACAAGAGGGAGAGTCTCTTTATAGGTTTTTAGAGAGATTCAATGATCTCCTATCCCAGTGTCCTCACCATGGATTTGATAATATGAAACTTGTGGAGATTATTTATAATGGTTTAGACTATTCGACTAAATCCATGGTCGAGTCTATGTGTGCCGGTGAATTCACAAATAAAACTGCTGATGATGCTTTTACCTTCTTAGGAACTATCGCTGAAAAATCCCAACAGTGGGAGCCTTGTGTTGAACCCCCTAAAAGACTCTTGGTCAATAGAAGTAGCACCAATGTGGTAGATACAAGCTTCGAGTCAGATGCTAAGTTTGCTGATATGTCTAGAAGGTTAGAAGCTTTGGAAATGGGCCAGTCTAAAAATAGGTTCCTTGATGAACCTAATAGAGCCTCTCAAGTCTCTAGTTGTGGAATAGATCCCGATAACTCATTTTGGGAAGGTCATGTTAGTGAAGAACAAGCCCATGCTGTCTATAACAACGCTAGGTTTGAGAACCGTCAGAAGTTTGAACCCTACTCGAGACCTACAACCACAGGTTGGAGAAACCATCCTAATTTTTCTTGGTCTAAAGGCCGGAATCAAGGACAGTCTAGTAATTCTCGGCCTCCCCAGGTTTTGGTTATACTCGGAACCCTTCGAGTCAAACCCAGGTTTGAGAACCCTTCGGATAAAAAGATCACAAGTTTAGAAGAGACTCTCGCCTCGTTTATTAAAAGCTCGAAAAGATCAACCAAATGGTTGCGCAAGGGATAGAAGAAAGTAAGAGTATAGGTTATGCTAACTCTCAGGCTATTTCCGAGTTGAAAACCCAGGTTAGTCAGATAAATGAGTCTCTGAGGAAAAAGGTAAGTTTCCTAGTCAATCAAATCCTAGGGGGGTCCATCAAATATCTTTAGTTGGTGAGGAATCATCAAACCATGTGAACTCGATAAAAACCCTTAGGAGCGGTAAAATGGTAGACAACAAGGTAGCCATGCCTAGTAGACATACTGTAGTTCCACCTTCTACATCCCAAAAGGAACCCGTAGCTGAGGAAACTGAAACAATCCCTAAGGAGTCCCAAGAAATTCCTGATAGGACTACCTTTGTGCCTAGAGCCCCATTTCCGCAGTTGCTAGCCCCAACAAAGAAAGAGTCGACTTTCAACGAGATAATGGAAACATTTAAGCAGGTGAACATCAACATTCCGTTATTAGAAGCAATTAGGCAAATGCCCGCTTATGCCAAGTTCCTTAAAGATCTTTGTACACGAAAGCGTAAGCTTAATGTCCAAAAGAAAGCCTTTTTAGCTGGTCAAGTAAGTTCCATTCTTCTGAACCGGACACCCCATAAGTATAAGGACCCTGGATGCCCCACCATATCTTGTGCGATTGGTAATCACATGGTCGATAAAGCTTTACTTGACTTAGGAGCTAGTGTTAACTTACTCCCATACAATGTGTATACCCAGCTAGGACTTGGTAAGTTAAAATCGACTAAAATGACACTTCAGTTAGCTGATAGGTCTGTCAAAGTCCCTCGTGGTGTCATAGATGATGTTCTGATTGAGGTTGTTAAGTTTATTTATCCAGTGGATTTTGTTGTTCTAGACACCCAACCCGTTCAGGACCCAAGTGCTCAGATCCCAGTGATTCTAGGTCGCCCATTTTTAGCCACAGCTAACGCTGTCATCAATTGTAGGACCGGGCTTATGAACATATCCTTTGGTAATATGACCACTGAACTAAATGTCTTTAATGTTGCTAGACAACCTTCTGAGAATGATGATTTAGAAGAAGTGAATATGATTAGCACTTTAGTTAAGGATTTAGTTCAGGATAATTGGCATGACACTCTACTGGGAGATTCTTTAGATGAATTTGAGGAAACCATTCTCTTAGACCAGATGTGTGATCAATCTTTAGAAGAATCCCTTGAGTATTTTAAAGACTCTACGGACCCAGAAATCCAGGAAATAGTGTTAGGTCTTTCTAAGAGTAATGATGACCCTAAGTTTTGGGATAGAGAACTAGAAGAATCTCTTGAGTATTTTAAGGACTCTGAGGATCCAGAAATTCAAGCAATAGTTAGAGGTTTGTCTGTGAGTAGTGAAAACTCTAAGTTTGGGGGTAATGATGGTTCTTGTGATCATCACGTATCCCTAATTGAAGTCCCTAACTTGGGACTCGAGCCTTGTGCGTCTGAGATATTTCTTGAGTCTATTCAGACTCCGCAACCTGATCCTCCTGATACTGTCCAGGAAGTAACCCAGGTATTAGAGACCCGTTTTTCGGATGAATCTATTTATCAAGATACACATATGAAGCTCAATTATGCTACCCAGATGAACCTAGTTGTCTTGATGAAACCCTAGACGAGGATGTGCTCCTTCTATTCATTTTTCCGAACCAAAGTGCGGTTATCCGATATTGGTGTTAGCTCTATTTGGTCTTATGGACCCACAACTTTTTCGGCTATTGGTATATGACTTTGGAAGGTGAAGATCCTTTTCGAGGTATTTGATGTCTGGCTGAAGAATTTAAACTTAGCACTTCTTGGGAGGTAACCCATGCTCATGCAACACGGTAATATCTTTCATTAACTCTTTTGCTCCAAGTGGTAACAGTTTCTCATTGTTCATGCTTTTAATTTCATCTTTAGAACATTGAGGACAATGTTAGATTTAAGTTTGGGGGTATGGGAGAAACTTTTTAGTTGCAGAAACTTTTTAGTTGCAGTAAATAAACTCCAGAGCCTAGAAATTTATGTTTATTAAGGTCGGCACTAACCAATCTAAGTGGATGGAAACATCTTGGTTGTAGGAGTTGAGGAACCAATCTGATTAGATGGAAACATCTAAAGAGTCTATTCATAAAAGCACGAGCTCGGGTGTTATAAATAACATGATAGTTTCACCAATCTCGTTGAGTCCTTTTCACTTTTTTTTTTTTTTTTTTGTTTTTAAACTATGTTTCTCTAAGTGATTAGGTGGGGCCCACGAATCAAGTTGTTACCAATGCTAGGGTGAATTAGAGTGATTGAGATGCAAAAAAAAAAAAAAAAAAAAAAAAAAAAAAATTTTTAAAAAAAAAAAAAAAAGTTGAAAAAAAAAAAAAATTGAGACCAGACCATTAGACCAACCGGAATAAATTCAATAAAGTCGACCACTGGAACCCTTGTATATGCCGGTTGTGTTGACCTAGAGTTAGGATTATCGACCACTGGTTCCCTTGTATATGCCAGTGTGTTGATATTAGTCCAGACCAGTATCTCAGTCCATTAGGATAGGTTCATTTTGGCGGAGGCCTTCAGACAGATATAGGAAACATCGATCACTTAGTAAACATCAAAACCATCTATGTTTTTCTCTATATCCATCTTCTCGATCTATCCATGTGATTAGTTTTGACTCCGGGTATTGATGTCCATAGTGTGACTATCTGAGTAGAGCTCGTGACTTATATATGAATTTTAGTATGCTTGAGTGCAAACTCGTGTACAAAGAATTGGAATTTCGCATCGGGGGGTACTTCCTCCTGTAGTCAATAAGTATGCCAACCAAGGAGATTCTTTAGTGCCTTCCAAGGTTCTGCGTAGATAGCTAGGGTCCTGGAGTAAAGGTTTTGTGGGTACACCTGCGGTAAACCCTCCTGAGACAACACTCCGCCACTAGGGCCACCTAGGGGTTCAAATGATTTTTATTTTTTAGAATAAATTTGCTCGAGGACTAGCAAATAATAAGTTTGGGGGTATTTGATAGACACATTTTTGTGTCTGAATTGTCCTCAGTGTTGGTATTGTTGGAACTCGATTTTTGTACTAATATTGTGTTTTTATGTATTTTTAGGTATTTTTGGAAATAAATATTTTTTGGAAAATTCGGCTCGAAAAGTTGCGCGGAACACCCCCGGAGGACATTTGATATTCGGACTCCCATTTTGGATAAGGGTAACCCAATTACTAAGTGGCACCCAATTGATATTCGCACCCCAGCTGTTGGATAAGGGGTGACCTTCTTCTCCATTTCAAAAACGAAAATTGGCGGAAATCTTTTTAACCGGCGCGATTTTGGTTCATGATTTGGAGGGGTTAGAGTGCGACTTAATGGTAAAATTCATGGGAAGACTTTATTTAGCTTAACATGCGTGGTAGGGTCGTTGGAATCAATCCGGTTTGGCTGGTTAGTCGTGTGGAAGGAAACGAGAGTCTCTCGGGTTTTTCCGAGCTCCGAGAGTGTGTGGTCGAGAGGTTTTACGTGTACCCAGATCCGTGTTATGCCACTTCTGGAAGATGTACCAGCGTGTAGGGAGTGTGTTTGAAGCAATTCAAGGCTCGGAGGAGATTAAAAAAGTTAAGAAAATATTCCGGGAATATTTTCTTTAAAAACCGAGTAATGAAGAAAATATATGGAGTTATGGAGGATATAATTCGTGCATGAGAGGCTATAAAGGTCTTTGTGAGGTCATAGAAGACGGACGGAGAGTTTGGGAGGTTTTAGAACGCTAGAAGAGCCAAAAATCGAAGTTGCGAGAGAATTGTTTTCTCTGCTGTGCATGAGTGAAGAACACGAAGAACAGAATGACCCTGCAGAACAGTCGTTCTTCAACAGTGTTTAAGACTCGCATCTGTGGGTCGTAGTTTTGGGACAGACTTAAATCAACAGCAACACTTTAAATGTATCGTACTCTGTAACAGTTCGGTTTGTAACAAATATAATTGTTACAAACCCGGTTTTAATAGTTTTTCTCCATTTCATCATTTGTACACCTCCTTTGAGCAATAAAAATGGATTTTGAGCGTGTTTTCAACATGATGAGCTAGACCCTAACCTCCGGGGCGAGGGAGGAAGCCATTCTTCCAAAAGTTATGTGGTAAAATTTATTTATGCAATTCTTTTATGATTATTTGCACCGAATGAAAAATGAGTAAATGATTTTTATTAATTAGTTGTGTTTTCTCTTGATGAAGTATGCTTAGTTTAGGACTTTTGGTACTTCATGCTTGCGATTAACAATTAATGTTTTGAAAATCTAATTTAGGCAATGATTAGAATCACAGTTTCTTTTGATTAGACTTATATTGTCTAGAATTGCATGATAAACTTTAACATTAAATCACATGAATTTTGGTAAATGGTGAAATCCTAAACCCCGGTCTCTCCATAATTTTCACAAAACTTTATATTGAGTTTGTTATATTTTTGCTTTAAAAATTAAGTCTAAAAATCTGCTTTCACAAGTCTTAAAAGAACCTTCTTACTACAACATCATTGATAAATACCATCAATAGGTTAAGCGGTGGATTGATTGCCCTAGTGCCTCCTTGTCTGTTCTCGACTCTTATTGCATACCAATTTCTGTTCCGTTTGTAGTTTAATTCTCTTAACAATCATCTAGTCGTGGACAAACCTTTTGATTTGAATTAGTAAAGTAAAGTTTTGAATTCGACTTCACACTCCCCTAGTCTCTGTGGGTTCGACCCGTATTTGCCGTTATCTATCTTCTAGACACCGTGCACTTGCGGTTTAGTATAATTGTAGGTATTGTTTCTTGGCCTACCAGCTGTCATGGCAAATGGAGGGTTTAGCCATCCCCCATAGAAACCGGCCTAAGGGAAGTTCCTATGGGAGATTTGCCGATTTAGAGTTCATTATGGACTCAACAAACTAGAAATGCGAATGGGCGGACCTTAGATTTTGAGGGCTTGCTCACTGTGGCAAAAGAAGAGACGCGTGGTTCATCTTTAAGTGCCAACGACATAAGTTGTGTCGCGGCGGTTGAAGTAAAGACGCTGGTGACTTATTTCGTGTGTGACAATGTAATATTAATCGTCCAACGCCTACATAAAACGGCTCCATTAAAATTCTCTATAAATACTAATTTATCATTTCATATCAAATTACACCTTTTATAACCTCAAATATCACTCATATCTCTTCTAATTTGAACTTCATTTTCTGAAAGATGTCTCTATTTTTATTATTTCGTCTTGTGCGATATGCTGGAGAATAAAATTTGTCCAGTTGAAGGAATTTGTGTTATAAACTCAGCTTACTGCAACCAAAATACCGAGAGTGAATTTATGCAAGAGCATTTACTAAAAAAACCTACAAATTTTTCTTTTATTAAACTGAAACAGCCTGCAATGGCATCCGTAATCCGAGTCGTCATGCTATATGTGACTTACAATTTCGTTTTGAGACGACTAACAAAGAAATAATTGAATTTGTAGCTTTATCCATTCAAAACAATTTGTTAAGAGTGATGGATAAAATTGATGCTAAGTTGGTAAGAAGATATGTGAAGGAATGGTAAAGATGGAAAATGATAGTCTTCTGTTTAAAATGTTACTTCGAAATATTTAAGGTGTTGAACAAAGTTAACCACTCTAAATGAAGACGTCAACTGAGTAGTAAATTAATGCTAATTAGTATATAATGGTTATATAAATTGAATGGTTGTTTTTAATAAGAAGTAAACGTAATGCTTAACTTAACCCCTATATATTTTGATATCGACATAAAAAGTAATTTTCATTAATTGAAACTAGAAGGCGGTGACTAAATATAACCCATACTAATATTAAATGTAACCTTCTACAAATATTAAAAACCTTATTCATGTGGATAAACAAAACATATTTTGATTCATTTTCTCCCCTCATCCTCGCAGACGCACCATCAATTTTGACGGAGACGCAAACTGCCATTAATCACTAAGCCCATCGACTTACTAGACTACAATAATTGCAGTGAGAAGTTTGGCCTAAAAAACAACATGGGATCATTAGGATTAATAATTGCAGTGAGAAGTTTGGCCTAAAAAACAACATGGGATCATTAGGATTAACATGCAACCATATGTATTCTAAAAGACATGTACATTAATCATTAATTAATCACTTATCCTGAAATCATTAATCAGTCAACAATCATTAATCTGATTCGATCTCTAAGGCGCATTACCGGTAGTGAAGAAAAACGAAAACGATCAACCATTCGTCACTTCCACAAAATGAACAATCTTGTTGATCAAGGATAGACTGAATTCCACATTAATTTTCCTTTGATTCCCCTACAAACTAACAAGTAACAGATGCTTCTTATCCACTTACTTTTACAGAGTATTAATACGAATAAATCACGAGTGTAAATATTGTTGGGGAATTAAGTTTATGATTTATTATTTAAGACTACTAGAGAGAATCAATTTTGAGGTTCTCAATATCCAGGGCAGAAACAGAATGAAAATTAGGAAGATAACAAATGTGAGTTTTGTTTACCCATATTAATATGGTTAATAATTTTACTAAAGGGTTGTATTTAACTTTAATAGGGGTTATATTTAGTCACTGGCAATTAGAATTACATTAAATAGCAGAAATAAAAGCGATAAGTCTTCTAATTGTGCTGGTCATTTGTTTTTAGCGTTTTGATTCTAGGCTTCAAGACCTGGAATACTTCCACTAGCCAACAAATTTAAGAATGTTCCTACATATCCGTACAGTTGAAAAACATAAGTGGTTGGTTGTAAATAATATGGTAGAAATGTAGAAGAGGTTGGTTGTGGTGCAGTAGGACAATAAGCTCCATTCTGGTTCTAGGTTGGAGATGATGCATAAAGCGTCTCGGATTTGGTTGAATTAATTGAAGTTTTGTCGCAAGAACAGTTTGTACTTTAGTATATGTCAATCGTTTGTCTTCTAAATTATCGTGCCATGACACATTGTGACTAGAAGTACTGCCAGAATCTTCACGGCCATCAAAATTTAAAATTGAACTCAATCCAAATAGGATGATATCTACATGCCATTTCCTAACTGCGTCTAAGTGGAAAGCAACCATTTGTTGGTTTATCCACCGCAAATTGTTACACTTTATCCTCAATTGATCTTCAGTGGTATTTACATCGTAATAAGGATAATTATGTTTCACAAATTGTTGGAACTATTGCGATCGTGGTTGGTCCTCTTGTGAAGTTATACATGCAAACCCCAATTTACTTCAAAAATATTTTATGAAGATGATCCATCTGTAGGATACGTCATTAAACATGGTTCTTTTGGAGATGGGTAGGTGTTGATGATGATTTTTAGCTTAGGGGTAAAACCGTAAAACCCTAGTCAGACAATGACGTCACAGAACTTGAGTAATAATGTCCAAACCAAGCACATTTATTGAACCCTTTAATTTGTCGCGAGAGAAAATTACCAGGGTACCTTTTTTAATGTTAATTAGGGTTTCGACATGCCAAAACCCTAATTCTCACACCGCATGTGCCAATGGCTAGCCATGCCAGCCACACCTATCGCGCCAAGGCATGCCAACCATGCTAGCCCATCTTGTGCCAATGGAAAACCATGCCAGCCCACACCTACCGCGCCAAGACATGCCAACCATGCTAGCCGCACCCTGCCAATGACAAACCATACCATCCACACCTACTGCGCCAAGGCATGCCAACCATGCTATCCGCACCCCCAGTGCCAATGGCAAACCATGCCACCACACCTACCGCGCCATGGAAAACACACCTTGCCATGGCCCCATGCCAACCTAGTCGCGCCACCTTGCTGGCCTTCCCTACGCGGCTACCAAAACGAAGGCGTGCGACAATCAACGGTCGCCCTTCAATCCTAGGAGCAAATCCTAGCCGTCCGAGGTTACCAAACGACCTTTGGCCCAAAACCCTAGCTTGGTCACGCCAAACCTTGGCCCCACATGCCAAGCCAAACCGCCCCTAGCCAAGCTAGCCACGCCATGCGCCCATGGCAAACCCTTGGCCCCGCCATGCCAAGCCAAACCGCACCTAGCCAAGCTAGCCACGCCATGCGCCCATGGAAAACCCTTGGCCCCACATGCCAAGCCAAACCGCACCTAGCTGGACTAGCCACACCATGCGCCCATGGCAAACCCTTGGCCCCACATGCCAAGCCAAACCGCACCTAGCCAAGCTAGCCACGCCATGAGCCCATGGAAAACCCTTGGCCCCACATGCCAAGCCAAACCGCACCTAGCCAAGCTAGCCACGCATGCGCCCATGGCAAACCCTTGGCCCCACATGCCAAGCCAAACCGCACCTAGCCAAGCTAGCCATGCCATGCGCCCATGGAAAACCCTTGGCCCCACATGCCAAGCCAAACCGCACCTAGCCAAGATAGCCACGCATGCGCCCATGGCAAACCCTTGCCCCACATGCCAAGCCAAACCGCACCTAGCCAAGCTAGCCACACCATGCGCCCATGGCAAACCCTTGGCCCCACATGCCAAGCCAAACCGCACCTAGCCAATCTAGCCACGCCATGCGCCCATGGCAAACCCTTGTCCCCACATGCCAAGCCAAACCGCACCTAGCCAAGCTAGCCACGCCATGCGCCCATGGCAAACCCTTGGCCCCACATGCCAATCCAAACCGCGCCTAGCCAAGCTAGCCACGCATGCGCCCATGGAAAACCCTTGGCCCCACATGCCAAGCCAAACCGTACCCAGCCAAGCTAGCCACGCATGCGCCCATGGAAAACCCTTGGCCCCACATGCCAAGCCAAACCGCACCTAGCCAAGCTAGCCATGCCATGCGCCCACGGCAAACCCTTGGCCCCACATGCCAAGCCAAACCGCATCTAGCCAAGCTAGCCACACCATGCGCCCATGGCAAACCCTTGGCCCCACACGCCAAGCCAAACCTTTAACCCAATACCCTAGTTTGGTCACACCAAACCGCGCCAGGACATGCCACGCCAATAACATGCCAACCTAGCCACGCCACCATGCTGGCCTTCCCTACGCGGCTACCAAAACGAAGGCGTGCGACAATCAACGGTCCCCCTTAAATCCCAGGAGAAAATCATAGCCATCCAAGGTTACCAGACAACGCATGGTAACCTTTGGCCCGAAAACCTAAGTTTGGCCACGCCAAACCATGCCATGCCAACGGCATGCCAACTGTAGTTGCAGGAAATCCCACACTACACCCCTCACAAGAATCCATACAATCAAACCATTTTAAGATGAACAATTGTAGATTTTATTGATTAAATTCTTGAATGCTTACAAGATGAAAAGGAAATTATCTAAAGAGTTACAATCCCTCTAAACTTTTTCTCTCTTAATGACTTTCCCAACACTCGAAAAAAGATCTCTCCCCTAATAAGCATGTTCGGCTCTTTATATAGGGTATTACATAATGGATCACAGTTAAGCTGTCCTTTATTTTAGGGAACGACTTGCGAAGTATCGCAAGTGTACAAATGTCAACTCTCGCAACGCTCCTAAATCTCGCTAAGTGTTCACGTCTTTCTCGTGTTGAAGCTGTCGTCATCTGTTGCGTCATTCTTATCTTCAATCTGCGACACCTTCGCAATATGTTGTTCATGGATTTCGCAAGAGTACTAATGTTGCGATATTCTGATCCTACATCTTGCCTCTTCTCATGTCTTCTCTGCGAAGAAGAGAATGTCATGAGAACTAGTATCTTTGAAATGCCGCAACCGTTCATTTCCCATGTTTTTTTTTTCTGCATTGACATGATCTTGTACCCTCACACAAAATTTATTACACGTATCTTTTCTTCCATCCATGTTTTGACACGTCCTTTTCACTTGTCATTTCTCAACCGTTCACGTCTTCTCTTCACATTAAATGTGTTTATTTCTTCGAGGATTCTTCTTCCTATATATATTCTCCTCATTTCTTTCTTCTTCTCTTTTACTTTCCCTCTCGCTCTCTCTGCAACCTTTCTTCAATATCTCTCTGTAATTTCCGCTTCTGCTACTGTAAACCTTCTTCTTTTTACTTCCTTTTATCTTCAATCTTCTCTTCATTCCCATACTCTGAAAGATGCCTCAAGTTGGTCACAGATATGAAGTTCTTTTGGGTGAGGTTCAAAAGGATTTACAAGAGAAGGGTTTCACATTATCCACTATTCCTAATCAAGAATCTAAATCCATTCTCTCTGCCAAATTGTTTACTAATCATCATTGTGATGATCAAAAGATCATAATATCGCTAGGTCAGATTCTCGCTGGTCTTCCCATTCCTCTTTATAACCCAGATCTTCCTTTGTTTTATGAAATTCTTGCTCATGCGAAATTCTCGCGAGCTATATACCAATTAAGCGGAGATTGCATCCGCTTAATGCTTGAGTTCGCCAACCGTGGCGCTGGTAGGGGATCTCTTTATCCCATAGAAGTCAGAAATCCTAAATTTGCAGATTTAGAGATATTTCCTGAAAAGTATTTGGTGGAGAGTTTCTTCGAAAATTATGAAATAATAACTATGAAGAATGATAGAACTCGCTGGGGTGCACGTTTGAAGAGAAAAGAAAATATTCCCAGCGACAAAATACTTATGCAGGATATTGATTGGCATTCTGGCAAGAATAATGTCCCTCGTTATTCCAAAGATGACAAATGGTGCGTCTATCCACTACTTTTGAATGGACCTTATATTTCAGGTTCAAATGTGCTCCCTGCGAATCTCGCCAACTATCAACCTTGGGTATTTAATTGGCCTGAGAAAGCAAAAGAGGTGCTTCCTAAATTTCGCTCAATTTGAAATCTTCTCTCCTTTTTATGCCTACTAACCTTGCAAAGTTTTCAGATTATCAAGCTGAGGAAGAATTATAAAAGAAATGCTAAGGCGAGTACCCTAGCAGCACCCCGTTCGATCTCGGATGAAGTAAGAAATACTTTTCTTTATTATTTTTTAACAATATTGTTGCCTCTGTTTCTTATCTTCATTCGTGTGTGAAGGTTGGTGCTGAAGTTATTGGAGAAGAGGAAATTTCTGAAGCTGCGAAAGCCAAAGGCAAGAGTAAAGTTTCTCTTCACAAGAAAAAATCGCTGCCCCACCTTCAAAGAAGTGAAAGATTCATTCTCCCTCTCCTTCTAATCCTCAATCTAGTGAGAGTTCTAATGACGAAGATAATGATGATGTTGACATTTCTCTCGCAAAGGAGAGTTCTCCACCTGAATCTTCTATGGCACAATTGTCTGGTATCTTCTCCGACTCCATGCAAGGGATTGGAGATGATCGTCTCTCTGACACATGCAAGGCTCTCGCAAGTATCTGCGATGCTCCTTTATTAGAGGGTGATGATTCCCTTCATGGGGTCTCTAGATCATTGACTCCCAGTTTTCTAAATTCGCTTGGCGTACTGGTATGCCTTTGTTCCTCTGTTTCTTTGTAATTTTTATTTTAAGCTATATCTCAATAATTTCTTCACTTTCTTTCACAGACCGGTAGGGCTTCCTTCGCCGTTGCCTCAGATCTTGAAAAAAGGCGCGGTATTCTCGCAAAGAAGAATCTTCAACTTCACAAGAAAAATGAAGAATTGGAAGCTGAAGCTGCTACCCTTCGCGAAAAGACTAAGCAATTAGAGACTGAGTCTTCTACTCAGAAGAATAAAATATCCAGTCTTGAAAGCGCCAATCAGCAACTTTATGGTATAAAGCCTTTCCATTTTTCTTTGTTTTGTTTTCTTATTATATTCCCTTATCTGATTCACCATTTTCGCAAACGTCTATAATCTTTCTGATGAAGCCATTCTTCTTCATTCATTCCATGACCATATGGATAACGATGTCCTTCTTGATCACCTCAATGATTCTTTGAATAGTTTTGCAAATGACAAGATTAAATCTCTTCCTCTAAATGAACTTCAATTTAAATTTCGCCTCTTAGAAGCTGATCATAGGTCTAGTTTAAGCTCATCCAACCAATTCAAGCGTCTATATCTTAGCTCTAAAGAGAGAATTAATATCTTAAGAAAGAAAATCAGCGGTCTTATAGATGATAAAGATCGTATTGCTAGTCAAGGTGCTCAAGCATTAGCGAAATTCCAAAAGGCTCTTCTTGAAGTTCAAATTGAACGAGATGAATCCAATCGCAGAAATGTTTGCTTAGTGAAAGAGAAAATCAAATTCGCTCCCTCCTTCTTATAAATAATGATGATGAATTCGCTTGGGCTGCGAAAGTTCTAGATGACGCCAGAAATAACTTAGGTGTTAATGTTAGTCTTCAATTTGAGCATACTGCCTTGGTTAAAGATATGATTTCTGACATAGAAGGTTGTTAATTGTTCTTCTTTATCTAACTGTTTGTTTTTCATGAAATTGTTATTAAGTTACTGATTCATCGTCACATGTTCGCAGAGGATGAAAAGAGGTTTCGCAAGAGGATTGAAGAACTTGAGTCTAAGAAAGAGCAGCTCGCAAAGGACTTCTCTCTTCGAAATAACAAATATTCCCAATTAAAGAAGCAACTACAAATCACTATAGCAAATTTCAAAAATGATGTTGTTCTCTTTCGCAATCAGACTATTAAGACAGTCTGCGATGACAACAACATTCCCCATTCTTCATATCCTTGTCTTCTTGACAAAATCCCTGTGAATATCCCTCTTTGAATATCTCTGACAGCGACGCTAGCGAAGAAAAAGAATCAAATGAAGGCGAAGAAGTAGAAGAATCTGATGGAGACGAAGAAAATGAAGAAGAAGAATCAAACAAGAAATAATTCTTTTTTCTTATTTCTCTTTTTGTAATATTTGTACAATCCTTCTTTTAATCTTCTGTTTTTGTAATCTTTTGTTGCGAATTTCTTGGATCTTCATATATTAGTTCTACCTTTGTTGTTCCTATCTGCACATGTTAAAAAAACAATTCTTTTTTGCAATATAGTTAGTCAATATATTATCAACCTTTGCGTAAATCTATCATGTGAATACAAATAACATATGTTTATTTTATACATTCCCATACTTGCCTCTGCTATTTGTATTCAAATGATGGATTAAGCAAGTCACTCTTAAATGATAACATGCCTCATTCTCGCAGCTATTGCTGCTGAATCAAAAATTAAAACTTCTCAAGAAAGTATTTCTTGGTTGTTTCCAAGATCCTCTTATATGTGGTCTTATTTTGCCTTCCTAGTTAAAGGTCTTACTGTGCCACCTCTCGTCATTGCGACAAAATCGCTGGACATCTTTACACTTTCATGTAATGACCCATTGATTTTGCCTTATCATTTCTCTAGTATTGTTGCCTCTGCAGGATATTTTTGTTGCAACAATATGACAGGCCTAGAGATTCTTGCGAACATATAGCCCCATGACATTGCCGTCTTGCGACGAAATCACAGGACGTCCTTACATTTTCATGTACTGACCCATTGATCTCGTCTTATCTTTGTATTTTGTATTATTGCCTCTTTAGGATTGTCGCACAAATATGACAAGCCTAAATTTTCTTGCGAAAATAAAGCCTCATGACATTTGCGTCTTAAGACACTTATCAGCTCCCTAATGGAGGGTGCCGCCCTTATCATCTCTCTGGTTGCCCCTTCAAGGAGGCGTACATCGGCCATACAAGACTAGCTCCCCCCATCCGGTCTTAAAAACAACCAGTTTTTTTCGCAGCCTCTTATCCCTTTTACATATAAGGCTTATGGTTACGAGACTGCACCCTAAGTGGAGTTTTCTTCGGGCCGAGTGCAGCATATGACAAGACTTGCCAAGAATGGCCGAGACACTTCAAATGCCCCAGGCACTCTTGGCTCAACCGTGTACCTCGACGCCTTGATCATATGCTGACTTCTTAGAAGAGACCCTCGATCGTCCAACCCAAGTCATAAGCTTAGGTTGAAAATCCAAGGTACCTCTCCTGGATGGGCTTTATTGACCCCAAATCTCCATGACTCAGGTTCCAGGGGCGGTGTAACCTTTTCCCTGAGCCATGTTAATAGGTACCCCCTTTTATGACGTACTTTAGGTCTTACATTTGCCTCTTGCGAAATTTTGATTTCGCGAACTAGGGTGTACGCCATAGCAGGTTCGCCCCTTTCTTTGACATTGATTTTGGATTGTCTCTTGTCATTATCCTTGCGATAGTTTCGCATATTCTTTCTTCGATTATCATAGTCTTTGCGTCTTCAGCATATCTTTGTTACTCAAAAGTTCAATTTTTTATTTTATTTTTTACATATCTTTCGCAAGCCTAACATCAATCATTCACTCCTTACGCCTCTTATTTATGTTGCTCTCTTCTTCTATATTATTCAAATTTCCCAGTATTGCCTTCCCTTTTGCGAAATCATCGCCATTTCTTACTTTCAGCAAGCATTGGTTTTGCGATGTATTTTCTTCTCTCTTTTCTATTGCATCTACCATCAATCTTTCCCTTCTTTGTTCTTCTTTGATGTTTTATTTCCAATTCTTCTTCCGTGCAGCTCTTTCCTCGCAAAATTCCACATCAACTTCATAGCATTTCTTTCCTTCAATCCAATCTCCTTTTATGACTCCAACACCACAGGGATGAGGAAATTTGATGCACTGGTGAAATGTTGATGCTACACCCAAAATCTCATGTAACCAAGGTCGCCCAATCAATGCATTATAAGGTGATTCCACATCGACTATGCAGAACAAAATTTCTGTTGATAACCCTTTCAGCGGTATTCGCATATGAGCTTTTCCTTTAGGCTTATTGGCAGTACCGTTGAAACCATAGATTTTGTAAGTTAAAGGTATCAGATCTTCATCTTTTCCTCCCATAGCTTTGTAAGTATGATAAAAAAGGATATTCACAGAGCAACCCGTATCAATCAAATTTCCATTGATTGCCCATGAATTTTCAGCTTCATCATCTTCATCATCACTAGGTTTTGGGTTAATCTCCAACCTTACCACTAATGGGTTGTCATGCATCTCTCCATCCTCAGGTGCCTCTTCTGCGGTAAAAGAAATAATCTACTTTTGCCATTCCTTTAATGACGACGTCTTCGCTATGTTCATTATTTCTCTATTATCGGCATCTCTTGCGAAAACCCTACTGAGAATGCTATCATGAAAATCTTCAATTGTCCTGTATGAATATACAATAGAGTTGCAAAATAAATTCTTTGCTTTCGTTCCAACTTCTATTACAAATGTTTCTCCTCCTTTTGTTGTGTTTACTCTGCGAATTTCTGGCGGTGGTGGTAATGGTTGAGACTGAGGTTGATTTTTTAGAAAATGATTTAGTTTCCCTTGCTCTATCATTCTAAGGATGATTCTTTTTATATTTCTGCAATCATTTGTTGAGTGTCCATGAAAATGGTGATAAGAACAAAATTCATGACTTTTGTCGCTCGGAGGTGGTTCACTTCCCATGTTCCATGGCGCGGGTATGTTTTCCATCAAGATTATAGCTTCCCATATTTTCTCCACACTAGTATTCAGTGGTGGCATCTTGATTTCTTCCCATATTACCCTATGATTTCGCTGTCCTCTATGATAATTCTGCCTCTGACTTCCATAAGTTTCTTGTGGCTGATCAAGTCTTTGAATTTTGTTATTTCCGCCACGGTTATAGAAGTTTCTCTCCCTCTCAAATTCTTCTTGATCACGACTCCCCATGGCTACTAACTTCTGCTGACCATCACCCGTTATTTTCTCTTGTTGCCCCTGCGAGGTGCTCGCCACTGTATTTATCAACTTAGGTAACAAGCTTGCATTCGCAGCTTTTGAACTTGTGTTCACAACTGGGTATGATTCCATCTCATTTTTCTTTTCCTCCAGAGAAATATACTCCTCCTGAAGTTCTCGCAACTCAGTCATTGTGATTGTATTCTTAATTCTAAAAACTTGAATGTATAACAGATTGGTTGCGAACATAGCATTAATGAATGATAGAATGAGATATCTCATCCACACGACCAGCCATATCACTACACATTGTCTTCCATCTCACGGTTAGATGTTTCAAGCTTTCGCCAACCCTTTGTTTAACCCAAATACATCTTCAATGCCAGGTCGCGAGGAGTTATTACTTATGTATGCCCCTAAAAATATAGCCTGCAAATGGTTGAAAGATGTTATGGTATTCCTTGGTAAACCTTCAAACCATTTCAAGGATTCTCCTGTCAAACTTGATGCAAAATATTTGCACAATATAGCATCATGGTTCTTCCACTGTAGCATACATCTCACATAAGCTTTGACGTGTTGTACTGCACAAGTTGTTCCATCAAAAATGCTGGTTAACGCAGGTAAATTGCACTTTGGGGGTATTCCTCCTAATTTTACTTCTTGTGTGAATGGAGTCTTCGCATCTTCTTCTATGGCTTCATCCAATTGTCTTTTACCTCCTTCTTTTTTTACTATTTAACATTCCTCTCATTTCCGCTAAATCTCTCAAAATTTGTTCATTTATACCAGAATTTGGATCCATTGGTCTTTTTAACTCCGCCTCTCTTCTTCTGCGTTCATATCTGTTTTGACTCTCTTGTTCATCATTTTCTTCTCGTCTTTCTCTGCGATCCTCTCCTTCATTTCTTCATGAATTCGCACACCATTATATCTATCATTTTCTCTTCTTTGCTGCCTTTCAGCTCTCCTTTGTACTCTTTCATATTCTTCATTGATATTACCGTTGTTACGATTTTGTTCTCGCCTTCTCTCCCGATTATCATGATTGTTCTGGCGAATCGCCTCTTGTAGCTCCTGTTCTTCCACTTCTGCTCTCAATCTTTTCCTCTCGCAAGCTAGTCGTGCTTGCTCAGTATAGTGTCTTTCAATTTCATCTTCCATTTCTTTTTGATTTCTCTGTGCTTCTCTCCCATGCAATATTCTTCTTCCTTCTTCCTGATATTCTTCATCACCAGGATTATTCCGCCCCCGATGTTGCCTATTTCCTTGATTTCTATTGTTTTGCCCATTTTGAAGAGTTTCAGAACGTGGGATATAACGATCTTCTATTATTTCTCTTCTTTCGAAACGTTCTTCGCCTGGATTTTGCACTTCCTCTCGATTTTCTTCATTAGCATTTTCTAGAGGTAATTTCTCCTTATTTCTTCTCTAACTGATCTTGAGCTTGACCTTGTAGTGCTTCTCGACCTTCTATTTTGTAATCTCATGTTTTCCATCCTCAACTCATGATTTTGCCTTGTTAAATTTGCACTTTCTTCTGTTTCTAATCGCCTTTCTTCATGTATTATTTGTCTTAATGTCTCTAATGCTGCGATTTCTTCATTTCCATGAATTATTCCTCCAATTACTCCTTGGTCTCTCTCCTCTCGTCCATTGTTTACCAATTGTTGTTCTTCTCCCCTTTCATCTACAGAGTCCGATCGCCAAGTATGCACGCTCACTCTATCATAATCCACAACTCTATTCGGTATTGGTTGAATTGGTGGTTGAATTTGATTTTCTTCATTATTCCTTGCGTTCATTCTTGAAGATTCCCCCATTTCATCTCTCCTTTCTCCAGTAAGTCTCCTACTCCTTCTAACGGTTGTTGGTTGTTTTGATGCATGTCTCCTTCTAGCCATCTCTCAATCTCAGTGAATTGTTGAAAATTTTATGAAATTCCTTTCTTATTACTCCAAATTCTTTCAAATCACAACGTCAATCTTCACTCTCTCCCTGTTTCTAGCGCCATTATGTAGTTGTAGGAAATCCCATACTACACCCCTCACAAGAATCCATACAATCAAACCATTTTAAGATGAACAATTGTAGTTTTTATTGATTAAATTCTTGAATGCTTACAAGATGAAAAGGAAATGAGCTAAAGAGTTACAATCACTCTAAAATTTCTCTCTCTTAATGACTTTCCCAACACTCGAAAAAGATCTCTCCCCTAATAAGCCTGTTCGGCTCTTTATATAGGGTATTACATAATGGATGACAGCTAATCTATCCTTTATTTTCGGAAACGACTTGCGAAGTATCGCAAGTGTACAAATGTCAACTCTCGCAACGCTCCTAAATCTCGCTAAGTCTTCACGTCTTTCTCGTCTTGAAGTTGTCGTCATCTATTGCGTCATTCTTATCTTCAATCTGCGACACCTTCGCAATATGTTGTTCATGGATTTCGCAAGAGTACTAATGTTGCGATATTCTGATCCTACAGAGGTTGCTCCCAAGAGGGATGATGTAATGACCATGGTCGCATGTCCAGGTAGTAGTTCCTTTTACGATGAATGATTATTACTGGAGAGCCCGGCGCCACGAGTCTTGGACTTGATAAGGGACTTAGCGAAAAGACCTGGTGGACATCGATCGACTGTAGAGGTTATGAATCCCGTCCACGAATTTCTGCTTGCATGTTGTATGCTCTGGAAGCTGTAGGAGCCTCATACTTCGTCGAAATTTGGTGCTTGACCCCAAATTTTGAAGCTAAGAGACTGAGTTATCATATGAGAAAAGAATCACCCAATTTGGAGTTGTCTAGGTCAGCCAAAGAAGCGTGCACATTTGTAATTTGGAATCCCGTGCAAGTTTTCAGATTCCGTGAACTTGAGTGTGGAGTCCATATTTTTCAGGTCGTATGTCCGATTGATGCGCACTTTTGGTATGTTGTAGAAGAGACATAGATGAACATCTTTAATTAAGGAAGTATTGTCCCATTCCTCACTCATTGGTACGTTTTTGTAAACCCATGGGCTGAAGTATGTTGTATCTCATTTGTAGAGGTGATAAGAACATCTTGTAGAAGACTTTGGATTGTGCCAGCCCATTTTGCAAGCTTCGGAAAGACCTTCATGTGAACATATTTCATTTATTCACACCTTGATATGAATCATTAGTGCTTGGAGAAGTCTGATACATCGAGTAACACTTCATAGAATAGATAGTTGATGAAGCGGGATGTTGCTCATAAAACCGTTGTAGATGCTGAGATCAAGGATGGTGTTCCTCTAGAGATTATTGTTGATGTTGATACCATGGTTGAAGTTGCTCCAAAGACCGAAAAGGATAGAACCATGATTATAGATATAATCTTTGCTCCTTCATCCAAAGGAGCCTTTACATTCGCGAACTAGTTGACGGGTTAAGCATTCTCAAGATGAAGGTGTACCGATCATCCCGAATTCTTGTGAAAAATATAACTTTATCACATCCCGCTTCGTCGGTGACTCGACGTTGTTGTGGAAGATGGCAGCACCGGTCTTCATTTTGGATATGATCGGTGAAGAGAGGAAGTTCCTCACCAGGGGTTTGTAGCGTCTATTGATGATGTTGCATCTGCTTCAGAAGTCCTATTGATTGATCGTGCTGCCGTTGAATCAACATATCATCGTCGAGATTTTTATACTGAAGCTAGAGGAGCAAGGTGTACTCTTCGATTGGGAGTACAATTTGAAGGCTTCTTATATGCTTGAGCATTGAAGCGTCATATCTCTTGAGTGTTGAATATCTTAGGTTTGTCTCGACTCCGAGTATCTTTTGTTGATCCAACATTTCTTTTGCGGTAGGATTTTACACTTGTGCAAACATCAAAGCTTTCTAATTTTGTGGCACACATGGACACTCATGCAAGGCTATGGAGAAACGCCCAAAGTGTTCATTGCCATGCTTGGATATCATCTCAGTAATGAATGTCTCAGCGAGATGCTCGATTCGGAGAGATAGTGGAGCTATCCATTCATAGCGTCTTGCAGTTGCCAAATAGAATTGAGTCCCCATGCTAGGATAACATGTGAGGAAATAAATTATATATGTTGATGGAAGGAATGAGACTTGCCTCGAGTGCTAACCTCTTGATGAATGTCTATGCATCTTTTGCAGGTTCTGCTTCAACTCGCCAAAGTTCGAAATTCCTCCAGGTGCCTTCGATGATGGAATGTCCGCCAAATCTTCCGGATCGGCTTTCTTCGGGAGAGATGTGCAACCAAACGCGCTTTGTCAAGACTCCATCTTTTTTTAGCGTGGATCCATGATCTTTTGAAGAAATATGTCATATTCGGATCTTTTTGATTATGTGAAACTTGGTTTGGCCTGTGTTGAACTTATGTTCACTTTGAGAGTGATGTAGCCATAAGTATTTTCGAACGTTCTTTAAGGTCTCCGATTGAGACGGATCATGAGCAAGATTCTTGTCGAGTGATGCCTCACACTCGGTGGTTTTCAAATGAATTATGTTGATGGCAAGTTGTCAGATCGATCAACATTCTTCCGAACTCATTTCCTCTCCTCAAGATGGAATGTGGTAAAAGTCCCTAGTCGTGCATCTTCAAGGAGTATTTCCTGGATGGACAAGACGTCCGACATAATATTTGGCACTGGTGGAACATGTCTTTCTTTGTTTTAGACAGATATAGCAATTTTAAAGATATGCTCGATCAACGATTGAATCCGGCTTTGATCTTGTTGTTCGTAGATGGAGAAAGTCCTTGATCAGAGGGGATCTCTCTCGTGCACTCCTTCGCCCCGAGATTAAATTCTCCCGATACAACCTTTTCTCCGAATATGCATTTCAAAACTTTGCAAGCTACTTGTGGGGTGATTGACTGAACCCGTGGAAGTGGCAATAACGAGGGTTTTCCATGTCTTCCTCACTGGGTCTCTTCAAATATGGCAATTTGATTGCACCATCTTGGATCCAAGCATCTAGTTGTTCGAGCACTTCTCCAATGGGAGAGGAAAGTCAGCATCTTTGATCAGAGTCTCGATGTTGGCCAGAGCCCGTACATCTCGGGTTTGTCCTTCTTTGGCGTCTTTTGAGGAGTCGAGGTATGCTTGTTCGGAGGTTCAGCTCTTGCGCTTGCTCCTTCTCGCAACAACGAGGGTTACAGTTGTATTTCTTGTTGATCATACGTAAGCTTCGAGTATCTCGCGATTCTTCGCCTTTGTATATTTTGCTCTTTCCAATGTAGCAGCAAGGTTTCCATCTCTCTGCCATTCATGAAGCTCGAGAAACTCGAATCGAAAATTTTCCAAAGAGCCTTGTAGACCGGAGCATGCCATTGATACACAAATCTACCAAATGGCTGTTCTAGGACATTTGGGTCATGACAATCCAAGACCTCGGACTCTCGAATATCTTCACGTAGTCACCTGGGGTTTTCATCGACTCCTCCAAACATTCCTTCCAAGATCGCAGAGAGTGACTCTGCCGACTCACCTAAGAAGTACTTTTGAGAAGGCATTAATCATTTCTCCCAAATTGTTAATAGTCCCTGACGCGATGTTGTTGTACCAGGTGTATGCCCTGCCTTTCAAAGATTTTGAAAATTCCTTGAGAAGAACAACGTGGCTGTGTTCATGTTCTCCCAAGGCTTCCGGAAACGAGAGACATGTTCTCGAGCATTTTCGGGCTCCATCATACAGAGAGAAAGTTGAGAGGTATAACCTTTCGAAAGAGGGATCCTTTGCGTAGCGGCATGATAAGGAGGCTGGTGACGATGGACATGTGATGTCTTATCCTTTCCACGGCTTCAAGAAGGCGCTCCAAATCTTCCCGAGTACTTTAAGAAATCGATGATTCTTTGCCGATGAATCGTCTGAGCCTTTGCGACTTCGTCGTCAATCCACCGTAT
Organism: Papaver armeniacum; assembly: GCA_023531295.1. Taxonomy (NCBI): domain Eukaryota; kingdom Viridiplantae; phylum Streptophyta; class Magnoliopsida; order Ranunculales; family Papaveraceae; genus Papaver; species Papaver armeniacum. Next base: position 52,468 of record JAJJWW010006304.1, on the reverse strand, counting down.
GAATTGGAATTACCTCGATCAAAGATATGAGGATTTCTCCTTCTCTTTCCTTTCCTTGAGTTTTCCGACATTGTATCGTTGGAGCCTTCGCTGATTAAATAGATCCTTCTGTCGTAGCCATATTTGTCTCGATTTTTTGCAAGAGCCTCTTGCACTTTGATGAGATCGAAAATGGTGGGTGGTGGGTTTCATCTGACTTCCTCAAGGTGTCGGTCGAACAGAGGATGACCTTCCGTGTTAGAGTGAGGAGGAGTGCCATCACCATTGCCATAGGAGACTAATGGTTTCCGGGATATCCTCGTTGTCGTTGTTGTTGTTGCTAGTGCTAGCGCCATTTTTTGTTGTAACCCTGAACTAAACCAGACCTAAGACCAACCATCTTGTGAAACTGTGAGATTGCAACCGAGATATTAATCTCCCACCGTGGTCGCCAACTGTAAAATGGGAAAAACGATTTGTCAAGGTTTTTACTAATTGAAGAGTCGGCCGTGGGAGACTCCTTGAACCGAGCAAAATGTTGAACCTCACACGAGATGCACCGCAAGAAGAGAGTGCTTTTAAGTTCGGAGATCAATCTGCAAGACTTCGGCCTAAACCAAGAACAATGGCCGTTCCAAATTCAATCCGATCACAAGAGAGGAGGGTTGATCTCAGAGGGAATTCCAAAATGCGTGAGATAAATGGTGATCTAAGATTGTAGGTGTGTTGTGAATTCAAGCGTGAAAATGCTCAATGATTGAATTTTGCTCAATTGAGAGTGAATGCTCGTACGATGAGTTCGTAGATAAAAGATTTTCTCAGATGAACTTGCCGAGAATTCTTTTAGACGAATGTTCGAGTGTTCGAATATTGTCCTTTCAATCAGGATTCGTAGACATTTTATAATGCCGGAGTTGAAACACCATGATCCCATGAAGTGTGACAGTTTGCTAGAATCGAGAGCTGGGGAAGTGGGAAATCATGTTAAAACCAGCTTGCTCATCGTAAGTGAGACTTGGTTAATTTTCCACCCACTACTTTGTCGACTCTTCCAACTGATTGCACGACTTTCTCACATTCTCATCGTGGGTGAACACACGTGCCGTAGACCGCCAAACCAAAACCCTAGTTAATATCCCCCCATGTGACACGATTGAAATCTCGTGATTTGTGAAGTCAGTTGCTGACTTCATGGGACGATGAGTCCATGTATTAACGAGTTGAACATGATTTGGCAAATGTTCTCAAACTCATGAATCAAATATGTCTCACCGAGATGAGGTATTATTATGTTGATTATCTAAGACGAAAAACCGTGTTGCTGAATTGTTTAATAATATTGATAGTTGAACCAATATTCTTGAATCTCGAGAAAATATTGCCGGTTCGAGCAAATATTACAACTGAGAATAATGCTAGTTTGAGCAAATATTTCCTGGTTTGAGCCAATGTTGCTCATTTGATGAATTGTCAGTAGCATGACCAAATAAAATATTAATTTTAAGATACCGACTGGTCGAGTAAATAAATAAAAATGTTGATCATGGAATCAACATAAAATTATCGAGTATTTGCATCCGCCGTAATCATGTTTCAGAGCTCGGATTCAAAAACCTAATTTTTCCCGAAATGATGATTTATTGCAAATCAATCTGCAGAGGGAAGTAGCACCATTAGATGGGACTGACGAGTCCACCATGTACGCCAAGATGCTCGAAACGAGCAAAATACCAAAGTCTATCGAGGACCAAATTGTGAAAGAATGATTAAATGTTGGTTTAATCATTCATTGAAATAATGCTCAGTGTGAGCTACAAATAATAAAACCTAGCCATGAAGAGATGAGGAACCGACCAAGAGGTCATGGGACCGACTCTTGTACATGGGACTAATGGATGGTCGTTTTAGCAAACTTCCAATTTTTTGGAAAGAGTTTGAACCTAATATGAGCAATTGAGCAAATTAGGTTAAAATCATTAAAACATGTGGAACCGGATGTTTGCAGGCCTTAGAGCCACCCTTGGTCGGTCAAGGGGATGTGCTCGTGTCACCATAGAGTCCGTGTCTCAGTCCTGAGAGCTTTAGTATTTTCCAATGCGCATTTGAGCAACATTCAGAGAAAATATACAGTAATCCAGGGTTTTGCCGAAACTAGGAAAAATACATGAGATGATGAAAAATAATCAATAAACAGGGATTGCAAGGTGTGGGACCGACCACTAGCTAAGGCATGGCCACGGCTGACAAGCACTTTTCCCACACTTCCCCTGGGCTTCTATGTAATTTTATGTACTTTCCGATTTGAGGGAAATTCCATGAAACGGAGAGTTTTATGAAATTAGGAACTTCCATGAGATGAGGGAGATAAAATAATAATAATAAAAATAGGGAATGATGGAGTTGTGGGACCGTCAATGGCCAAGGCATGGTACGTCAAGAACAACGGCACACCTCTGTGGAACTCTTCCCAATTTTATGTAATTTTTCATGATTTTAGGGAATTTTCATAAAATCAAAGAGATTTGTTGAAACCAAGGTATTTGTTGAAATCGTGAGTTTTCATGAATCAAAGAAAACAAAACAACAAACAATAATAAAATAATAGGCGTGTGGGACCGGCTAGGGCATGGCCGGCCGGCTAGAGCCCGGTCCCACGAGTTTTTCCTAATTTTATAATATTTTTCATGATTTTAGAGAAAATTCATAAAATTAGGGAATTTTCATGGTTTTAGGGAAAATTCATGAAATCAAAAATTTTCATAATTTGAGAGAAATAATAAAATAATGGGGACGTGAGGTATGGGACCGGCCACGGCTAGGCATGGCTTCGGTCGACCGGCCGGTGCTCGGTCCCGCGACACCTTTCCCCCTTAATTTTATTATTTTTCTTTGGTAAAATCATGAGATTAGGAATTTCCTTGAAACGAAGGAGATTTGCCGAACGAGAGAATTTTCACGAGATCGTGGAAAAATAATAAAATATGACAAAATATAAAATTGGGCACGTGACTGTCACTAAGACTGCTCAAACATGAGCCAGTCTGGCGCCTTTGCTAATATTTTATTATTATGATTTTTCCTTCCCCGTTTTGCATAGGTTCATCGTTCATTCATATTTTGAAATGCTCGTTTGCGCATTCAAATGCCGGTTTGTGCATTACTGCCAAGTACACTTGCACCATTTTAGTCGTGGGATTATTCGATGCTCGTATGTTCTGTCTCTGAATATTTATCACTAACCCGTGGAATTATGTCGGGAAGTACCACGAATTGAAGTGACAAAATATAAACAAGAATCGTAGAATATTGCATGTTGGATATTCGTACGATTAGGAGATACTTGATCGATGGCTCTATACTAGCAGGCTTCCTATCTAGGAGCATTAATTATCCAGGGTTGAGCAATATGAACTTGCTGGAGTGTCATATTCCTCTTTGTATAATCGGGAAAACATGGTTGCATCCCGAAGACGTTATTGCTCTATACTAGCAGACATGTTGTCCAGAGCCGTCCAATCTTGTGATTCTATACAAGATGAGATGCGACGTGGTCTCGACTGGGAGACTACATCTACATCTTCTCCGAGAGACTTTCTCGATCGTAGGTTTTATGGCATGAGCTTTCACGCCAGAGACATGAGTCTCGCTAAGACTATCCGATTGCCGATCCTGAGTAATCCGAAATTGCTCGCATTCATGAGATGTGTCGTAGTCTCACTGGGAGACTACACATCTACATATTCTCGAGAGACTTTCTCGATCAGAGGTTTTATGGCATGAGCTTTCACGCTTAGAGACATGAGTCTCGACACTCATCCCATTGCCGATCCGAGTAATTACCAATTTCTCGTATTCATGAGATGTGTGGTGGCCTCGGTGGGAGACTACGCATATACATATACTCCGAGAGACGGCCTTCTCGATTCGAGATTTATGGCATGAGCTTTCATGCTTTAATGAGAGACATGGGCCTCAATACTCATCCGATTGCCGGATCCATAGTATAGTTTTACAAATTTTACCCTTTGTCGAAAATACACCATCTACACCAGTTAGTTTATTTTCTTGCCAATGCATAAAAATAGTGGTTTTTTTTTTTTCATCTTTTGAGTGTTTCTCATAATCCAAATCTACATGTTGTTTGGTTCAGTTCAATTGAATTTTAGCTCCACTCGCATTTTTCGTCTAGAAAAATGTTGTTTAGTTTGCCATATCCGGTTGCAGCATTTGAAATTACCCCTTTAACAGTTAGGGGTTGGTTTCCCTTAGTGGTCATTCTGGTTGTCAATTTTCGAAGATTCATTCCTTTCGGACTCAATTTTGGTGCTAGTTTTCATTCCGCTGATTATTGTTAGATTTTATACCCTTTGATTTGACCCCAGCAGCCACTTCCCATTGCAGCCCCAATTTTGGGCCAGAAACTTCCATAATCTCTCGCCTTTCCTTTTAACAGATACTACACTGATTTGATGGTTCCCTTTCTGTGGCTACAGGTCGGTAAGTTCCCTATTGTATTGTTTTTTGTATTCCACTCTGTCAATTTCCCTTTCTCTAGTATACTTTGGTTTAGTCTTAAATATTTGTTTGTCTTTTCCCTTTGGTATTGTTTCTTGGTACTCTGATAACTGTGAGTCCTTTTCTCTAGCCATTCTTTCCTTCTACCTGTTAGGAATCTTCCCTTGCACCTTTACAGGGTTTTAAGCCGATCAAGCATCTATTTCATTTTTCTTCTCTTGGGTTTAAGTTAATCTTTCCATGCTTTTATTAGATAAATAATATCCCCTCCCTTGTCTCAGTTGTTTAATCAGTGTTTTTTTTTTTTTTTGCTTTATTTGTGCCAAGCCTCTTTCCATATTGTTTCAGTCTGTGGTTCTAGTTTGTTGTGTAAATTATTCAAATCACTCCCCTTGTCGGAACATATTCATATTTTCCCTAGTTGATTTGTTTGATCATTTCCATATTCATTCAAGTGACATCATGAAAATCCTTTCTTGTAATAAAGGTTGAGGTGATTAAAGTGGTCCCACTTTTGGGACTTCAAGATGCGGGTTATGAAGGAGCACCATTCACATGGTCCAATAATATAGAGGGTGATGCCAATATATGTGAAAGAATAGACAGAGCATTGACTTCATTTCAATGGTCGCAGAAATTTCCCGACACTATGGTGAGTCATCTTCCTAGAGTTGGTTTTGATCATACACCTCTCATTTTTTATTCGAATCCGAAAACAAAAAAATACAAAAACCATTTAGATGCATTACATCGTGAATGTCTCATCCAACATTATCATCAATGGTTGCCAACTCTTGGAATTTCCACTCAAGTATTACCCAGGATACAAACATTTACTCGAAGCTTCAACTATTATCCTTGGATTTATCTCAATGGAACTCAGATGTGTTTGGAAACATTCACAAAAACATATAATCCCTGAATTAGGATTGAAAGCCTACATAGAGCTGGAAAATATTACGGAAACTTAGATAAAATAAAAAATCTCCAAGCTGAGCTAGGAAAATGGTACAAAATCAAAAATGATTACTACCATCAAATTTCAAGAGATAAATTTTTTTAAAGAATGTGACCAAAACACGAAGTACTTCCATGCTACAACTACCAATAGGAAAAGAATCAATGCTAATAAACTCTCTTAGAGAACCATCGGGCCTGTGGATTTTAGATAGAGACCAAATCAATACCCTCTTGATCAACCACTTCACTCAAATAAGCACATCGCATAACAACAACGTGGTGGAAGATTTGTCAAGCTTTATTGAACCTTGCGTTTCTGAAGAGGAAAATTCTTCCCTAATAATTATCCCATCAAAAGAAAAAATTTGGAAGACAATTTCCAACATGAACCAGTGGGGAGCGCCAGGTCCTGATGGGTTTCATCCAGGCTTCTTCAAAGATAATTGGGATATAATGGGTCCGGATATAATTTAGGCATTTCAAGAATTTAAAACCGGAAACCTAAACCCGGAATTGAACTATTCCTTCATAACTCTGATACCTAAAATATCCACTCCACAAATCCCATCAGATTTCAGACCGATCAGCCTGAGTAATACAATTTACAAGATCATATCTAAGATTCTATCAAACCTAAATCCAATCCTAAACAATATAATTTCCCCAAATCAATCTGCCTTTCTGCCAGGGACACAAATTACATACAACATTATCATCGCTCATGAGCTTATTCATTCAATGAAAAACTCAAAATCCACAAAAGGTTATTTCACCTTAAAGTTAGATCTCTCTAAAGCTTTCGACAAAGTGGAGTGGAACTTCATCAAATCGGCTCTTTCAGCACTAGGTTTTGGTGACACGTGTGTAAAGCTAATAATGCAATGCATTTCAACCACCTCTATTTCTATCCTCCTAAATGGTTCCCCGGGTCCGAAATTTACCACTTCCAGAGGTTTAAGACAGGGTGACCCACTTTCACCATACTTATTTTTAATTTGCATGGAGATTATTTCTAGACTCCTAGAAAAGCAATTTAAAGAAAAAAAATTCGAGTCTTAAAATAAATAAAGATGCCCCCGAACATCTCTCATCTTTCTTCATAGATGACTCGCTTTTTATTCAAAAGCTAATCTAGGTGAGGCAAAAAATTTATTAGACATCTTATTAAGATTTGGAGAGATTACGGATAGATGGTTAACCTCACGAAATCATGTATCTACTTCACCCTAGAATTCATCCTAACATGGGAAAATCATTGCGAGAATTCTAAAAGTTCCTTTAATGCCAAAAATATAGGTATCTGGGAACTCCTCTCTTCTTCGATAAAAATAGAAAATAAAATTTTGAACCTTTGTTACAAAAATACTATGCCACTCTTCAAGGCTAGAAATCTAAATTGCTCTCTCAAGACAGAACAAATTCTAATAAAATACATTCTTCAAGGTTATCCAACTTACCAAATGCAAGTGCTAGCTCTTCCCAAAGAAACGTTAGACCAGATGGACAAAATCCAAAGAGATTTCTGGTGGAAAAAAGACAAGCCCAAAAATAGAGGAGGATATATATTAGGGCTTGGGCCAGCATCTGCAAGCCTATATCCCAAGGAGATCTTGGAATCAATAATTCCACCACTTAACATAGCTCTCCTTACTAAACTAGCTAGACGTCTCATCTCATAGCAAGATCAACTTTGGGCTCAACTTCTCAAAGCAAAATATTTCCCAAACTCTCATCCTCTGGAATTCTCTAGATCTTCCAAATTATCTTGGATTTGGACTAGTATAAAAAAAAGGTTTGGATCTCATTAAAGGAAATTTTATCTGGCAAGTAAAAAATGGAGCTTCCAAGAAAATTTGGGAAGACAATAATGGGTTCCTAGCACATAAATTATTCAGAAGCCTATTAATATTCAAGAGTCGGTTCCATAGAGGGTAAATGAGTTGATCACTCCTGAGGATACATGGGATCAAGAAAAACTTGATACTTATTTTGACCCAGAAATAAAAGCGAAAATCCTAGCTATTACTCCAAAAAGACAAGAACAAGACAAAGTCAGATGGCAACATCATCCTTCGGGAACCTTTTCAAAGAAAAAATGTTTATAAATTTCTCATAAACCAAGATCAATAGAGTAATTCATTAACCTCCTCATGCCTGGAAAAAATATGGAAAATCCAAGTAATCCCAAGAATAAAATTATTCGCCAGGACATTAGTTCAAAAAACACTTCCAACTAACTCAAAACTCCTAAGCGCGTAATTGGAACATAAACACGTAGTGTCCAATGTGTAATTCCCAGGAGAAAGAATCAGAACAACATCTTTTTCGCGCTTTCCCCTTTGCAAGAACAATCTGTTTGGTCTTTCTCTAGAAGCGGTGAATGCTAGAATTACTTCGGATTCATAGAAAATTGGATTAAAAGTGTGGATCACGGACCAAGACTTCACTCAACTATCGGATAAAATAGCTATTATATATATCCTGGTTCGTTTGGAAGCACAGATGTTCGGTAATTTTTGAGAAAATAAACCCAAACCCGATTCACCTTATGGAGCAAATCAAAAAATTTCTAAACCAGAATACTCAGGCAAAGATCCAAAACATAATGAAGATTGAAAAAGGAAATAACCACAAAGAGATATGGTCTGACCTATCTTTGTATTGGATAATATTTATTGATGCGGCTTTCAAAAAAGAGGATTCGACCATGGGATATGCTTTTTTACTTTATTCTATGGACAACGAAACATTTATGTATATTGAAGCTGGTTCGGAGTGGGCTTCCTCAGCCTTTCATGCAGAATCAAAAGCTTTACTAAAGGCATCTTCATGGTTAAGTAAAAATATATTATCCACTGTCTCAATAGCAACGGACTGCAAAACTTTGGCGGAGACGATCAACAAGTCTTGCAAAGATTCTCCTTGGAGTGCGGATAACACCATACAAGAAGTGAACTTAATACTGAAGAAACTTCCTTAAGCCTAGTAAAGTATATAAATGTGGAAATATAACTCGCTACGGACCACATAGCAAAAGAAGCTCGAGTAAAGCATCTTTGCACAGGTTCTCTCACATTCAAGACGTGGTTTTACAATCTAGTGTTATTTCCAACGTTTTTGATAAAAATGAGATTTTAAACATGTTGTCCTATGTTTCTTGATTAATATAATTCTTGTTTACATCAAAAAAAAAAAAAAGATGATAATATAAAATTACATGTAAAAATCCTAAATATCCATTAATGATTCTTGAGTATTGAAATCAAGAAAATCCACAAAAATAAAAATAAAATTTGATCAATTAAAATCTGCAAATTTCAAACCTCCTATAAAAATCATTTCTCTTCATATAACTCGACAAGATCAATTTCAGTTGCGATAGCTCTTTAGGTAACTGAACCGCGTACTGGCAGTATCATTAGTAGTTGAGCTGATTTTAGTCGCTGAATACCTTTAGCGACTAAAAATAGTTGTAAGAAAATTTAATTATTTTTAATACAATGATTAACCAAATTTTTTCCGATTTTTTTCTTATGAGCAACTAATTCAAAAATGATTTGTGGCACCTAATTTCTTGCACCCATTGCACCCATCCACGTGGCTTTTAATTTCTTAATTTTTTATTAAACCGTAGAGAGAATTATTGTTTTACTTTTTATTGTTTATTTTCCACTGTAGATTATAATCGACTTATGTGATAGACACATGGTTAATTTCTTTGGACCAACGTATTCCATTTGAAACGAATCGGGTTTCACTCTTTCACTAATAAGAAAAACGAAGAGGAACAACATTATAAAAGACGATGAGTTTGGTTTTTCCTCGATTCAAATCGGACATAGTCAGTAAGTTAATCATCATTTAGATCTTGTGTTGATTATCATTTAGACATATTGCCCCATGTACTAAATAAATGGAAAGACTTTATTTTAATTCATCTCCAAAGTGATTTGGTTATTGAGAAAGTTTCACTAAAGTTTCCAAACCGATTACATATAATGAATAATGGTATCTTGGTGATGTTAAAACCACAACTAGCTTAATAGATGCAAGAGTTTTAATAGAGATGATGGTCTATAAATAATTAAAAAGGAATGTTGCTATCCAAACATAATTTTTTGTAGGTATCGTTATGTCTCCTATTACTTGCAGGAGCTTTGGAAGAAAAATGTATAGAGTATAAAAGTCTAAACAAAAGCATAAAAGAACCATATGATTTTCTGCACCATTGGACTACTGAAGTATGAATTCTTCTCAAATCGATGTCTAACATGTGAAGGGATTTCCAGAACAAGGCAAAGATTCAAGATTCACTAGACCGACAAATAGATGATTGTGCGAAGCATGGAATGCCGAATCTCCCATTTGTTATCTTTGGTTAACCGTGCATTAATCCACATTTGCACTCACATCGGTTAGTCTTGTTTTGTTTAGCTTCTGTTTTTATTCACGCTAGGCTTACCTTGCTTATTACAACAGTAAGACACGCTCGACGATCCTCGATGCATTCTTTTCATGTGGTTCTTTCCTAACTGCAAATCCCGTCTCCTTTCCATGTCTTTTATAATGCTTTATCTCACGTGTTGTATTAAAAAATTCTCATGTATAGACCTCATTGTCTCCATATCCACAGTTCTCATCGTTCCCATCATCTTTATATTCATCATCCTCATCGCCCCAACATCGCTAGTTCAAATCCCCATCCTCATCCACCTTATCATTCTCATCATCCTGACATAACTGAATTCATGGTGTTCAACAGTCTACGACCATCTACAAGTAAACAAAAATAACCACTGTAAGCACAACTTCATATAAAAAATAGACAAAGCATAAGCATAGACTTAATGGGTTTCTGTAACTCAATTACCACATCTAACACTACAGAGAACAAATATAATACACAAAATTCCAAAATAATTCGAGCAAGAAACAAGTTTGTATCGATAAATTAAATTTCAGCTGAGTTAATTCATCTTCTTAAATTAATCTTAGATTATATAAACATTGACAAGGGAATCGATCCAACATGAAAAAAGTGAATAGAAAAACAAATAAACCCAAATTGTAAGTTGTAACAATATAGGAACAAGGATTTTACCTCTCAAATCACCCACAGATGGAGTAAAATAATACTGATCTTAGTGAATCAATGGGTTAACCTCACCAAATCTACTGAATTTGATTGTATTCTTTGAGATAGAAAAGAGGGAAAATTTTCGTAGTCGAGATCTAGAAGAAGGGACTTTCAGTTTCCTTTTCTTTTGGCCGTAATACGGTATATTTCTTAGATTTGAGAGAGAACCGTATATTTATTCTATGCCGTCGATTATAATCTACGGCTGGAAAATAAACAATAAAATTAAACAATAATTCTCTCTCTGGTTTAATATAAAAAAATTAAGATATTAAAGCCACATCAGAATGGGTGCAAGGATTTGGGTGTCTCAAATCATTTTTGCTAATTAATTTCAAAATCTCCTTCTCTCTATTATCTGTAGTTGTCTCATCATGAGCAACTTTGTAGAATTTCTTGATAAAACTGATAAAGGTAGAACCGTATATTCAACTTGCTACGAGATCTCATACGACATTAGGAAGATTATTTTTTCACGGTTGCTAAATACGGGTACCATTATAAAGTTGGCCGTTAGATTATGGATTGGTACTAACTACTCATCTTTATCATACCCGTCTTCAGCAAATCGTATAGGGAGTATTTTTTTATTTTTTTTGGGTTTTTTAGAAGTCTGTGACATATTTCTTAGTTTTATAAGTCACCCGACAGACCTGATCAGTGAATCCCGTATATATTCCAATTTTCTCAAAAACAAAGGTAGGTATATATTTTTAGGGTCTTCTTAACTTGTATACTTGTATACAGGTTAAGGAAGTATTAATTACTCACCATTTATCTTGAAATAAGGTAATTTGTGTTGGGATTGTAATGATCTAGGATTAAGGTGTTTATGCTTTTCATAAAAGATTAGTTCCATCTCTACCCTTAGCAGAATGTATAATTTTGACTTCTCCATCCCACAGTAAGTATTAACGATGGCGCTTTAGAATATTTGTGCGGTTAGGTCATAATCAGAAGAAGAAAAATACGCGATTCATAAAAAATAATCGGTGATCTTCTTTGAGTTGTAGGAGGAATAGGCCCCAGATTGTAGCATTTTTTTTTTTTTTTTTCCATTTTTCCTTTTTAGATATACATGTACTCTATAAAATTATAGACAACTAAAACTTAGGAAAATAACTAAAAATGGATTTCAAAAGATATGCTTTAGTTATTATTATTTTTCTTATATATATTAACTTTTCTTATTTTATGCTAAATATTTATTAAAATTTGTAATATAGGATATAATTGAACAAAAAAGGGTTAAAAACTAAAAATATCTAAACATACTAAAAATATATACGGGATATATTGAAAATCTTAAATATTACTGTAGAAAGATTTAATAAAGCTAAAAAAAACTAGGTTATGAAAATTAATACTTGATCATCAGATTAGTCATCAACCAAATTGATGTGCGGAGATAACTTATTAAAAATTAATCAAAATTTTAGTCGTTCCAAAAAAAAAAAAAACGAAAACACGAATGATAATGCAAAGATTTATTTTTCAAATTTCAATTAATTTACTCGTTCGCAAAACGAATTTTTCTTAATCAATTTAAAATCATTAGAAGTGACCACTAATACTGCAACAACACTCACTGTTGTTTACCAATAAAAAAAGAAAAAAATAGTCATTGCCCTAATTTTTTTAGGTGAGTTACTGTGAAGACAATACTAGGAAAAAGAATTGCGATCGATCTTTCTTAAAAAAATTTTATCGACTGTGAACAGAGGGAGGAGAGACAAAGAGGATAAAATACTAAAATAAAGATTAAAGTGGCAAGTGACAAGGGCAGAAAACAATGAAATATTTATTAGAGTAACTTTCTTAGTAAATAAAATAATTTACGGTTCCAATAATCTTTTGTAGAGAATCCATAAAAAATAGGGAAATCATTAATGCTTATTGTATATACGGGTATACAAGTTAAAACTACCCGTATTTTTATCAACGTCACAAGAATTATTGATTATAAACTAAAAATTTAAAGAGCTCAAATTTAAATGGCAGCATAATTTTGTCAAATTGGCTGCAAGCGTGACCTATCAAATCAAAAACATTAAGAAAATAATAATACCATTGCTGACTAAGAAAATTGAAACTACTAGTAGTAGATAATAAGTGACTTAGGAAAACATATGCAGTGCTGGTCTCTTCAATACTGGTTCATGGAAAACTATGGACGTCTTCGCCGGCTGAATGACGACAATGATGGAAACTTCATGAAACTCTTCTTAGACGAACTCTTTTGTGGAGCATCATCTTCCGTGTTTCCTTCCACCACTTCCTCCTCTTCATCACCATCGCCGTGATTAGGGACATCAGTTGGTGTACTAGCATCACCTTCAATAGGTTTTGGGACTCCGGTACGCGTACTAGCATCACGTTCAATAGGTTTTGGGACTCCGCCGCTAGGTGTACTAGCATCACCTTCAATAGGTTTTGGGACTCCTCGACGTCTGAAAAATGGATCACCAGGTTTTGGGAATCCGGTAGGCATACCAGCATCACCTTCAATAGGTTTTGGGACTCCTCGACGTCTAAAAAATGGATCACCAGGTTTTGGGAATCCGGTAGGCATACCAGCATCACGTTCAACAGGCTTCGGGACTCCGCTAGGTGTACTAGCATCACCTTCAATAGGTTTTGGGACTCCTCGACTCTTTGGGAAAAATGGAAGACGACCATCTTCCTGATCACACCTATCAAAAAACTCTTGAGCATTTTTCATAACCTCTGCAAAAAAAAGGATTTTCTTCAAGACTATCTAAGCGCTTCTCAGCTTCTACATACCATGGATCACGTTCGAATGGAGAATTCATTTCTAGCGAAAGAGTATATGACTTCAGCTTCAGTTTAGATCAAGTGCTCAAACATGTGCACGACTATGGTATATATATATATAGAGTTTGGTTATTACACAAGTCTGTGCATTGTGTGCAAGATCATCACACAAATTATAGAAACTTTACTCTTGAATAAGTGGTAAATTAATCTTTTGACATAGAAAGTCTGAGATCTTTAGGATTATTTCTTTGTCATGAGAATATCGAAGAAAATACTGCTAACAAAAATGAACCTTGTTGACTCTATTACAGTAGATTTTTTTTTTTTTTTTTTTTTTGTTATTTTAGTAGACTTTTTACGGTATAAATGCGCTTTTACCCTTTAGAAGTATGGAATCTAAAGGATGTTTATACTTACAAAATCTAGCGAATCAAACTTAAACAAGGTTATTTTTTCTTTAACTTAAGATTTTTTTTTCTGGATAGACCTTCAGTAAATAAAATAAAATAATGCTTGTGGGTCTATAAAGTCCCGACGGACACGTCCGAAGACTCTAACGGAGGGGTGTAAACGGGCTCGGTCGGACTGCCCGAACCATTGCAATGCCTGATCCTAAAGTAGCCATAAAGCTATTTGGGACCGGACAAGCCGGATAATGCTAATTAATATGTTAGAACCCGTTTTTTTTTTTTTTTGGGCTCCACCCATTTTTTTTGGGACTATGATTTCAATTCTGGGTGGTTATTAAGAAGTAATCTTAAGTTACTCTTTATCTAAGCATTTAAGTTAATACCAAATTTACTCTTCTTAGTTAAATTAGTTAGTGTAATTATTAGTTAAATTAATTAGTGATTAGTGAGGTTAGATTAATTAGTCGGGTGTTTTTAGACGAATAATTTGTGAGAGGAAGAAGTTTTTTTTTTTTTAAGATTGTTGATTTTGAAATGAGGGTTTTGGGTACTTAGGTTTACTTCAGTTATTATTGCCTGAATTGGCCACAAGTTTCGAAAAATGAAAATTTTATAAGATGATTTAGGCTATGACAGTAGAGTTCTGCTACGAAATCTGAAGAAAAGGTAGCCGAACTCTTTTGCTAGTGTAGTTTGGCTAATGGTTCTGAAGACGCAGGTAGCCAAACTCAGCTTTAATGGAGTTTTTTCTTTCAGAGAAAAGTTTGGTTAGAAGAAAAAATTACAACGTAACCGAACTAAAAGTTCGACTATGAAAAAAATTGCGACGTAACCGAACTTTTTCTGAAATAAAAAACTTTAGTAAAGCTGGGTTCGACTAGTGCGACAAATTTTTTTCACATAATTCCTAGCTGAACTTCTCTCTATGACTTCCACTTTCAACTCATTTTGATGATTACTACTCATATTTTCAACCAAAAATAAATGTGGAAATTTCTTTGAATCGACGACGACAAGGAAGGGGGAAGAAGAGAAGAAGATGAGCCCTCAAAAAATAACGAGTTTGTGAAAAATTATATTTAATGGGTTTGTTATAATTTTGATTTTATTTTATATATATATGGTTATTAGGTTAGTTATAAATTAAATTAGATTAAGGATGGATTAGTCATTTCCACTTTTGAAGAACCCATTATAACTATAGGGTAGACATTATTATCACATAATGGTCCCCCCCCCAAAAAAAAAGGGTGGTGCCCAAAAAGAGTTCATAAGTTAGGGTTATTTTTTAGCAATACTTAGGTTTAGTCCCAACTTTAGTGTTTGGTCTAATATTTGTCCATCTTAGTGTTTAGTACCTGGAAAAAACCTTGACTCAAGTTGACTATGTTAAATATTGGCTTATGTTTAGTAACACAAAAGAAATGAACTTTATTATTATACCCTTAATAATGCAGAACGGAAGCGTGAATAAAGAATTTTGATAGTAATAAAGTAGGAGAATAGTTGAGAAATCTCAATATTGTTTGATAAATAATAATAATGTGTTCTAATACAAAAGACTTATCCCCTATTTATAGAGTAGACAATAAAACTCATATTCCTAAAATAAGACTCAAACTTGAAAAATAAGAAATCCCTAAAATAATGTTCTAGAACTAAATAACTTCTAATAATAAGTAATTCCAAAAATAAGAAATACTACTCTAAATTAATTAAGTTCTAGAAATAATAATAAAAATACTAATCCTAAATCTAACGGATGTCCTACATCAGGCCCGCCATCTTGAAAAGAATTCGTCTCGAATTAACAAAGTATTGAAGAACATGTGCTAAGCATCGCCCGCCATCTTGAAAAGAAGTCGTCCTCGAGTTCACTAAGTATTGTAAACGACCCTCCCAACAAATAATATACTTTGAGTAAGTTGATGATCAGATAGTAGAACACCATAAAATTGATTGTCGAACACAAAAGTTGATGTCGACGCTGGCAAGTGTTGGAGTAGTAATTATTTCACAAAGACTTTGACCAGTAGAAATCTTTGTGGATGGTTTTGAACTTCAACAACAAGTGAGCAACTTGACTAACTTTCAAACCTTGCCAAGAAGGTGTTGATGATAATTCTAATGTTGGTGAAGAAAGCTACTGGTGCCCGAGCCTCTATCATTGGACGAGTAACCTCACGAAGGGTATCGAGTTGTGACCAATCTATTTGATCAAAAATAAGCCGCTTTGGCGATATGTGAAGACTTGCCTCTTGTAATTCGGCTGATTTACGTTGGAACTCTACAAGAGAACACATCATATCCTCAAAATCAGAATGCTTGTGTTGTTCTTTACCACCCGTATGAAAATTAATGTGAAACATGGATAATAAAGGTGGACCAGTGTAAACGGTATAATGGATAGGCTATTAGTGGGCTTAGAGGGTTTGGTGGGCTTGGTTTGGGCTTTAGTAGTAAACACTGTTGGACTTAGTGCGGTTGGCCTTGGGAGAAAGATTAAAATTAATATGTGGGAAGATTAGAAACAGAAGACGTGATAGAAGTGGTGGAGGACGAGATGTGTTGGATGTAAAGATAGGCGGTAGTGGTGAGAAATTAAGGGTTTAGTACAAAACTCGCAGACGCGATATTTTTTTTTTTTTTTTTAAATAAAAGGATAATAGGGTTTAGAAGAAGAGATGCGGAGATCTCGATAAGTAAAGGTGACGAAAGGGTAAAGGAAATTTAGAAGAAAAGAATAAGAGGATCAGTTTCAAGATCGTGATGCCACTTAATGCAGAACGGAAGCGTGAATAAAGAATTTTGATAGTAATAAAGTAGGAGAATAGTTGAGAAATCTCAATATTGTTTGATAAATAATAATAATGTGTTCTAATACAAAAGACTTATCCCCTATTTATAGAGTAGACAATAAAACTCATATTCCTAAAATAAGACTCAAACTTGAAAAATAAGAAATCCCTAAAATAATAATGTTCTAGAACTAAATAACTTCTAATAATAAGTAATTCCAAAAATAAGAAATACTACTCTAAATTAATTAAGTTCTAGAAATAATAATAAAAATACTAATCCTAAATCTAACGGATGTCCTACATCACTTAACTACACTAGTATTTACATAATGATATCACTTCCCTTCACCATATTTTCTTTATTTCCCATTGTAGAACCTAACTTCCCTTCAACACCTTTTCAAGCATCCAAATTTCCTCATCTTTATTCAGCTAACATTTCACGAAGCGAGATCTCCATATATAATTCATTCAATACCCACTTTTAATCAAACCCCACATATCAATTAAGGAGAAACCCGGTGAATATTGTTATAGATCCAACCACCATTAACATCAAATCTCTGGAAATATAATCCAAGTTACCAACCTTATCCCAATTGATTTGTTGAGTAACTTCACCAAATTCAGATTTATCTCACCCATTTTCAGACTAAACATCAATCTTCACTGTTATTCAAACATCGTTCATACATCGAAAATCCTAAAACCGCAAGAGCATCTCCAGTTCCTTGTAAAATCAGAATCAATGCACAGAAAATCCAAATTTATCTTTCGTTGATGTAAACCCTAGTTTTAATCCACTGATAGAAATCTCCAGAATTTAGACGATATCGACAAATGCCAATTGCATCTCGATCAAGATCAATTCACAGTAAACACAACCACTAACCATTCCTTCACTATCTCACGAACTTCTAATCAGGCCCAATCTGAACTTCATACAAAAACCAAAGTAGAGTTAGCTTGCATCAGTCCAACTATCCACTTCGGCTCCCTTGGCTGGTTCCTCATGAGTATCGCTAGTACGCTAACACGACAACCTGTTCAACTAATGTAGTAGTACGTTGTTGGAACTTAGCTTGTTATGCTTCCAACTTGTTGCTAAGCTGTCCGCCAACTCTTTGAAGCCTTTCACAGTTTTAGAGCATTGCTCGGTTAAACCCACCAAATGTTGGTATGTCAAGTTTGGTTGTCATATTTTAGTGAACCAAAACTCATTTAAAGAGTCGCTTGATTATTTACTAGAGTCAACTTCGTATAGGTTAGCTTGAAAGTATTAGGATATAAGACATTACAAGTATTACATGAAGACTTGAAGAATGTGAAGAAGTAAGGAGCTACAACGACGACATCATCCTTCCACTTGAGGTTAGTAATATTTGACTTGAACGGTTTCATTCCCTAACGTATCTTTCAAGTCGTTCATATTGAAAACATAACTGCGAAGCTGTGAATGATTATACTCTAGTTAGACATAGTATTAAGAAATTACAATACGAAGTATAACGTCTATCTTTTGAACTTCATATATAAGACATCGAATCGTATGAATGCTATTGTGATTATGTATGAGTATGGGTGAAGATTTCGTCCTGTGAAAAAATATTTTTACATTAGTTTAAAGGAAGTACAATTCATAAACTTGTTTTGTGAATCGAAAGGAAAATCGCTATGCTTATTGGTATTGTTATTCATTGCAAATCTTTGGATTACCAATATGTGCGTTTAGTATAACCGCTCATAACTTTTTTATGTATCTTGGTAAAACTATTCACAAGGCATGGCTTTTGTATTGGTGTGACTTTTATTAGTGAAACCGATCTTAAATAATCACATGAGATGGTATGATCGATTTGTTGTAATTGGTATGAACAATTCTAGACATTGGGGAACCGATCCTAGTAAGAGGTGCAACCGATCACAAGCAAAGGGGAATCGATCCTTGTAAGAGGTGCAACAAGTCTTAGATATTGGTAACCGATCCTATGACTTGTGCAACATATTACAAGTTAGATACCATAAATATGTGGTAACCGATCCTAGTACCTAATCAACCAAATTTTGGAAAGCTAGCGTGACTGATCTTAGTACCCACATGGAGGTAGAACCGAAACTTGTTTTGGTAGAACCGTGAACCCATGATTGGTGATTTGATAGGATAATCAATCAAATAGTTCTTGGAAGTCGATGAACCATTTATAAACTTGTTTGGAAGTGTGGCAAATCGGTTCCAAGATTGTAAATATGAAAAAAGGGATTTACAAAGTAAAGATGTCGACATACTTTGAACATGAGCAGTAACGCTTATCTTTTATTGTTCAAAGATATTCCTTAATAGCTAAAGGAGAATCCCGGATCGAAATAAATTGAGAATCTTTTAATTAAGGTTTTTAGTTTTATACGCATTTAATTTCCTGCAATTAAAATGCATATCTTTAGAAAATAAAAATTGGTAATATGCATTTAATAATTGGAGATTTTCTACTGAGATTTCGGTCAATATTTGGACAAAACATTTCCAGGAATTATGGAAACCGAATTTGGAAATATATTGCATATCTTGAAAATATTTTCGGTTTTGGAAATTCCTTGGTGTCCAAACTTCCTTGGTCTATAAATATTGAAGTTTACATTTCAAGCAAACTAATCCTCAGAGCCAGCAAAACTACCTTGTTGTGTTGTTACTGGTGGAGCCATCTATTCGGAGAGTAAAGTACCCTAATTAGGCGAAATCTCTTATGACCGCTCGTTTTAAAGAATTTTTTGGGATTGGGAAGCTCTACGAGTACCGTTGGTGGGAAACTAGATAATTGCAGTTTATTATTAGTTTTCGATTGATTTGATTGACTAACGGTTGTTGAACTTTGATTGCACCTAGTTTGTTTATGCTTTAGAATCTTCTCTTCTGATATAAGATTCACTCAAACTAGATCGAAGTTTCGACGGGGATCTTTAGACTGTTTGTAGATCTAAAGACGTCTTGTGATAATCCATTGTTAAAAGACTTCGTTTTGTGAGTGATTGATCACAAGAGATTCAAGTTGATTGTGTGCAGGTGTTTATTGAAGATCTAAGAAGATTTGAAGACGAAGAAGATTTCTGATTTGGGTTCATAATCTTTGGTGTGCACAAAACTTGATCGGCTAGGGATCAAACTATAATCGGTTTATCCTTGTGATAGATTTGATTGATTAGTTGAGTAGATCGACATCAATGCGATTCTTTGTGATTCAAAGTATAGATTGCATAGTCTTAACAATTACTTTGGTAGTTGAGATAGATATAAGGACCGGATAAAGGAGTTTATTGGGATAAACGGAAGAGCCTTTTGTCAAACTCATATCACCTTTTTGAAAAGAGTTTTTACCGAACAAATTTGTTGTTCCTTTACTATTAAGAATACGAACCAAAGGAATTGTTCCAAGTGTGTGACTTGCTGCAAGTTGGAGGCGCATGGATACAGACAGAAATAGGTGAACTATAGGTTTAGTTGCTTGGTCTCAACTATACGAAGTTGGTTTAGATTTTTTATAGCGGCTTAATCCTGAGAGTATTCAATTCTTCACAAGATCCCGGGTTTTTTCTGCATTTGCGGTTTCCTCGTTAACAAAATCTTGTTGTGTCTTTTACTTTTCTATTTCCGCAATTATAATTGTTTTATTATAATTAGAAGTAAAATACACAAACGTTAATTCCTATTTACTTTATAACAATCCTATTGTGTTTGTGTTTGAGGGTGAAAATGGTTTCTGCTGATTTCGGTAATTTTGGGTGTGTGGGTTAGAAACGAATTTAAGCCCTAAACAATGTACTGCAAAGGAGTACTTGAGATTCGAGAGATTAATCTGTACAAGTCCGACCTAAACCAAGAAATGGTCGTTCCATACTTGCTTCGGTCACAAAGTGGAGGAGAATGGGCTGGTTTTGGGGAGGGAAGCAAGGAAAGTGATGAGACCAGAATAGTTGATTCTGGAAGAGTAGTTGTGTTACGACTTGTATCAGAAAGTGGGAAGCTAACAGATGGAAAGCTAGCAAACATTTTCTGAGTGGTGTATGCTCCTGACTAAACCTGTTGTTCGGTGGAAATAGGTAAGACCTATTTATACAAGTCAAAGTGAAACGTACTCCGGTCTCATTAAGGAATGAAAAAATGGGTGAATAAATGGGAGGAGGTGGTAACGTTAACGCATGGAATTGATGTTCCATAAAACCGTTAACGCATGGAATTGATGTTCCATAAAACCGTTAACGCATGGAATTGATGTTTCCATAAAAAGAATGTTTCACCATTAACTCCCTGTATTTACTAACCGTCTCATCCTTATGACACTTCCTTATGACGGGCGTAGTGTACGCCGCGCGCTGTAAACCTCCAAACCAATACCCAAAGAGGATCCCCCAGTTTGTGATATGTGTTGATGTCTCGAATGTTTTTTCGGAAAACATGTAGCATGTTGTTGTTGCCTGGAAAGTTACACTGGGGAGACTTGCTAGCTTGGTGACCTTCGACGGTCGAGATTTTGCATATCAAGAGGAAAGATAGTCGTTGATCATTGCACGCTTTGGTTTTGGTAGCCACGTAGGGAAGGCCAGCATGGTGGCGCGGCTAGGTTGGCATGCTGTTGGCATGGCATGGTTTGGCGTGGCCAAACTTAGGTCTTCGGGCCAAATGTTACCATGCGTCGTCTGGTAACCTTAGATGGCTAGGATTTGCTCCTGGGATTGAAGGGGGACCGTTGATCGTCACACGCCTTCGTTTTTGGTAGCCGCGTAGGGAAGGCCTGCATGGTGGCGCGGTTAGGTTGGCATGCCGTTGGCATGGCATGGTTTGGCGTGGCCAAACTTAGGTTTTCGGGCCAAAGGTTACCATGCGTCGTCTGGTAACCTTGGATGGCTAGGATTTGCTCCTGAGATTGAAGGGGGACCGTTGATCATCGCACACCTTCATTTTTGGTAACCGCGTAGGGAAGGCCAGCATGGTTGCGCGGCTAGGAGTGTTTGGCATGTGGGTCTAAGGGCTTAGCATGTCGTTGGCACATGGCGCGGCTAGCACGGTTAGGGCCAAGGTAAGGTGCAGTTTGGCTTGGCATGCGGGGCCAAGGGTTTGGCGTGAATGGTTTGGCTAGGCATGGCGGGGCCAAGGGCTTGGCATGCCATGGGCCCATGGTGCGGATAGCATGGCTAGGTCCAAGGGAAGGTGCGGTTTGGCTTGGCATGTGGGGCCAAGGTTTTGGCGTGAATGGTTTGGCTTGAATGGCGGGGCCAAGGGCTTGGCATGCCATGGGCGCATGGTGCGGCTAGCATGGCTAGGGCCAAGGCAAGGTGCGGTTTGGCTTGGCATGGTGGGGCCAAGGGTTTGGCATGCCGTTGGCACATGGCGCGGCTAGCATGCCTAGGGCCAAGGCAAGGTGCAGTTTGACTTGGCATGTGGGGCCAAGGTTATGGTAGGTACGGCTAGCATGGCTAGGGCCAAGGAAAGGTGCGGTTTGGCTTGGCATGGTGGGGCCAATGGTTTGGCATGCCGTTGGTGATAAGTGCATATTTCACATATATTTGGTGTCAATTCCATGCTAGTATTTGTTGGTTTTCTTGCAAATTATTGTATATTACGCTTGTTTCTCTTATTTGTGTTTTGTTAGGGAAATCATCCAAAAGAAGTGAATTTGCACTTAATTGTGCAAGGAAAGAAGCTAGCTACAAATGGAGAAGGGCCAAAGACAAATTGGAACTCGTTCAAATACAAGATTGCTACTTTTCATTGTGTAGAGGGACGAGAAGATGAAGACAATGGCGAAAGAATCTGAGTCATTCTGAGTTCGTATGAAGAAGTTATGAGCAAAACAAGAACTCAGAAGCATAAAGGGCAAATGGTCATTTTCCAGACAAGTGCTATTGGCACCCCATCGTACGTTAAGGGGCAGTCCATCTGATAAGGGGTGAACTGTTTCAAAGGGACTCGGCTAAAGGGAGTCCGGTCTTTGATTGGGGAAGCCAGACCAAATGGTGATAACAACACCCGTTGTTTCACTAAGGGCACCATTGTCTTCTCCAAGATCTCGGTCGAGTCGAGTTAGGGACGATGAATTAGGTCTTGGTTCTAATGGCAGATTTAATGGTGACTCGCTGTCATCGATTGGAAGTGATGGTCTGCTCGTTGAACTTCGAGTGTCATAGCAGGTGATCATGAGTGCTTCCACGATCGATGAAAATATGTTGTGATGATGATCACGATGATCTTGGTTATGTGATAACCGCTGCTCGGGTTTTTGGTGTCAATGATCAATGACTGATGGACATGGATGAAGCTCTGAGTCCGTGGCTTGAGTTTGTGTTGTTGGTGTCATTTGGGTGATAAAGATAAGAAGGAGCTACGATGGCAGTAGACGGAAGGTGTTGTCATGGACTCTGGAGCTGTTGAGAGTTGACAGTTCCATTGACTCGAGCTGTTGAGAGTAAACAGGAAATGAAGGTTAACAGCTGAGACTCAAGCTGCTGATGACATCATCGGTGGTTGAGAAGAGGAGAAGGCAGCTGATATAAGACTTGAGAAAACAGGGAAGCCAAGGTGGTGTATCTCGTGATGGAAGATATGGGTTAGATGCTCGTATGAGTTTGGCGTTGAAGATGGAACTTCGGAGGAGTTTGAACAAGTTCAGGAGATGCTAATGATCATGGTGATGAGCTGAGAAGAACTCAAGCAAATGGAGTCTGTGATACGGGCATAGAAGTTGGAACCCGAGTTTGACAGTGATGAAGGATTGGTCGGGACCGAGCAAGAACAGCGTTTGGCAGTTGATACGGAAAAGGGAAGTGGAACTCGTGTTTTGTTTAGAAACCAGTTTTCGTGACCGAGAAACGCTGTTGAAGATAAACACAGAGAAGATTTCCGAACCGTGAAAAGATTTAACGCGTATGAGAAAATAAGAATTTGGCTTATACTTGGATCATCGAAACATAATTTACTATCACCGTAAGAAAACATAATGTGACACATGGGTCCCCCTAAAGCCCATAGCCAATCACGAGTATGGAGTACTGTATTGGAATGCTTTCGCCACACAGATCTACAACACTTAATTTCTCACGCAAACAAATTCTTCTCAGCCGACTTTGAATGTTTATCAATTACGACTTTTGTGGATCGTACCCGACTCACTGATGCCTATATAAGGCTTAGTTACGAGAAGAAAAAGATACAACTTTTGGGGAGAAAAAAATACAGAGAATAAAAGAGAGAAGAAAGGTTCTTAATTTATATTTTAGGGTTTACCCCATTAGGGGGAAACCAAGTTATTTTCTTCTTCTTCTATATATATTTTTATGGGTTTTAGTAAACTCATGTGTAGCTAAAGTTTCACTGATTAAGGTATGATTTCAAAGTACTGATTTATGAAACTTTAATTCTTTTTACAAATTTATTTTGAGTTTAATTTTCTTGTCGATTGTCTCTATTATTTTTATCGTCTAAGATTATTATCAAGTTGTTCAACTGGCCATTTGAATTAACCCGGTAGTAATTCTTCTACTAGTATTGGAGTTGGTGATACGTGTAATAGTCACTCGATTCCATACACAAGTAGTACATCGCAAAAAGCCGACAGAGGGGATTCTCATTAAGCAATTGTGTATAGAGATGACACTAGTAAGCAGACCGAGCTTATGCGTCTGATGCTAGGATCAACCTAATTCACAAAACGTAATGCATCCGGTGGGTTACATCTTGAGAGCTTATTCATGGTGGCTCGAGATGGATAGAATCGTAGTCGAGCGCTTCCGTATCCAAAGTGGCAACAGGAATTAGAGGATAGCAGAGTTTATTGCTATTCTACGGTTGGTGATTTAGAAATTCTACAAGAAATAAACAAGTACTTTTATTAAGTTTCTTTCCAAGGACGGCGAATGATTCCTTAATCATCTTTCTTTTTATTTGTTATTCTTTTCATTTTACTTTAAACCAATCCCCTTTGTCTTTTACTTTATTTTGGCTGAACTAAATAATCTATCAATTACACAGCTCTGGGGAACGATCTCTTACTACCGCTATATTACCAAGCAATTAGTGGGAAATATCTTTAATAATTTGTTGTGTAAACGACGCGCATCAAATTTTGGCGCGCATTCTGTCAGGAGCTATTCTAATTGATTTGTTATTTGTTTAGCTTGTTTTTATTTTTTTAGATTTTTGTTTTTTTTTTATTTTTCTCTTGTGAGTCGTCATGTTTCCTTATGGAAATAACATGTACGGAGCACAAGACCAATCAACATATTATAGTGGTAATCAATATGGTTTTCAATCTCATTCTTATAACAACTACCAACCATCTTATGGGTATAATCAAAACCAATATTTTGGTTATGATCAATATCCCACAGAACCTTATGGATATTCTCATACATGTCAACAACCTTATGACGGGCATGTAAGTGAACAATCACAAGGATGGAAGGATAGTTATGTTTCAGAGCTCAATTGTTTTCTAGTAATGTGCGAACCCCTTAATGAAAGAGAGTTTCAACTAAAAACTTATGATCTTACTGTAACCAAACCCACTCATATTTTTATGATTTCACCTATTCAAAGGGAAGAGTTGCGAGTCTAGGTATTCTATTTGTTGAGTAATGATAAGAAAACGTGTAAACATCAACAAGGATTGACTTTATAAGATATACAATCACTGAAGAAGATGGAGCATCGTCCAGGAGACTCTTCAAGAAATAGAAAGGGCCATAAAAATGGATTTCAAAACTATCGTTGGGATAGGGAAGATTATGAGGTTGACGAAGATTCTGATGAAGATGAGAAACCTTTAGAAAGTTCGTGCAATAATGGTAAAGTTATTCCAACTCCGGATCATTATAACGATCACTCGCCTATTCAAAAGGAGGAGAACGGATATGACATAACTGTTGTCATAAATGGTGTAACGTACACAAGTGAAGATTTTAAGATTTGCACCAATGAACTAGACTTCCTAGGAGATGATTCCGATGAAGAGGTTGTTGAAGAGATGGAGATTGAGAATGAAACCAAAATGATTGAAGTTGTGGAAGACCCAATTGAGCTTATCAAGGAATATAATGATGCTAAGATTTCGGTTGAAGCAGAAATTAAGAGTTCGATAGAGACCACGATATACTTGAGGTAAATAATTCACTAGAGATAAAATATGAGGATCTCGAACAAGGTTTGTCTAATCCTTTACATAATTCTATATCTATTGATCCTTTCCATCCAATTGAAGTAGTTTCTCAAAGAGTTGTTAACCCAGCTTTTAGGAAAATACCTCACTTAGGATTGGAGTTATGTGCTTCCAAAGTTTTAACGGATTATTTTGCTTCTAAGTATCCACCACTTGATGTGTTTGATTCTAGAATTGTGCAGGTTCACCAAGCTGAAGAACCTTTTGAAGTTCCCGAATTTTATGTTCTTTATCCACTTCCAAGTGTAGAAAGGACGAAGTGTGGGGGAAACTTCAATAAAGTGATGGCTTCTATATTTATATCTTGTGCTAATGTTTTCATGAAGCTGTTATTAGAATTGCAGATTGTTTTCTGGGCGGACTACCAGATTTTCAGATTATTGGTTTATGAACGATAACCAGTGGGTCAGGCCGAGGACGTTAAACTAAGTGCTGAATGGGAGGCAACCCATAGGTTTTGTATTTTCTATCCTTTTGTTTTTAGTTTTCTTATTTTGCATATCATATTAGGATTTCCCACCTTGACTTTACTTAGATTTAGTCAATTACATTGAGGACAATGTAAAGTTTAAGTGTGGGGGAGTGTTTGGATATTTTGCATATAGAGTTTTTAGCCATTTTGAGTCAAAATTTTCAAATTTTTGCATAAAACCTTCAACTTGTAGAGATTTTAGAGTCACTAGCATACTTCTAGGTATGTTTACATAGAGATTCTGACCGACATAACCGAACTTGGAAGTGTTAGAGAACTACGTTGATTTCTTGCTTGTTAGAGTGTTAAATAATGGATTTAATCATGCCGGTGATGCAAATTAGAGCAGAGAAATGCATTATTAGAGTTGCTGATCAATCATTAGTGGAGACTACCTATTTTCAAATCAACAGAGGCACCAGACCAAATTTCTTTTGTAGCCGACTAAAGAGCTTTCTTTTGAGTGTGTGTCACCGTACGTTAATTCCGGTAGAATGGTGAGCTACCCAACCTCCCACCAATAGAAGCACTACTCTTTGATCTCTTGAGTGCTAATTTTGTCAATCATAAGGGTGACGTCTATAGATGAACACCACCTTCTTGTAGTTTGATTTGCAGTAGCACCATTCTCTCTCGCCACCAACAGATCCATAGAAACACCATCATCATCAACAGGAGCGACATCAAAATCTACAAGGAAAGTTGAAGACGTTTGAGGTTTACAAGCAACAATACAAGAAAAGAGCATATTTCATATCCAAGTAAGCAACATACATTGAGCAAATTTTTATATATATTGAAGACTTACAAATAGGAGCGCAAATTATATCCAAGTATGAAGACTTATTTACAAGAGCAGAGAAAATCAAAAGATGAGAATTATTGAAGTTTATGATACGAAGACAATACAAGTTGTGAAGATCAAAGTGGTAAAGTACTTCTTTTATGGCCATGATAATTTTAATTTTGTTATTATTTTTTAGTTGCAATCTTTTTGTCAAAAAAATGAATAAATAAATAAATAAATAAATAAAAAATGATGAAAAAAAGAAAAAAAAAAAAAAAGAAAAAAGAAATACAAAAAGATTTGCATTAGGTTGTTATTTGTTCAATAAAGCCATGGGGAAGAAAAATTTATAAAGAAGTTTCAAGCAACAAGGAAATTGAGGAAAATAGTTACAAATTGTCGAGTTCTACGAAGTTCAAGAGATTATCATCATCGAGCTGAAGACCAAGACGAAGACCAAGAAGATGAAGAAGACGAGCCGAAGGAAGACGCTTCTATTGGATGCTATGAGAGTGGTGCTTTCATCATTGCAATCGATGTGAAGGTGGTAAGTACTCCATCCTCGATAATAATGGTTGATTTCCTTTCTTAGAGATCATCGAGAAATATCTTTATTTTCCACGATTTTGTGGAGTCTCCAGAAATATTTCTGGTTTCTTCCCACCATTCAACGTGTGTAGGATTTCTCTTCATTCCTACCTGCACACATGTGAGACCCATAAAAAAAGCCGTCTTATTGAGTGCAATTATCATAAAATCCTTTTAAGTGAGGCAGAAGTCGAGGCGAAATGCTTATTGATCGCTCTCAAACACGCGTTCTCTCATTATGGTGTGGTTATTTCTCACTCAACATTTAAGAATGAGAATATGTTCTTTGGTATTTCTAACTTCTTATTACTAGCATGCAGAAACTCTATGTCCTCATAGCTCTTTGATGCTTGGGAAGCTGGAACGCTTTGAAGTTGGAGTAGGTTTTGTGGGTATATCTCTCGTAAACCCTCACGAGACTATAACTCGTCCACTAGGGACACCTAGGGGTTTAAAGGCTTGTTACATTCCGCTTAAAGTAACCGTATCCTCGACGAAATGGAGTTGTTGTAGTCTAGTTTAGTTTGCTCGAGGACTAGCAAAAGGCAAGTGTGGGGGAATTTGATAAGTGCATATTTCACATATATTTGGTGTCAATTCCATGCTAGTATTTGTTGGTTTTCTTGCAAATTATTGTATATTACGCTTGTTTTCTCTTATTTGTGTTTTGTTAGGGAAATCATCCAAAAGAAGTGAAATAGCACTTAATTGTGCAAGGAAAGAAGCTAGCTACAAATGGAGAAGGGCCAAAGACAAATTGGAACTCGTTCAAATACAAGATTGCTACTTTTCATTGTGTAGAGGACGAGAAGATGAAGACAATGGCGAAAGAACGGAGTCATTCTGAGTTCAAATTTAAGAATTTATGAGCAAAACAAGAACTCAAAGAATAAAGGGCAAAATGGTCATTTTCCAGGGGCCAGTGCTATTGGCACCCCACTGCGTTAAGGGGCAGTCCATCTGATAAGGGAACTGCCATTTTCAAAGGGAGCTGCTAAAGGGAGTCAAGACTTTTATTGGGGGAACCCGTAATTCAAATGGTGATAACAGGCACCCGTTATTTCATAAGGGCACCATTGTCTTCTCCAAATTTGCCGACGAGTTCGAGCAGGGACGATGAATTAGGTGCCTATTCTAATGGCAGATTTAATGGTGACTGCTGTCATCGATTGGAAGTGATGGCTGGTTGAACTCGAGTGTTGCATGGTGATCATGGAGACTTCCACCGATCGATGAAAATATGTTGTGATGATGAGTCACGATGATCTTGGGTTGACGTGTGATAACCGTGCTCGGGTTTGGTGTGATCAATGACTGATGGACATGGATGAAGCTCAAGTTGTATATGAGTTTGTGTTGTTGGTGTCATTTGGTGATAAAGATAAGAAGGAGCTACGACTGCTCGGAAGGTGTTGTCATGGACTACGGAGCTGTTGAGAGTTGATGCGCCCATTGACTCGAGCCAAGAGAGTAAACAGAAATGAAGGTTAACAATGATGGTCGATGACATCATCATTATTGAGAAGAGAGAAGGCAGCTGATATAAGACTTGAGAAAACAAGGAAGCCGAATGGTGTATCTCGCCGATGGAAGATATGGGTTAGATGCTCCTGAGGAGTTTGGCAGTGAAGATGGAACTCCAGGAGTTTGAAAAGTTCGGGAGATGCTAATGATCATGGTGATGAGCCGAGAAGAACTCAAGCAAATGGAGTCTGTGATACGGGCATAGAAGTTGGAACCCGAGTTTGACAAAGGATGAAGGATTGGTTCTGACCGAGCAAGAACAAACGTTTGGCGCTGATACTAACAGTGGGAAGTGAACTCGTGTTTTGTTTAGAAACCATTTTTCGTGACCAAGAAACGCTGTTGAAGATAAACACAGAGAAGATTTCCGAACCGTGAAAAGATTTAACGCGTATGAGAAAATAAGATTTGCTGCTACTTGGATCATCGAAACATAATTTACTATCAGCTCAGAAGAAAACATAATGTGACACATGGGTCCCCCTAAAGCCCATAGCCAATCACGAGTATGGAGTACTGTATTGGAATGCTTTCTGCCACACAGGATCTACAACACTTAATTTCTCATGCAAACAAATTCTTCTCAGCCGACTTTGAATGTTTATCAATTACGATTTTTGTGGATCGTACCCGACTCATTGATGCCTATATAAGGCTTAGTTACGAGAAGAAAAAAATATACAATTTTGGAGAGTGAGAAAAATACAGAGAGAATAGAAGAGAGGAAAGGTTTTATTTCATATCTAGGGTTAACCCCATTAGGGGGAAACCAAGCTATTTTCTTCTTCTTCTATATATATTTTTATGGGTTTTAGTAAACTCATGTGTAGCTGAATTTTTTACGATTAAGGTATGATTTCAAAGTCCTGGTTAATGAAACTTTAATTCTTTTTACAAGTTTATTTTGAGTTTAATTTTCTTGTCGATTGTCTCTATTATTTTTATCGTCTAAGATTACTACTGGGTTGTTCAACTGGCCATTTGAATTAACCTGGTAGTAATTCTTCTACTAGTATTGGAGTTGGTGATACGTGTAATAGTCACTCGATTCCATACACAAGTAGTACATCGCAAAAGCTGACAGAGGGATTCTGTTAAGCAATTGTGTATAGAGATGACACTAGTAAGCACACCGAGCTTATGCGTCCGATGCTAGGATCAACCTAATTCACAAAACGTAATGCATCCGGTGGGTTACATCTTGAGAGCTTATTCATGGTGGCTCGATGGATAGAATCTGTAGTCGAGCGCTTCCGTATCCAAAGGCAATGGAATTCCGAGGATAGCGAGCTTATTGCTATTCTACTGTTGGTGATTTAGAAATTCTACAAGAAATAAACAAGTACTTTTATTAAGTTTCTTTCCAAAGACGGCGAATGATTCCTTAATCATCTTTCTTTTATTTGTTATTCTTTTCATTTTACTTTAAACCAATCCCCTTGTCTTTTACTTTATTTTGCCAAACTAAATAATCTATCAATTACACTGTCACCGTGGGAACGATCTCTTACTACCGCTATATTACCGCTTAATTAGGGAAATATCTTGAATAATTTGTTGTGTAAACGACGCGCATCAGTTGGCACATGGTGCGGCTAGCATGGCTAGGGCCAAGGCAAGGTGCGGTTTGGCTTGGCATGGTGGGGCCAAGGGTTTGGCATGCCGTTGGCACATTGCGCGGCTAGCATGGCTAGGGCCAAGGCAAGGTGCGGTTTGGATTGGCATGTGGGGCCAAGGGTTTGGTAGGTGCGGCTGGCATGGTGGGTGTGGCTGGCACGGTTTGCCATTGGCACAAGAGTGCGGCTAGCATGGTTGGCATGCCTTGGCGCGGTGGGTGTGGCTGTCACGGTTTGCCATTGGCACAAGGGTGCGGATAACATGGTTGGCATGCCTTGGCGCGGTGGGTGTGGTTGGCACGGTTTGCCGTTGGCACAAGGGTGTGGCTAGCATGGTTGGCATGCCTTGGCACGGTGGGTGTGGCTGGCACGGTTTGCCATTGGCACAAGGGTACGGCTAGCATGGTTGGCATGCCTTGGCACGGTGGGTGTGGCTGGCACGGTTTTCCGTTGGCACAAGAGTGCGGCTAGCATGGTTGGCATGCCTTGGCGCGGTGGGTGTGGCTGGCACGGTTTGCCGTTGGCACAAGAGTGCGGCTAGCATGGTTGGCATGACTTGGCGCGGTGGATGGCATGCTTTTCCATTGGCACATGTGGCGTGGGAATTAGGGTTTTGGCCTATCGAAACCCTAATTAGTAATTAATTAGAAAAAAGGTACCCTGGTAATTTTCTCGCATACATATTAAAGGTTTCAATAAATGCATTTAAGTCATGTGACGTCACTGTATGGCTAGGGTTTTACGATTTTAACCCTAAGCTAAAAACCACCATCAACATTAAGTCCCCTACTTAGCTTGGAATAGGGGCGTTGTTGCGAGGTGTAAGCATAAGATGGTGATGACATAGGACAGAATCGAAACGTAAATCATGCAAGATGGTCAGGAAGATCCGTCTAACCTTTTTCGTGAAGTAAGGAGATGTACTGCAGGTTAGGCTGGAACGGAGCTGCTAGTTTAGATTTGGTGTGAAGGGAAGCTGCTAGCACCGGTTGGCTTGGACTTGGAGCCGTTAGCACTGGATCGACTTGGAATGGGAGCCGCAGGTATCATGCGGCTTGGAATGGAGCCACTAGCGTTGGATTGGCTTGGAACGAGCCGTCAGCATTGGTCAACTTGGGATGGGAGCAGCTAGCGAAAATTTGGCGCGGACGTTGATCTGTTGGCCTGGCATGGCGTGAGCGTCGGCTTCGGGAAGATAACAACTTGCTTCAGTTCCGTGGGAAGGTGACGACTTTTTCGAGAGGTAAAGAGAGTTCATGATCCCCGTGTTTGGAAGCCTTGCATAGATTCAATTTGTGGTGTAGACCGTGAAGCGGTGAGATGAAGATCGTCGGCTTAGTCTGGCTATGCATCATCTTGGATGGGTTAGGGAACATCATGACGCTGGCTCGGCGAGTTGTTGGTGTTGGCGCATTAGCATGAAAGGCGCGGATTTTTGCAAAAACTGAACGTGGAGCGCTGGCAAGACTGGCACTGGAAAGGAAAGCGCGGATGTCTTTGGAGTGGCAAGGCTTGCTCTTGTGGGACCTATTGCCTTTCTTCATCCGTAGCTTTAACAGTGAATTCTTTCCTTATTCAAAAATCTAGAAGCGTTACACCCATAAGATTCTCATTTCCCCTTTTTAGGGTTTGTGCAATACATATATTGTTGGTCAAATTTTATCATCTTCCTCTTTCCAGTTGTTCATTGGTGAAGGTAGGGTAAAGCTCGTTCCTCCTCCTGGTTTGGTATTGTGATTGAATCTCCTAGCAACGACCGTACCTCCTTTTTCCGAGAGATAAGTAGAATCCGCGATCCTTGCGCCTTACAACTTTGCGTAAATCCTGGTATGGTTGTGCGTCTTCAGGGCTAGGCTTTTGGAACGCGATGCGGAGCTGCTAGCATATACTTGGCATGAATGGGACCCATTAGCACTGATTTGGCTTGGAATGGGCATGTGATGCTTGACAAAGCGTTGGCGAAGCAAAGGTGCGGACTGTTTACACGGTGGTGGCTTGTCTTCGCGGGACCGGTTGCCTTTCCTCCTTACTTAGCCAAAATAGGAAATCCTTTCCTTATCCAAATTCCGAGAGTGTTATGCTTTCGGATGGAAACTTTGCTGCCCGAGAGATTGCTGGGGAAAGTGCTTGAAGAAGCTCTGACAGAGGCGTTGGAAACTCGCGCATCCGCTTTCTATGACCAGTTTCCCCTTTTTGTTGTTTTTCTTTGTTCTATAGACGTCTTGGTGCTTTTGCAGACTTATTGCTATCTTCTTGGTATTCATGGCGAAGTTAGGGTTTCGCCAATTAGCATCCCGCTTGCGGTTTCACATCTTTGAATAAAACTTGTTATTTGAAAGACTTCAATCTTCCATTAGAATATGTTGTTCGACCTTCCATTCCCTTCAGAGCTCCTGAGTAATTGAATAAGGCACTTCCTGGACGTTTTCAGCTTTTCTAGTCGTGACCTGATGGTTGATCGTGTCTTCTGAGCTTCGACAGTGAAAGGATTTCGTGTAGATCCCCAGTACCCAAGTATGGTTTACATATTTCCATCTTCATAGTGATTGCCGCTGCGGTGAGGCTCTGACTGGTATCAAAAAATGAGCGGCAATAGTTCTTGGTAGCAGATGTAAACAGAGGAGACTATATTATCGTGGAAACAAAGTAGGTTCTCTAGAATTGTATTGGCATCCATGGAAGTAAAAGGATGGGCTGGATGCGTAAGCGAGCAAACTTTCCATGGTCATGAGTTTTGGAGTGATGGATCAAAAGGTGGCCATGACTACGAAGATTGGCTGGCTTCGATCATGATCCTTGATATGGGCAGCGTGGTGGCACGACCCTTTGCAGTAAGAAGTGGTGTTGAAGAGAACGTTGTAGCGGAGCCGCTGCTGGAGAACGTTGAAGCGGAGCCACTTCTGGAGAGAACGTTGAAATGACGCCTTGTAACTCTCAGAGCTTTTGACGGTTATCATGTTGAAGTCGGAGGCTGCGTAACGTTCTGTCAAACTCGACATCCCTCAAGTGAACAGAGGTTAGGAGTCCCCAGTTCCATCTATCAATCGTGTTTTCCAGGAGAGGTTGGAGTTTGGGAATGGCTTCCCTAGCTGGAAACGCCTGCTTTCCTGATGCAGTGCGGTTGAGGGATGCAAATATGTCTTGACGCTGCGCTTTGGAGAAATACAGAATCTCACATAACTGTTTCATTATAGACTGTACGACTTTGTGGGCGAAGTTACCATCGTGCGGAGTCCCGATCGGAAGAGGGTCTCTGTGAACTCAGGAGGGTTGCTGATTTCTTTGGCTTTCGATTTTTGAGAATTCGTTCCTGATCTTTACGTGTGATGAAATTGGATTGTTGATCCCCTTCTACTGGGTGTTCAAGAGCAACGCGAGCCTCTTCATCTATAAACACACTTCATGCTGAAGTGCTTTTTGTCTTTTCATCAAATCAACAGTGGTAAAAGGAGGTCGGCTTCTTTCGGCTCTTCCAGTATCTTTCCATGATGGTGGAGTAGCGTCTCTGGTGAAGGTTGTAGCTGTCATGCTTGAAGAAACATTGGGGTGGAGGAAGCGGCTCTGGTTCTGGTGGTCGTGCATAGATGGCACGGTTTTGATTACGGAGTGTTAGAGCCATGGCGTTATTTCGAAGGGTGATGATGGTGCTGCTTTGGCTGGTTGTGGAGCAGAGAAGATGGTGCTGGAAGGGCGCGAGATGTTAGCGCTGGAAGGATGCAATCCGTTAGCGCAGGGTGTGGTATTGTGGCTGGTAAGCGCGCATGGTAAGCGCGTCTGGCAAGCGCGTCCGGTAAGCGCGTCCGGTAAGCGCGTCTGGTAAGCGAGTCTGGTATGCACGTCTGGCAAGCGCGTCTGGTAAGCGGGTGGAGGAATCTTTGTCTTCGATTGACGACATGTGCAACGTGACTGGCCATACGGTTTCTGAAGATGTAATCTCGAGCTGGAGGTTCCATCGAGGTTCCATCGAGGTTGAAAAGTCATGTGTGGACTTCAAATTCAATGTCCCTTGTTCATCCGAAGGTTTTGCCCTTGCAGGTTGAAAAGTCCACACTGCCCAACTTACCCTTGTCCCAGGGTTTAAGGCCATAAGGCCAATGCCAAGGTCCTTCCGCAGAATATGGTGAAGAAGCCTTAGACTTTAGCGTAAGCTCTTAGAAACATCTCAAACTTGAAGTGTCCACTTACGCATGGCTCATCAAGTCAGTCCACAATCATCTCTTGAGCTACCAAGCTTAGATGATTGAAAAGGGTGGATCTCCTAAAGGGATCAAGAGCAGTTCATCCGCAGGAGGCCTTTGCTAAGAGGAGCAAGCATCATCGGTTGTTGGAAAACTTTCCTTGAATACATTTTATGCTCTTCCTATAAGCTTTTACTTGAACTTGCACCTTATTTTTAGGTTTTTTTTTTTTTTGGCAAATGGAAACGCACAATGATTGTTTATGGTTTTGATTTTCACAACGATAGTGTTTTTTTTTTTTTTGGGTTGATAGATAAATGTTATCTCGAAGGTTTTGGATTTTTCTTTTTCGGGATGAATTACTTTTTAGCAGGAATGAATTGCTTTTGGAAATGATGTTGTCTTGTTGGAAAACTTTCCTTGAATACATTTCTTTCTTTTGAACTTATGATTGAAAGTGTTGCAATAAATGTTATCTCGAAGGTTTTGGATTTTTCTTTTTGGAAACCATGGAAATGATGTTGTCTAAGTGATTGAAAAAGTTGCAAGCATCTTAGTAGATGACATGGGGTAACACATAACATGGCTATTGGTTTTATCATTCCCGTGAAAACTTGAAAGAGAGCACCACGTATCTTATATAGGTAGGACTTACTTGGTTTTTTAGGTCTCCTGATGAAAAGGAAACCTTCCGGGTGCACAACCGAGTTTTATGGGAAGCACCGCCGTGATTGTAGAAAGTCCCCAGTCGTTACTGGGTTGCCTGGTAACCGAGTCGCTGATTCTCGGGCGGATCGTTTGCTTCGATTTTCCGGGAAGTCCCCAGTCATCCCTTGTCATGTCATGACTGATAATCGAGTCGCCTGGCAACTGAGTCGTCGATCCCTGAGCGGATCGCCTTTTCTACCATCATGATGTCTAAGTCGAGGCATGAGATCGATGGTCGAAAATTGATATTGTAACTGATAGATCAATCTCCCACTGTGGTCGCCAATTGTTTGAGGGTGAAAATGGTTTCTGCTGATTTCGGTAATTTCGGGTGTATGGGTGAGAAACGAATTTAAACCCTAAACAATGTACTGCAAGGGAGTACTTGAGATTCGAGAGATCAATCTGTACAAGTCCGGCCTAAACCAAGAAATGGTCGTTCCAGACTTGCGTCGGTCACAAAGTGGAGGAGAATGGGCTGGTTTTGGGGAGGGAAGCAAGGAAAGTGATGAGACCAGAATAGTTGATTCTGGAAGAGTAGTTGTGTTACGACTTGTATCAGAAAGTGGGAAGCTAACAGATAGAAAGCTAGAAAACATTTTCTGAGTGGTGTATGCTCATGACTAAACCTGTTGTTCGGTGGAAATAGGTAAGACCTATTTATACAAGTCGAAGTGAAACGTACTCCGGTCTCATTAAGGAATGGAAAAATGGGTGAATAAATGGGAGGAGGTGGTAACGTTAACGTATGGAATTGATGTTCCATAACACCGTTAACTCATGGAATTGATGTTCCATAAAACCGTTAACGCATGGAAATGATGTTCCACAAAAAGAATGTTTCACCATTAACTCCCTGTATTTACTAACCGCCTCATCCTTATGACACTTCCTTATGATGGGCGTAGTGTACGCCGCGCGCTGTAAACCGCCAAACCAATACCCAAAGAGGATCCCCAAGTTTGTGATATGTGTTGATGTCTCGAATATTTTTGTGGAAAACATGTAGCATGTTGTTGTTGCCTGCCAAGTCGCACTGGGGAGACTTGCTAGCTTGGTGACCTTCGACGGTCGAGATTTTGCATCTCAAGAGGAAAGATAGTCGTTGATCGTTGCACGCTTTCGTTTTGGTAGCCACGTAGGGAAGGCCGGCATGGTGGTGCGGCTAGGTTGGCATGTCTTTGTTGGCATGGCATGGTTTGGCGTGGCCAAACTTAGGTCTTCAGCCAAAGGTTACCATGCTTCGTCTGCAACCTCGGATGGTTAGGATTTGCTCCTGGGATTGAAGGGGGATCGTGGATCGTCGCACGCCTTCGTTTTTGGTAGCCGCGTAGGGAAGGCCAGCATGGTGGCGCGGCTAGGTTGGCATGATGTTGGCATGGCATGGTTTGGCGTGGCCAAATTTAGGTCTTCGGGCCAAAGGTTACCATGCGTCGTCTGGTAACCTTGGATGGGTAGGATTTGCTCCTGGGATTGAAGGGGAACCGTGGATCGTCGCACGCCTTCGTTTTTGTTAGCCGCGTAGGGAAGGCCAGCATGGTGGCGCAGCTAGGTTGGCATGTCGTTGGCATGGCATGGTTTGGCGTGACCAAACTTAGGTTTTCGGGCTAAAGGTTACCATGCGTCGTCTGGTAACCTTGGATGGCTAGGATTTGCTTCTGGGATTGAAGGGGGACCGTTGATCATCGCACGCCTTCGTTTTTGGTAGCCGCGTAGGGAAGGCCAGCATGGTGGTGCGGCTAGGTGTGTTTGGCATGTGGGGCCAAGGGCTTAGCATGTCGTTGGCACATGGCGCGGGTAGCATGGCTAGGGACAAGGCAAGGTGCGGTTTGGATTGGGTTTGGCGTGAATGGTTTGGCTTGGCATGGAGGGGCCAAGGGCTTGGCATGCCATAGGCGCATGGTGCGGCTAGCATGGCTAGGGCCAAGGCAAGGTGCGGGTTGGCTTGGCATGTGGGGCCAAGGGTTTGGCATGAATGGTTTGGCTTGGCATGGCGGGGCCAAGGGCTTGTCATGCCAGGGCGCATGGTGCGGCTAGCATGGCTAGGGGAAAGGCAAGGTGCGGTTTTGCTTGGCACCGTGGGGCCAAGGGTTTGGCATGCCGTTGGCACATGGCGCGGCTAGCATGGCTAGGGACAAGGCAAGGT
Organism: Papaver armeniacum; assembly: GCA_023531295.1. Classification (NCBI taxonomy): domain Eukaryota; kingdom Viridiplantae; phylum Streptophyta; class Magnoliopsida; order Ranunculales; family Papaveraceae; genus Papaver; species Papaver armeniacum. The sequence continues at coordinate 14,666 of JAJJWW010006304.1, read as the reverse complement.
GCGGTTTGGCTTGGCATGTGGGGCCAAGGGTTTGGTAGGTGCGGCTAACATGGCTAGGGCCAAGGCAAGGTGCGGTTTGGCTTGGCATGGTGGGGCCAAGGGTTTGGCATGCCGTTGGTACATGGTGCGGCTAGCATGGCTTGGGCCAAGGTAAGGTGCGGTTTGGCTTGGCATGGTGGGGCCAAGGGTTTGGCATGCCGTTGGCACATGGCGCGGCTAGCATGGCTAGGGCCAAGGCAATGTGCGGTTTGACTTGGCATGTGGGGCCAAGGGTTTGGTAGGTGCGGCTGGCATGGTTGGCATGCCTTGGCGTGGGGTGTGGCGGCACGGTTTGCCATTGGCACAAGAGTGCGGATAGCATGGTTGGCATGCCTTGGCGCGGTGGGTGTGGCTGGCACGGTTTTCCATTGGCACAAGGGTGCGGCTAGCATGGTTGGCATGCCTTGGCGCGGTGGGTGTGGCTGGCACGGTTTGCCGTTGGCACAAGAGTGCGGCTAGCATGGTTGGCATGCCTTGGCGCGGTGGGAGTGGCTGGAACGGTTTGCCGTTGGTACAAGAGTGCGGCTAGCATGGTTGGCATGCCTTGGCGCGGTGGCTGGCATGGTTTTCCATTGGCACATATGGCGTGGGAATTAGGGTTTTTGGCCTATCGAAACCCTAATTAGTAATTAATTAGAAAAAAGGTACCCTGGTAATTTTCTATGACATATATTAAAGGGTTCAATAAATGCATTGGAAGTCCCCGTGACGTCACTGTCTGGCTAGGGTTTTACGATTTTAACCCTAAGCTAAAAACCACCATCAACAGTTTGGTTAAGTCTGAATCTTTTATCAAGTAAACATACTTCGTTGTTGTATTGTCTCGATCTTGTATCCATAGTCAATTACGCAAGTTATCTTGTTGTCGTATTGTCTCGATCTCGTATCCATAGACGATCACACGAAGTGTGAACCGATTAGTTGTATTGTCTCGACTCAATCCATAATATGCACCAGTGGTACTTTTTTCACACAGTTTATTAATTAATAATATGCGGCAGTGGTACTTTTTTTATAATAATAATAATTAATATTAAGAAAACAAAAACAATAAATATACTAAAATTGAGCATTTAATAGTAAAAGAAAATGATGTTTAAAAAACAGAAAATGAAAATATACTTGATTATGTAAATAAGAAGAATATATATGTATATTTAGATGCTTAAAAAAAATAAATATATTTTTTTAAATAAAAATTAAAAACACAAAAAATAAAATAAGAAAACAAAAATAAAAATAAAACCAAAATAAAGTATTTCAACACCAACTCTGTTTCCCCACATCCCATGAAAGCTTTGGCAACACAGTATTTCGATGTTATTAAGAGGGAACTACCAGCCAAGTTTACTTCACAGCAAGAGACGCAGTTTTGTGGCAAAGTAATAAGTTGAATCATGCTATGGACTTTATGAAAGCGATTCCCATTCCAGGCCTGGACAATCTCTTGGTCCACGTCAGTTCCGTGTCGTTGCTCAGTACAGACTTGGTATTCCATTATATCCTGTAGATGGCAAATGCTCATGTTGTGGACGTGTTATGGATGTTTATGGGGATCATGCCCTCCATTGTGCAAACGAGGTTGGTATAAAGTTTCGGCATAATGTGGTGAGAGATATTTTCATGGATATTTGTTACAGATCAGGTGTCGCGGATGGGAAGGAGGTAGCTTTGGGATTTTTATCTGGCAACAACAATACTCTCAAGCCTGCTGACATCCTTATCTACAATTGGGAAAATGGACAAGACACCTGCTTCGATGTGACTGGAGTTTCACCTTTCTCGAGTGGAGTGATTCGCAGCTTCACACCAGGCCACGCTATCTCCGCAGTAGTTACTCGCAAGTGTAACAAATATTTGGACAAGTGTGCGTCTCAAGGGTATCGTTTTTGTGCCTTAGCTTTTACTACTGTAGGTGAGCTTGGAGATGACTTTGTTTACCTGTTAAAGAGATTGAAGAATTGTTTGACCAACTACGATGCTAACAACAAAGTAGGTGGTTTGCTTTTCCATAGGATAGGTTTGGCTATCCAAAAGGGTGTTGGCGCGCAGATTGTCGCCCGACTCCCACCCATTCATGTGTAAATAACTATTTTTGTTTATCTTAATAAAAGCCTTGAGTGACATCTCTTTTATTAAATAAAGTTGAATAAATAGCAAATAACAAGTAATTAATATTTAAAAAACGAAAAATAGAAATGAACATTTGATAGTCAATAGTCAATATAAATGGACATCCGATAAAATTGGAACGATACAGAGAAGATTAGCATGGCCCCTGCGCAAGGATGACACGCACAAATCGAGAAATTGTCCAAGTTTAAACAAAGATCAATACATGATAATATAGCAATTGCCGGGGAACTCTTCCATCATATCAGAACTTCAAACCTCACCAAAGACCCAAAAATAGCTCTCAAACTAGACATCCAGAAAGCCTATGATAGCTTAGATTGGGGATTCATCAAAACCTCATTTACAAAACTAGGATTTCCACCAGCCTTTATAGAATACATTATGCTATGCGTACCAACAGTTACATACTCAATCAACATAAATGGTACACCCATGGCTACATCAGCCCAAGCAGAGGTATCAGACAAGGAGACCCACTATCTTCTTACATTTTTATCATATGTGCTGAAATCCTATCTACAAATCTAGGAAACCTTCAAAACCAAAAATTAGTTCAAGGACTTAACATATCCAAAAAAGCACCACCGATCATTCATTTAATGTATGCAGATGATTTACTAATCACATACAAAGCTTCAGCACCGCAGTAACCAACACCTTAAAACCCTTCTCCACTCCTACAAAGACTTCAGGACAAGTAATCAATACTACCAAATCAGCAATCATCCATCACCCAAACCTGGACCCAACCAAGATAAACAATCTTCGAAGAATTCTTCAATATGCCGGCTACATCAAAACCACCGACCTATCTAGGAGTCCAGTTCAAACATGGAAGGACATCCATTCAAACCTTCGCTCCTCCTACAGAGATTAGCCCGAAAGTTAAAGGATGGATGACAAAATGCCTAACTCCAGTAGGAAGACTCACTCTAATAAAACCTCCTAATTCCAACCTCAAATCACATCATGCAAACACAAAACCTACCCGCCAATATTCATAAACAAATAGATCGTATCACCGGGAATTTTTTCTGGGACACGACTCAACAACTAAAAATTACACCCTATAGGATGGGATAAAGTAACAAAATCATTATCGAAGGAGGATTAGGAATAAGGAAGAGCAAATTGATCATAATAAAGCACTTCTCATGAAAATAAAATCTACATGAGCAACCTAACTCTATCTCTGCGGAAGTCTGTTCAGTGCAAAATATCTTGATCAACAACCAATTCTACAAGGCATTGATTTTATACCCTCCTCCTCCAGTCCTCAATGGAGACAACTGGCATCAATAGTCCCTACCATGCAACATCTAATATTTCATCGTATTGGAAATGGATTATCGACCCCAATAGAAGCCAATTGGATTCCACACTCAACAAATCTAGACCCAACACAATGTTACGCAATCCGAATGGTAGCGGATATCATCGACCCAATATCCCATTCCTGGAATCATGAAAAATTAAACATCCTTCCCAATCCTATAATCCAAAAAATCATAAACATCCATCTCCCCCAAAATAGTCCCCAAGATAAAATTATCTCGCCACACTCAAAATCTGAAACTACACTACTTCTTCAGATACGAATGTCTAACCCAAGGTCAACCAAATCACACCCTCTACCACCTACTAAATTTCTATGGACTTTACCGTGTCCACCAAAAATTCGGCTTTTCTTGTGGAAAGCCATCAATGAAGGATTACCAACCTTCTCTTACATCACATCCATTTGACCAACTCAGACATATGCCCAAGATGCAACACAGATCCAGAATTGGCAAGTCACCTTCTAATTCATTGTCCAACAACAACTAATTCATGGAACACCTTATTCGGTCAAGTTACAAATTCGCCAAACTCCAATACCCCCCCCCCCCAACTTTCATCTTAACACCCCAAACAACCATTTCCCAAATCCTCCAACAACCTGCATCAACATCTGTAATCTCCTCTTTCTGTTTCCTTTTTTTGGACCTTATGGCTGGCTAGGAATGATCTAATATACCAACAAAAGCAAACAAACTCAGAAGAAATCCTAGCATGGGCACAAAAACTACAAAAAGAATACTACGAGGCTCTACACTCTTCACCACCAATCATTCCAGGAGATACACCGATATTTAACCATCCAATAAGAGATAAAAGGATATCAACAATATCGGTAAAATGGTCCATTCCATACATCAACTGGATCAAGATTAACACTGATGGAGCAGCCAGAGGTCATCCAGGATTTGCAGGGGCAGGGTTCATCTGCAGAGATTCAGACGCACGAACTTTATTGTCTCTAGCTCAACCACTAGGAATTACAACTTCTTTAACCGCGGAAACTTGGGCTATGCTTTTAGCTTCAAGAACAACAACAGAAAGACAATGGCCAAGAGTTCTCTTTGAAACAGACTCAGAAAACTTGTTGCGCTTCATCACTTCCTCTACACCTCCACCTTGGCACATAGCAGGAATGATTGAGGAAATAAAAATTAGATTTCAACAGATCCCGCAGGCTGCTATTCAGCACAACTACAGAGAAGGAAATCAAGCAGCCGACGGATTGGCCAATCATGCGGCGGATGGAAGTCAAACAGGAAGCTCGTCAACCAAAATCTGGGACCATGCAATCCCATCTTTTATTAGTCAAATTTTATTTCATGATTCCGTGGGTACCACATACCCACGACAAATTGTAAACTAATTTCTATTAATAAAATGCATGCTTCAAAAAAAAAAAGATAGTCGATAGTCAAAAAAAAAAAAAACATATAAAAAGGATAAACTAAATCTGATTATGTAAATAAAATAAGCAGTCAATGTTGGAGGTAGTAGGAATTATACATATAATTCTGACATATCAAACACCAACATCTGTACTTGAATGCACTACACCTCCGATTATCTCTTTCTTTTCTTTTTCTTTTTTGATAAACAAGGAAACTTTTTATTATTGGGATTTCAAGGTTACAATGAGTTTAAGATCGAAAATAAGAGAATACAAAGTAACAAGAACATACTGTAAGAGTATAATACCGAGAAATCCGACAAGAGAAAGAGAAGGATTACCGGAGTAAGACAAATACAAGTATGAATAAGATCTGATTAAATCGGAAGAAGGATGTTTTTCTCGGAATTAAATTCCAACCATTTAGTTTGTTTTTCTTCTTTAGAAAGAAATGTTCCCAAAGTATGAGTGATTTGCTCAAATCTCTTGTAAATAGTGATGAAGCTTCCGTCGTCAAAAAGACCACCGATGAAGATTTCGTCGCCGGATAAGTTGATGATGAAGATTCCGATGAAGATTCCGATGAAGAGTTCGTCGCCGGAGACAACAAAGATGGAGATTTCGTCATTGGAGAGCATCACTATTGATCTTAAAACCAAACCCAATAACCCAAGATCTCCATTAAAGCGAAGATAAACCTCAAAAGAGAAGATAAAATCACCAAAATGGTGTAGATAAGTAGAAAACATAATAAAAACTAAACTAATCTACTAACTAACCTAGGAAGCAAGGAATAATGAAGAAACCTGCTCAGATCTAGTCCAAAAATGGACTAGATCTGAGCAGAGAAGGGTTGTTTTTGATGGTTTTGTTGGAGAAGAAGAAGGAGTGAGAGAGATGAGAGAGAAAAGAAAAAAGAAAAAAAATCCTCTCCCTCCAATTATCCTGGCGTCATTAGGGGCGACCCTGAAAGAATTAGGGGCGACTAATAAGACAAAATAGGGTCGCCCAAAACTAAAATAAAGCCACCCCTAATCTAAATTTTTTCGAAATGTCTAAAATGCCCTCAATAATCGGTAGACAATACTACAATCGGTAGTTTAGTTTGATGTATGTTGGTTTGTGTTATGAAAATTATAATCGGCAGTTAAAATGGAGGTAGTCTTGTGATGTGCTTATCTACCGATTGTGGTTGTAGCCCCAAATTCAAAATTTTCAAAAACCAATGGAATTTTGAGTTTCTTTATTTTCACAATCGGTAGACTCGTGATGTTTATTATCTACCGATTGTATCTCATGATGTTCATTATCTACCGATTGTGCTAGTAGTCCCAAATTCGAAATTTTCAAAAACCAATGGAATTTTGAGTTTCTCTATTTTCACAATCGGTAGACTCGTGATGTTTATTATCTACCGATTATACATTCGGTAGTCTCGTGATGTTCTTTATCTACCGATTTTGCTAGTAGTCCCAAATTCGAAATTTGCAAAAACCAATGGAATTTTGAGTTTCTCTATTTTCACAATCGGAATAGACTCGTGATGTTTATAATCTCATCGATTATACAATCGGTAGTTTTGTGATGTTCATTATCTACCGATTGTGCTAGTAGTCCCAAATTCGAAATTTTCAAAAACCAATGGAATTTTGAGTTTCTCTATTTTCACAATCGGAATAGACTCGTGATGTTTATTATCTACCGATTATACAATCGGTAGTCTCGTGATTTTCATTATCTACCGATTATGCTAGTAGTCCCAAATTCGAAATTTTCAAAAACCAATGGAATTTTGAGTTTCTCTATTTTCACAATCGCTAGACTCGTGATGTTTATTATCCATCGTGATGTTAGTAGCCCAAAATTCAAATTTTTCAAAACCAATGGAATTTTGAATTTTCTTAAAGAAGAGAAGAACATAGCCACAATCGGTAGATAAAAAAAATACTAAACTACCGATTATGAAGGGACATATAAGTATTTTCAACCTATATTTTCTTATTCAGTCGCCCTAGCTAATGACGCCAGGCCAATTATTTCTCACTAGCTTGAAACCCGTGCTACGCACCGGAATGCTGAAATTTCTTACGTCGTCAGTTCATGTTCACTGAAGCGGGGCTTCGCCCCGCACCCATCCTAATAAGAGTTCTAATAAGCTTATAGAATTACTATCCAATAGATTAACAACTAACAGTTAAAACTTTATAATAATCAAATATATAATATTATTATGATTTGAGGATCGAACATGGTTTTGAAAACTAATTTCATGCAATATAATAAAATAATAATCAATTTCAAAATAAACTAAAATATTTTAAGCTATAAATACATAATTAATTATTTTTTTGTATTTAACCCGTGCTTCGAACCGGGTACGACCTAGTCGATCCTCAGTTGGGCGAAGCCCCGCACCCGTCCAAGAAGGGATCTCAATTAACGACTGCAGTGTACCATGAAAACACTAATTATCATTTTCTTTTTTGAAGCAATCATTTAGTAGATTAACAATCAGAACCAAATTATTCACCAATTACATATTGTTTAAAGGGTTGGAGATTAAGAAATCCCCTTAAATAAAAATACTTTTGAAAAATTATGCCGACATTTGAAATCAATCAGTAGTTCATTACATTACATGTATCAGTACTATTGGTAGTTAACTGAAACATCATACTTTCTATACAGTTATATCAATATCTGATATTGGAAACACTAAAAAAAACACGATATTAATATAAAATAGATTGAAAACTCTAAATGGTGCACAACATATGAATTGCTTCCCTTCAAAGAAAATGTTATCAAGGAAATGCATTGATATATCTTTCTTCGAAAATCATATATTTGTGTTAAGAATTAAGGGACCAACTCAACTGCTCTTCCAGGCTCCAACTTCTTATAGTTAGATGAAAAATCACACTCATTAGCCATTATATAGGCATCGATATCTGAAGTTAGAGACACTAAAAATCGTGATATTAATATAAAATAGATTGTAAACTCTAAATAGGGCAAAGAATATGAAGTGCTTCTCGTCAAAGAAAATGTAATTAAGGAAACGTACATATATATCTTTCTTCAAAAATCACATACTTGCGTTAAAAATAAAGCGGCTAACTCAACTGTTTTTCTAGGCTCCAACTTCTTGTAGTTCTTGTAGTTGAATGAAAAATCACACATATTATGTAGTTGTGTTGATATCTGACATTAAACACACTAAAAATAACACGATATTAATATAAAACAGATTGCCAACCCTAAATAGTCCAAAGCATACAAAGTGCTTCCCGTCAAAGAAGTAATCAAAGAAATGTCATTAGTCATTATATAGGCATTGATATGTGATATTAGAGACATTAAAAAAAATTATATTAATATAAATAGATTGCCAGCTCTAACTAACGCAAAGCATATGAAGTGCTTCCCGTAATGTAATTAAGGAAACACACATATATATTTTTATTCAGAAATCGTATACTTGCGTAAAAAATCAAGCGGGTAACTCAATTATTTTTCTCGGCTCCAACTTCTTGTAGTTGAATGAAAAATCACACATATTATATAGTTCTGTTGATATCTGACATTAGAGACACTAAAAATAACACGATCTTAATATAAAATAAATTGCTAACCCTAAATATCGCAAAGCATGTAGAGTGCTTCCCGTCAAAGAAGTAATCAAGAAAATGCACTGATATATCTTTCTTAAAAATCATAATCTTGCATTAGGAATCGAGCAGCCAACTCAAGTTCTCTTCCAAGCTTCAAGTTCGTATAGTTAAATGAAAAATCACACTCATTATATGGTTGTATCAATACCTGATATTAGAGACACTAAAATAACACACGATATATAACATACAAATAGCCATGCAAATTCTAAATAGTGCAAAACAGATGAAGTGCTTCCAGTCAAAGAAGTTGGAATCAAGGAAATGCACTAATATCCCACAATGACCTATTTGAATACCCGTGATTGTTACTTTAACCATAAGGATCGCCTATTAATAATTGGAGTTTTTTTTATTGGCAAATGGAATCTGAATTATATTGCTATGAATTCTCATCAGTTTTTTTTTTTCCTATTTATGACTCCTTTTTTTTTTTTGAATAAGGAATGCTATATTAAAAAGAAAAATATTTACAGGGAAGGACACATCTTACAACATCACAAATGTAATACTGTTTCCCAATGAAACAAAATCTGAGTTACAGAAACATCCTTAAACACATTTGTATCAAATAACCAAAGAACAACTGACTGCTTAATAAGCATTATCACCTCATCTGAATCCATTGCTCTCCCTCCAAAGACTCTTCTATTTCTTTCATTCCACAAAAGCCGATGGACAAAGATAAATCGATTTCCACCAAACATCCTTACACTTACCTGTCATGTTATTTAGCTTCCTATTTATGACTCCTGCTGGTCAGAATTGTATCTATTGTTAATATAAAATAGATTTTCAACTTTAATATTGCAAAGCATAAATATGAATTGCTTCCCGTCGAACATGATGTAATCAAGGAAATTCCAGATCGATATTAATATAAAATAGAGCTTCAACCCTAAATAGTGAAAAGAATATAAAATGTTTCCGTCGAAGATGATGTAATCAAGAAAATGCATTGATATATCTTTCTTCGTAAATCATATACTTGTGTTAATAATCAAGCGGTCAACCCAAACCAGGATATAGTTAAATGAAAAATCACACTCAAATACTAATATTTGATATTAGCGACATTAAAAGAACACACGATATAACATAAAAAAGTGTTCCAATTCTAGATAGTACAACACAGATGAAATTCTTCCCGTCAAATAAGTTGTAATCAAGCAATGAACTAACATCCCACTAAGACTCTGTTTGAATATTCGTGATTGTTACTTTAACCGCAAGGATTGTCCACTAATTAATGACTTGAGTACCTTTATTGGCAAAGAGAATCTGAATTTTATTGGTTAATTAAATAATTTGGTTGTTGGATTTTTAGTGATGCATATAACTAATTTTTATGTATGTGGCTTGAAACAAAACATAAAACTCTCTTGGAATTGAACAAATAAAGGGACCTTTTTTTTTTACATCAAACGTAGGTCAAGTTAACGAAGTGCCGTTACAGCATGGTCTATTAAACAAAGCAATTTCATGCGTATATCCTGTTCGAGAATGAAAAAGAATAATAAGAATAGGTTTCACAAAAAACTATAATTCAATAATCTGGTAGAACCCCATCAAAAATATCAGAAAAATTTATAAAGGAAAGCCAAGAGAGAGTAGAATGCTCTTAGGACAATAACTTAACAATGTTGTTTGGGATTTACATCCATCCTTATTCCTATTTCCCTATTTCATATTAACATTTATCCTTTTGGCCCTACGTAGAATTGAAAATGATGGATGGGGCCAGTATCATCATGGTTTATAATTATATATTCACTACGACATCATCGAAAAGACTTGTACATGTTTAGAGAATATATCTAAGATGACAAAGAGAATTATTCATTTTACAAATGTCCATGCCAGTGTCCTTAATATAGACCTTTGAGACTTGACCGCAAAGAAAACAATGAGAATTGAGAAATGAAATGGAATGGAATTAAATTGCTTTGCGTGGCAACAAAATATAACAAAGTAATGGAAAGATTTTTCTTCCCTAAATTAAGAACGCGAAATTGGGGGATATAAAAAGGAATTGGGGGATATAAGAAAAGGACAAAAACTGGATCCAAATATCAATTCAGGGTCACCCCTTATCTAAGTATTTTTTTAAATCCTAATCTACCCCTCACTAATCAGGTTTAGTGGTTAATAATAATTAGTAAAAATCTTAAGTATTTGTTAAATGATTAGTGTGTATTTTTATTTGGGTGAATGAGATGAGAGTAGAAAGATGGAAAAAAATTGAGAGGGAACTTTTTTGGTGAAAGTGGAGGATGATTGTGAAGAGAGAATTGCCTGCTAAGAGGTTGAAAATTTGATTTTTTTTTCCTTGAATCCACCATCACAGCAATTGAAATAGCTCGGTGCCGGCATTGTATTCAACCAAACAACCATGCCGGCATTTGCTTTAAGAAATTTTCATAAATTGTTTGCCCTTTATCCTGGGCGTAGCCTCAACGAGACTTTCTCGTTACAAAATTTTTCAGGTTTTGATCTTCAAAACCTATTTTTTCTGGTTGTAATCAGTTTACTTCCGGCACAGTTATCTGATTTTCGAGCATGCCGGAACTATTTCCGGCATGATTTTTGCTTAAATTTCTATCCCGGAACATGATGAAAAGTATCCAGGAAACTTCAATTTTTTTTTCACTTGACTACCGGCATTGATAGATTTCTATCGAGCATGCCGGCACCATTTTCCGGCATGGTTTTTCACCAATTCCGGCATGGTCTTCATCACTTCCGGCGATGTAAAAAAATATTCCGTTTTGAGTTTTTTCTGGTTTTAATCAGTCCACTTCCGACACAAGTAGTTAATTCTCGAGCATGCCGGCACCGGTTTCCGGCATAGTATGTTGCTTAAATTTCTATGCCGGCACATGATGAAAAGTATCCAGGAAACTTCAATTTTTTTTTCACTTGACTACCGACATTAATAGATTTCTATTGAGCATGTCGGTACTTAGTTACGGCATTGAATGTTAGTTACCAAGCATGCCGGCACCAGTTTCCGGCATGGTCTTCATCAATTACGGCATGGTCTTCATCACTTGCAAGATGATCTTCATCACTTCCGAATTAAAAAAAAAAAAAATCGTTTCCAAAGTGAGAAGCCGGCAGAGAAGGAGAAGAGAATTTGAAAGAGAGTAGGGAGAGTTTAGAATTTGAAAGAGAATGGGGAATATTTGGGTTTCAAAGCTCAAACCATGAAAGTGATTAATAAGAAGTGGAGATGGAAATGGGGGATATGATTTTGTTTTTTGATTTTAAGTTTTTTAATTTTTATTTTGAGGGAAGGGTATTTTAGTATTTTCATACCCAAAAGTCACCCCTTAGCAGACACCATGGGTTGGGAGAAGTAATCAATATCCCCCAATTCCTTTTTATATCCCCCAATTTCGCGTTCTAAATTAATTCGAAAATACCGGGTAAGAAAAAGTTTTTTTTTTAACATACTAAATATTTAAGCTAGCTGTTTGGGATTCTTTTACCATAAGTAGACCTCTAAAGATTTTTTTCCGTAAGGCTTTTTAGATATTTTGAGTTTTATAAACACTTATTTAAAATTTTATTTCCATATATAATTATAACTGTTGAAAAATATTACATCATTAATATGTATGCATCATTCCATAATTGCTTCAAAAATAAATCTTTTCATAAATATAATAGGTGTAAATTATTTATTTTAAAGAAATTAATCTAACAGTTACATAAAGTCTAAAGTCGCCAACATTTTGGTTAACTATGTTGATTCTAACAGAGAGTTAACTAATTTAAACCTACTCACATTTCATCCTCCCTTCTCTAACATGAGATTTTTTTTTTATACCCAATGGAGTAAATTTAAGCAAATTTAAGCCCGTGAATTATCTACAATGATGAGGTATTCCTGAAACACACTTCATGAGAGATTCAATGGAAACCCTCACTGTTGGTAGCCTTTAGCAAATTAGCACTGTAAATAAGAACGTCGTGATCAATTGGTCAACCCTAATTGGAGATCATATATCTTGCCAGTGGTTACCATATCCGATGCTAGTGTTTCGACAAATCTTCGATGTTAATGAAAAAAAATATTGAAGTACCGGAAGATGCTTCAACCTCCAACCACAAAAGGTATTTGCATAAAACAAAGTGTGAGGAGGTGTTATTATGTGTCAGATTCTGATTGGCGTATATGGCGATGACCGGAGGACAGGTAACTATTATATAATGAAATGACAACCCATGGTGGAGTCGTATTTAAAAGTACATACAAACTAAGCCAAAAAATTAAATGTACATTAGGATTGATTCAGGATTCCTATTTAATTAATATTACATGAAAAAAATGTATATCGAAGAACTCCATGAACACTCTAATTTATAATAATAGTGAGCAATCTAGGGGATGGTTTATAAAGATACATTAATATGTTTATTAAGGGTTCATGGAAATGGTTGATTAAGGTCATTCATATGTATATCTTAGTTTTTGGTTTTCATGACAGAAATCCATTTAGTGTAGAGCTTCAAAAATGCAAACGACATGGATCATGTAATTAATGATCAAGTAAGTATTAGTTAATAGTATTAATTCATATTTATTAAATGACAATGCAATTTAATATTCAATTTTTCTAATTACAATGCAATTAGAAAATTAAGAAAATTAAGCTAGTGTTAAATCACAATGCAATTTTTCTAATTACATATGCACCTTTCAATTGCTTAGCGCGCAGAAACAAAATATTTTGATAAGACCTAAATTGCTGCATAGCGAAACAAAATAAGAGTAAATATGAAGGCCATCAGATTACATAAAATTAAAATTAGAAAAATTTTGTTTGATAAATTAATTAGCTTGCAGTAATTGAATAGCTAGCAAGATCATATATGGACCTCATTTTGAATTTTTAATTCACCAATTATGTGGATGGTTAAACTTATTTTGGAAGGTGGAAATTCTTTTGTCCGGAAGACCAACAAATAAATGAAAGTTCAAGGAGTGAACTCTCTTGTTGTCTACAGATGTTCATCAGTTGTAATATGCCCTACTGGCCTTCTCAGGGAAATGGGTTTGTTTACACAATAAAAGCAACTAAATACAAAATGAAGCAAAAACTGTAAACGAATAATACAAATAAAATGACAATACCTATAAAAATGATATAGATAAAAACTTAACAATCCACACGAAGTATAACACTTCCCTTTCAACTCAAACATGTATATAGACCCGAGTTTCTTTCCTTCTTCGGAGCCTAACAAAACGAATTGATGAGAATTCGAAAACATATGTACAAAGTCGCACTTCCAAATGTGTGTATCTTCATGGTTAAGTAAGCTACAGAAAGAAAAAGAAAATCAATCCAAAATGTAGACAAAATTATATGATTTTAGCTTACAAACAGTATGGCCGTAAGAATTTAGATACAAAGCAACTACAATTCTCGATTTCAAACTTCCTTAATTATAGAGTATATGAACACGTATACATTTTTATAATCCACAATTTCCAACTTCACTTTTGCATTACACATAACTCTAAATTTTAATTATCAGTGTTGGGCTTTTTTCTTTCCCGTGATGTTATATTACAATGCTTAAGCATCATTAGTACGAAGCTTGTATTTCACGATTCAATCACTCAAATAATACCTCCACATGAAGCTTAAAGGACAGAGTAGTACCTACATTACCTAAACATGATGATGTTGAGAAACCCTCACCAACAAATCCCAAAAGGAAGTTTAGTCTGTATGGAGCAGTAATTAGAAGAAACATAAATAAGTTGTCGCTAAGAACCTGGGGTTGAGGAGATATGAAACCAAAAAGAAATAACAAAATTGAGAAACAGTTTCCTGCAAAATAGAACAAAGAAGTGTTTCATATCATCTTTTTTTGGGTATATATATTCTTAGGATTTTCTTCATATCAACACTCATGCAATCGAAGAAAAAAAAATTGATCAAAAAACAGAACCATATGCACGTAGGAAAGCCTATTTACGTACTCACCAATAATAATTCATAAAATTAATTATTAATTAACCAACCACAATATATATTAAAAGAGAAATTAAGAAACCATCATATGAGCAAGGT
>JAJJWW010006303.1:0-114787 GCA_023531295.1 Papaver armeniacum | reverse complement strand
ATTATAAACACGACATATTGTGACCTAGGCAGGTGTCACACGCCCATTTAATCGCCTAAAATTTTCATGGGACATGACCGGCAATGATTGTGGTTCAGTGACTCAACATCACCCAAAATCATTCAGCCTTGCATACTTGCATCAAAGTACGCATCTGCCTTCACTCATAAGGCTTTGCACAACGGAAGTCTTTTCTTCTTTCTCTCTAACTCTTCATGCCCCCATAAGCATAAGAGGTTCTGCCATGCATCAAACCAATTGACAACTTCACAAGATCAGCAACATAATTAACACAATGAACTAACACAATAAACCCATTTTATTGCATTAAGGAAGATTATACAAAACAGTCCATCACATGGACCAAACAGGCCATTCACCCTCTTGGTGAATGCCTAAAACTCTCTCTACATTAGTGGTTCTTCTCTCAAAACGAACAACACTAACATTATTGATTCCTAAGCTATTTATATATGCTAGGATCAGGCCAAAACTTCGTGCAACCGCTGCACAATCCTTGGACAACCAAGTGTCCAAGTAGTTTCCATAACCGCCACTTTCAACTGCCACCTTTTGAGTTGTCACGCCAACAGGTGCCACACCTGTTCTTGGTGGTTATGAACACTCACAAATGGTTATAAACTACTTATATAACCGTTCTCCCTTGTATCACACATTTGGCATGCTTGTAAAGCTCGTAACCAACTTATAACAGTCACTTGAGCCGTATTGCACCATCTGTTGTGCTTTCTTGATTACCCGCTCGCCTCCAAGCTCAGCCATCTTGGACCTGCATGCTTATCACTCTAAGATAATGCACGGACAATCCTTGTGCTTCAATCATCGAGGCCAGCTCCTTAAGCTCATTCTAGTTACTCATGCGTCATATGCTTCACTTCGCCAATTTGCTTGACAATAGTAATGCCACTCTTGCATTACTAGCTTGTTTGCATTGTTCAAGCTTTGGACTGACCTTGAACTAATGCCATAGACCAACTCCGGCCTATTCTTCACTCTTGCATCATCCTTGAGTTTGCAATGCCAACTCAATTCCCACGGATATCATCGTGCCATTTCGCATGTTTGCATCTGTCATGGCCATGTCTTGCCAAACCTTCAATGAAGCCTTATTGTGTCGGCCAATAAGCTTCATTACTTAGCCAATGTGCTACGGTATAGCGCCACTTTGCGCTTCACCCAGCCTGCAGGTGCCACTATCTTAGTGCTTGGATTTGTCTCTACAACATACCGCTTGTTATGGCTTGCGTTAGCGCTATTATAGCTTTACGCGCGCTATTGTGGCTTCGCATTGCACCATTATGGCTGGGGTCTCCGACTTGGCACGCAACCTAAGTGACGCACAATCATTGTGCTTCACTTGCGCATTCAAATCTGACAAATGGAACTAGACATATCAAAGTTATTTTCATGCATAGGATTATTGTTGTCAATAGAAAATTCAACCTTCCCTAAGTCAGACAAACTGTATGTCATGCTCTTCTTCCACGAGAACAATTGTACAAGCTACCAATCAAAATCAACATCATCCAAAATTTCAATGTTACGAACAAGTAAATTAGAAGAGACTTCATTTGTCAATGTCACAATAATGGAGCCTAATGTCTCAGAAACAGAAGATTCCATAACAACATTTTCAAAGTGGACATGTTCTTCTAAATCATTATCACAATCATCGTAACATGAGTAGTTTATCCCATCAAAAAAGCATTGTATTTCCAGTCCATTCATTCATCTCTAAAATAAGATCATATTCAATACGATTTAACACAAGTAAGACTGATACACTATTTTACATTTTCTTTCATTAGGACAAACAAATATTTCATCTTGAAATTCCTCCCTTGCCTCATTTTGTAAATGAATCAGATTCATTTTTAAAAGCATATTAAGTTGTTCAAAGGGAATATGAACTTCAACTGAAGGTATCCTCATTTCGGATGAATATTCAGTGCATGATTGTAGCATAAGGGTCTGGAAATGGACATTCTAGGTTTGTTCATATGGGTCATCATGCAATGCATTCAATTTCAAATCTAGCATTATTATCGTTCGATGAGTTTGAGATTTTCCTTCACGGATTGCATAAGGGGGTCAAGGGAGTACAAAATTGGTCAACTTCCCATTGTGGTGATTGGTACATGTGTGCATGGTCATTAGATTGAATAAAATGTTGATCGCGAACCTTCAAAGGTTGATAACAATCCCACTACTACCAAAGATCATAATGTGTGGGCATTTTCATACCTTGGATTAGCACAGTGCTTCTCTAGACTTCCTAAAATCATGCATTTTTAGTAGTGTTTGGTTAAATGGGTTTTGTTGTTCTGAAGACACAAACAGAAACTTCAATTTTTCCTAGATGATTTAGATGTGATAGATTTCTCATATTCATGGATCGCTAAAGATGTATTTGGGACTCTATCTGTTCAAAAGTGATGAATGTATGAGTGTGGCACTATAAGAATGTTCATTTTCATATTGTGGTGGATGATACATGTGTGACTAATCATTAGGTCTCGTATATTGAGGTTCAGGACTTCAAAATGTCTGCCAATAATCCTATAGCTATTAACATCATGGTCCTGGAAACTCGGAACGCAAGCATGCTCTTGTGCAAAGTTCTCTAATTGATTTGTGCGATGATCTCTCACCCCTAATACCAGTCCAAAATCCAGACATTTTTTTATTATTTTTAAAAACAAAAAAATAAAATCAAACAACTAGTATCCTAAATGCAACTAACAAATCCTAAACATAATGATGCAATCATGCCAACAATAAACAAACAGTCATAAACACAGTGGTGCATGCTTACTAATACAGATGAAGTTTCCGATGACTAGTTTGGATTTTCCACGAAGTATATATATTATTGATACTAGGATTGCTGCATTCACTATGAACTAGTCCAAAATGGGTCTGTAAATTTATTTAGCACACAAGGAAAGTTAACTTATGAGAGGCCAACACGTCTTAGTTAACGAAAATTGGAGTATAATACTAAATTAAAGTTCAGACCCATTAAAACAATACAAAGAACAAAGGAAGGATTTGGCTCAAATTGGATTTTCGAGAAACTTACTTAAGGCAACAACCTGATGAGACAAACAATTCTCGACATGTTTCCTCAGCTCTTTTTTTCTTTCTTTTCCTTGAACATATTAGTGGCTTCTCTATCACCTCCGTCATGTGCACCGAAAGGCATAGAGTAAGTACAACAGATCTGATAGTAGAAAAAGCCTAACATATATACATTTCCTATGCTAAGAATTAGTATAAGAACAACCTAAAATCTAACTAAAAAGAAAAATACAAAGCTACCTGACGGATGTAGTTAAAAGTAAAATCTAAATGGTCTAGTGCAGCAAAGGTGGAAAGTTTGGCAAAATGGCAGACCTAAAATGATAAGTTATTGATCTATTTACAAACGAAAATAAATATAAAGCTATGAGAACAAGCCTAACTGATAAATTGGCTAAGCCAAACAAAAGCTACATGACAAATGCAGTTTGAACTAATAAAAGAAGATCAACACTTGTACCCAACAATACCAGCAATACCAAACAAAAATGAAAAGTCTAAAATATTTAAAACCTACGAGATCACTAAACCTTACTATATAAAGCGAAAATAAACTAATTAAAAAAAGTTACATGACAAACAAAATCTAAAGGTGCATTGCAAAATCCAAAAGGCTACAGGACAAAGAGAACTTAAAACCAAAACACAAATCTTGATACCAATATACAAATCTATAATAGCAGTCAAACGAGATGCAGTACCTATCAAAACTAATCAAGATTATAAGTAAAGAATAAATTAGTACCAAATTTTTTTAGCTTTCTTTTTTTAACGTAAATGAATGCAAACAATATATACAATAATAACTACAAATTAGTAAAAGCAAATCCTATAAATCTAACTACATCGTTTTCCAACTCCACGGCAGCGGCGCCAAAAACTTGGTAGGCGTAGAAACCTACTATAATATACCGCAAGCGCACATCGTCTATAAGTAAACAATGGCAAATGCGGGTCGATCCTACGGGGAGTTGGATTGGTGAACTAAACTTCTAAGTTCTATTTCTATTAATTTAGATCAAACAGGGGAGTTTGTCGAAAGACTAAAGATTGATGATTATACTAAAGAAACAAGATTAAAAGGAAAATTTATAAGATAAAATAGAGAGTTCGAATCCGCTTAATCTAGTATAAAGTCCAATTTTTATCTATCATTCTCCTTAAACTTGAGAAGAGTTAGATACGCTAATCTCTTGCTCTCTCGAAGATATATCATCGTGACATAAAATTTCTTTCATATAAATGGATGAACCAATTTCATGAGCTAAAGTATTAGTTCCTATCATGGATTTTATTTTTAGAGTACGTACAATCAACCATAGACTAACATATTGTACATTATAATTGGCTTGAACTACAACATATAGAGTCTCAAACTACCAAGGATGCTGACAAGGTGGAAATATGTTGAAATTCAGAAACTGAAACATGCTTAAAACATTCAAATCATTTGAGAACAATATAATGAAAAAGGGAAATATATTTCGATTAAGAGTTTCATATCATCCTTAATTAACAAACTGAAAATACAGGGGTCTAACAACCACACGTGATTCGTTTGGCAATGGCGAGAGGACTTACTCAATATACTTTCTAGAGAATCAACTAGACAATCCAGACTCAATCTAGAAAAAAATTATATCAAAGAATTTATATCTCTGCTTCACAATGTAATCGCAAATCGCATGAGATAGAAATCCATGAGCCTTTTATTATGTGAAACAACTCAATCAGTACCAAAGACCAATGTTCAAGTGTCAATTAATTTAAATCAACAAACAAAGGTTGGATTATCTAATTGATTGATCCTAACGCACAACCTCGTGATATTTCAATTATATAACAAAATATAATGCGAAGAAAAGAAATAACCACGGAACCGGTTTTGATAACGAGAAACCGCAATGCGAGAAACCCGGGACCTAGTCGAGGATTGAATACCACACTGTATTAAGCCAGCTACGGACACTAGCCTACTACCAATGAACTTAACTGGATCAGAAGCTGGAACCCTAATCAATCTCGCGATTCAAGGTACAATTGCGCTCCTTACGTCTCTTTATCCTAAAGCGAGGATACTACGCACTGATTCCCTTAGTTGATCTCACCCACAACCAAGAGTTGTTGCGACCCAAAGTCAAAGACTTGATAAAAAATATGCCTCACATATAAAAGTATATAGATTGAATAAATCAAGTTGCTAGGATCGAATATAAACAACAACACTTGCATGAGATTAATAGACAACAAATATCGCGAGGGGAGTCGCAAAGGAAGAAAAATAAATGACGCATTGGATAGCGTTAGAAAGATATGAAGCTTGGCGAAGGTTAGGAAGTTTCGCGGTATGAATATTTTACACTTCGCGACACTTCGCGAGGCATTCCCAGAAAATAAAGGACAGCCTAGTCATGTCATTCACTATGTATTACCCTATATAAAGGGATGAGTAAGTCTGTTGTTGGAGGTTTTTTGAATTAAAAAATAAGTCATTAGGAGAGAGAAACTTGGAGAGTGTTTGTTATTTCTTAAGTGTAATTCTATTCATTTGTGTAACATTGAAGAAGATAATTAATAAACATTCTTGGTTATTCATCTTCCAATGGATTAGTTAAGTGAATTATAGTGAGGGGGTGTATTGTAGGATTTCCTGCAACTACATATTGGCGCTAGAAACAGGAATTTGAAGAAAAGAAGATTGCAATCAAAATCATTCAAATCAAGAAAATGAGAAAAGAAAATGTTAAATTAGATGAGGGAGAGGAGAAAGATATGGAGTACAGTTCGGTCACAAAGGCAATGATTAATGAGTTTCATGAAAATATCAATGGAAGAATACACAAGCGAGATTTTGAAGGAAAGAAAATTACGAGAGAGAGATGACATTGCCTTTTTAGAAGAATGGGAAAAGCAAAAGATAACGTTCACAAAAGCAGTTGAAATATCTAAATAAAATTTGAATCATACATCTCCACTGGTAATCACAATAAACATGTGCAAAGGAGAAGAATTAGCAAAGGAAAGAGAATATGGACGATAAATGTGACCTTTAATCGATACTTGGAAGTTTGGTGAACATCATGTTTTATCATGCTTACAAGAAGATGGGATACAAAGATGAAGAGATGATTTCCACGACATACAATATCCATGGTTTTGGTAAATCCATAACCAAAGTTAAAGGAGAGATAAAAATGCGGACTTACATTAGGAGAAATCGAGACCACGGAGTAACATTGTGTGTAGTGGACATGGAGTCGCCATACAACATATTGCTAGGAAGACCATGGGTACATGCGATAAAAGCCAGATAGCATCAACATTTCATCAATGTATCAAATTTCCCACACCAAAAATGGAATCGAGATTAGAGGATGTCGATAAAGGAAGAATATGTTATCAAATTGAAGTAAAATATTATGAAGAGCAAGTAAAAAGAGAAAGTATCGCATAAAAATGGCAAAAGCAGCTAAAAAGAAGAAGAATTTAGAGTTTATATGATAAGAGCAAAGGAAGGAAAAGGGATACCTAGCGAGATCTCGGGAGAAGAAAACGAGCTCGCGAAAGAATTAAGAGAACCGACCCCGATGGGAGAACCAAAGGCTAGTTATGTCGCAGCAGAACAAACGAAAGAAGTGAATGTTGGAACTAACGAGGAGCCCAAGATGCTAAAAATTGGGACCAATATGGAAGCGGATGAAGAAAAGAGAATCACATTTGTTGCGAGACTATAAAGATATCTTCGCGTGGAATATGGATGATATGCACAGTATAGACCCATCGATAGCTTGCCACAAACTGGAAATAGACAAAAGGATGAAACCATTTAAGCAGAGAATTAGAAAGATCGCGACATCATATCATCCACAAATAGAAGAAGAATTGCAAAAAAATGTTAGATGCAGGAATCATCAGACCGGCCAAATATCCTGAATGGATAGCAAATATGGTATAGTCCCAAAGAAGAAAAAGGGGATAAGAATTTGCATAGATTTCACTGATCTAAACAAAGCTTGTCCTAAAGATAGTTTTCCTCTGCCGGATATTCCACAATTGGTTGAATCGGCGGCGGGGAATGAAAGAATATCATCCTTGGATGGATATAAAGGTTACAACCAGATTCCCCTCATGAGAGGAAGATCAAGAGCATCTTTGCTTTCTTCGCCCCAAGGGGGTTATATTGTTATACAAAAATGCCATTTGGTTTACGAAATCTTTGGAGCCACATATCAAAGAATGGTAGAAGAAGTGTTCGCAAAGTGGATACATAAAACACTAGAAGTATACGTAGATGATATGCTCGTAAAAAGTAAGAAAGCGGAAGACCATGTACGAGATTTGAGAGAAATCTTTGAACAGATGAGGCGTTTCAACATCAAAGTAAATCTGAAAAAGTGTACCTTTGGGGTTGCATCGGGAAAGTTTTTGGGTTATATCGTATCAAAAGAAGGATACAAGTCGACCCGGAAAAGTAAAGCGATTCGCGATATGCCAACACCTGCGGCGAAAAAGATGTTCAAAAGTTAAATGGGTTATTAGCATCACTAGGAAGATTCATCTCGCGATCATCTGATAAGTGCAAACATTTTTCAAGATCCTGAAAAAAGGATCGAAGTTTCAATGGACAGGCGAATGTGAAAAGGCTTTACAAGGAATCAAAGAACATCTAATGGAAATATCTATTATGCAAAAAGCAGAACCAGGAGAGGAATTGTTAATATACCTTGCGACAACTTCGCATGCATTAAGTGCAGTGTTGCTGCGAGTGGATGCAGGAGTGGAAAAACCAATTTACTACATTAGCAAAACTTTTAATGCCGCAGAAAGGAATTATTCAAAGATTGAAAAACTAATTCTGGTGTTAGTCTATGCAACGTTTAAGCTTTGCATATATTTTCAAGCACATACTTCTTGTTAGGGTAGTAACAAAAGTACCAATCCAATCGGTAATGAAAAATTCAAAGAGATCGGGAAGAGTTGAAAGATGGAATGCTCAAATAAGCCATTGTAAACTCAAATATGAAATATTATCTTCAACTAAGTCACGGTTATGCATGATTTTTGGCGACTTTCCCTTGGAGGAAGATGAAGCGATGGATGAAATGATGGATGTAGAAGAAGAGCATGGAGACCCAAAAGATCTTGCTAACTTGAGCAGGATAATTGGGAGATATTAGTAGATGGATCATCAAATGGAGAAGGTAATGGAGTGGGAATTGTTGTAATTTCGCGGAAGGCAATAAATTGGCTTTCTCTTTTAGATTGGAGTTTGAATCCACAAATAAATCGAAAATATGAAGCTATAATACATGCTCTGCGATTCGCAATAGAAATGAAATTGGAAAATGTGAGGATTACCGGTGACTCGCAATTAGCAATTCGCCGAGATAACGAGAAGTACGCCACGAATGAGCCATCTTTGCAAAAGTATAGGAAGCTTGTCGAAGAATTGTCATACGAGATAAGAAAATGAAATGGAGGCACATATCAAGGAGAAATAATAGACTCATGAGACGCTTTTTGCCTTTATATCAAGTATGATGACAGACCAACCGCGAGGAATATCAAAATACAAACATTTATGGCACCATCAATTAATAAAGAGGAAGAACAAGAAGCGAGATACAATGTTGGTAGAAGACAACGCAATGTCGCGATAAAGACTGGAGAAAGAACTTCATGCATACTTGATGAAAGGGGAAATACCAAGAAATAGATTAGAGTACACAAATTGAAAGAGTGGGTATAACTAATTATGAACTAAGAGATGGTGTACTTTATCGGCGATCTTTTGATGGACCTTCACTTCGATGCTTGACAAGGGAAGAGGAGAAACCATATTGAAGATGTTGCACGGAGTGGAGATCTTTGGAAATCATATCGGCGGAAGATCTTTAGCATATAAAGCAAAAACGCAAGGATATTCATCGCCATATATGCATGAGGACGCAAAGCAATATCAGGCGTTATGCGAAGATTGTCAAAGACATGGGAAGAAGATACATGCACACGAGCACGTTAAATTCTTCGAAAAGTGTGTGGCCTTTTGGAAAATGGGGTTTAGATATTGTGGGACCATTTTTAGGAACAGGACAAAGAAGATACTTAATTGTCGCAACGGATTATTTCACAAAATGGGCGAAGTGAAGGCGGTACAACATATCCGCGACAAAGACGTATTTACTTTCATATTTGAGAATATTATATGTAGATTTTGGGGTCCCCATACGTTGGTATCGACAATGGGAAACAATTCGAAGGGCAAAATATAGAGTTGTTGTAATGCATTTAAGATAAGATGTGGAAAATCAACTCCATTATATCCACAAGCTAATGGTCGAGCGAGGCAACAAACAAAACAATAGCGAGATATATTGAAGAAGAAATTAGAAGGACACAATAAGGGATGGTGCGAACAAGTATCCAACACGGTGTGGGCATATAATACAACCAGAAGAGAAGCTACAGGAATGTCACCTTTTTGTTTAACATATGGAGTTGAAGTTGTGCTCCCAACGAGAGGTTAGAATCCCAACAACTAAAAAAGAGGTTTGGGAGAAAAATCTTAGCGCGGGTAACATTCTAATTAAGTTGGACGAATTAGAAGAAAAAGGGAAAAGGCATTACGACATATGGAAAATTATCAGCGAAGATTGGCTAGAGAATATAACAAGCGTGTTAAAATACGTGAGTTTCAACCGGGAGACTTGGTGCTGCAGAAACACCAATTTATCAACGAGAAAATGGGGGCAAGGTCAGTAGAAAATGGGATGGACCTTATATTATCAAAGAAGTAGTTGGTACAGGGGGCATATAGATTGATGGACCCCCAGAAGGCAAAGATATGGGACAAAGATTGGGCGGGACCATGGAAAGATTATATCTAAAGAAATATTACCCATAAAATGAATGAGATGAGATGAATCAAGATGAAATATTTTAATGCAAGATATTTGCGAAATTAATAAAATTGAATGAAAAATCAGCGAATATCTCGCAAAAGAATAGCAAAGAAAATGAATGATCGAATGAATAAACATAATTGAAAGAATGAATGAATGGGACGAACCTTTATGGCGTACACCCTAGTTCGCGAATAATATTTATTAAGAGGCAAATGTAAGACCTAAAGTCGTCATATAAGGGGTATCTCTTAACATGGCTCGGGGAAAGGTTACACCGCCCCGGAACCTGAGTCATGTAGATTTGGGGCCCCATGAAAGCCTATCCTAGAGGTACCTTGGATTCCCAACTATATATATAAGGTTATACCATGGTTGGGCGGCCAGGGTCTCTTCCAAGGAGTCGGGCCAGATGATCAAGGCGTCAGGTACCAGTTGAGTCAAGAGTGCGGGGAGCATGGAACTTCCTTACCACTCTTGACAAGTCTTGGCGCATCTTGCACTCTTGCTTTGAAGAAAACTCCACTTAGGGTGCAGCCTTGTAACCATAAACCCTATAGGTATAAGGGATAAGAGGCTGCGAAAACAACGTTGTTGTTAAGGCCGGATGGGGAGGAGCTAGCCTTGTATGGCCGATGTACGCCTCCTTGAAGGCAACCCCGGGAGATGATAAGGCGACACCCTCCATTAGGGAGAGTGTCCAAAGACAAATGTCATGAGGCTCTGTTTTCGCAAAGAAAACTTAGGCTTGTCATATTTGTGCAATGATCTAAGAGCAACAATACTAACGCGAGGGTAAGGCGAGATCAATGGGTCCTTACATGAAAGTGTAAAGGACGTCTGCTGATTTCGTCGCAAAGACGACAATGTCATGGGGCTTTATTTTCGCAAGAAAGTTTAGGCCTGTCATATTGTCGCAAAAAACATCTGCCGCAGAGGCAAAAATACTTGGAAAATGATAAGGCAAGGTCAATGGGTTTTTACATGCAAGTGTAAAGACGTCCTGCGACCTTGTCGCAATGAAAGGATGGCAAAGTAAGACCTTTAATTAGAAAGGTCTTACTTAGAAGACCACAAAAAATGATAAGGCGAGGTCAATGGGCCATTGCATGAAAATGCAAAGGCGTCTGCGATATTGTCGCAATGAGAAGAAACAAAGTAAGGCCCTTAATTGGGAACATAAATGATCACACAAAAATGTAAGCTTGAACATGCTTGCAAGATTATATCCAAAATTCTTTAAATAAGGAAGAAGGAGAAAATAAGGAATTACTCAACAAAGATTTAATCTTTTCAAGCAAAAAGAAAATTTAAACAAAATTACAAAAGTAGTTTAATTCTCTACATCAACATCATCGA
Source organism: Papaver armeniacum (assembly GCA_023531295.1). Taxonomy (NCBI): domain Eukaryota; kingdom Viridiplantae; phylum Streptophyta; class Magnoliopsida; order Ranunculales; family Papaveraceae; genus Papaver; species Papaver armeniacum. The sequence goes on along the minus strand of JAJJWW010006303.1, from coordinate 103,424 downwards.
TTACAAAAGTTGGTAGAGATTTTTCAATATCTTTATCAGCTCCACCTTCACCAATTGGTGGATTTTCATCGAAACTTTTTCAAAAACGGCTTCAACTCGCTAATTTTCACCCTTCGCCACCTTCGCGCCAGTTGGTGGATTTTTATCGTAAATTTTATCACCCGAATCTTTGTTGACAACTTCAATGTTAGCGGTATCTTCGCGGCTTTCATAGTCATAATCACTATCGGGGAGTTAGGGGATTTCATCATCACTTACTTCCAAAGGGTCAACATGAATAGGTTCAAGAGATTTAGACAATAAAATTTCATTCACGAGGACTTGACTTTGAGGGAAATTGACGAAGCGGCGCCTTTTTGACGATTTTTACTATCTATGTCTTTCTGATCAGACATGTACTCAAATCTTCTTTTTGCACGATCGCGAAACGCGCAAGGAAGCAAATGTAACCCGTTTTCTTTGCGAACTTTAGTATAATCGATTTGAGGGTAGACATGACGGAGCGAAGCTTTCTCTCGGAATCGCATCACAAATACATATGAAAAGATTAAAGAAGACTCTTACAGAGAAGATCTTTGGAATGTTCAAAATAAAGATTCATAATACATAAATGAATTAAGGTAGTCAAACATTATGACTACCTTCCTTTTGAGAAGTAAGATCTTTGAATTAAAGCCGCAAAATTATTCCCCAAACAGGTCCATGGCATCATCAAATGTATCTCCAACTAAGCCTTTCAAACGAGATCGCAAGTTTTTCATTAGAAACAAGTATGGAATTCTCGGTCGCAAGAGAAGAGTTGGATTTTCTAATTTGGCACATTGATCCTTGAATTGGCTTGCTTTTAAACTCAAGGTTATCCTACCCTTGAATAAGTTTATCTCTCTCAAAGAATTTCTTCAAGCCGATTTCTCGGGGTGTGAATAGATTGTTCTTGTTCTTCACATAATTTTTGACAAGCATCATGCGGCTGAGAACAGATCGCCACCTTGTTTAACAGAACGCTTCTCTTGAGAAAGAGTTCTATTCTCATCGATAAAGTTTCCAACTCCAAATTAGCTTTAGTTAAAGAATAAGAGAGGCGAGATAAGTCATTACTTAATGAGTCTTGATGATGAGCTAAATCAAAATTTTCTTTAGACAAATTATTTATTTGATCAAAACATATGTATGAAGATTATCTAAAAGATTATATTGCTCCATCCAAGCATCTCTTTCAACTCGAACTTCTTCAACAATTGATTCCAACTGATATATCTCCATTATTCGTTTCTGATTTAAAGCTTGAAGGGCGAACAAGAGCTTAAGTCGTAAAAAAAAAAAAAAAAAAAAAGGGGGGTTGCGAGAGTCTACCTTTTAATTCCTCATTCTTCTCATGAAGATTATCACGATCTAGCGAGATGTTGTGAAATTTTTGATTTTCAAGATGGAGATTATTGCATCTCGCAGTCATAGCTTGGAGATCACTCTTCAACACATTAATTTCTTGAACTAAGGATGCTTGCGAGATCTTATCAGGACCAAGATGTTTACTTAAAATCTCGCAGACATTGGATTTGACAGTGGTCAACGAAGTCTTCTTGGCGTCATCTACAAGGTCCGAGAGAACTTTGAAAGCCACATCTATCCCTTCCAAATTTTCTCGCAGAAGAGGAATTTGCTCGGGTGGAAGAAGGTAGAGACGAATCATTCTTCACCAAGGAACATCATGGGAAGAGGAGATTTCGGAAAGGTAGTGATCGGAGGAATGACAGGGGCATCGATGATAGGAGAAGGAATAAGGTCATTTGTAGTTGGACTATTATGAGGAACTTGGTCTATGAGGAGTTGAGGCAAAGGAATATTGTCATTAGTGATAAAATTATCCTGCGATAGTTTCGCAACAGGAGACGAAGGCATAAAGGAGGGAAAAGGAACATCAGGAGTCATGAGTTTAGGTTGGCGAGATTTTTTGGGAGTTCTATCAACAGTTTTATCATCCTGCGAATGACAAGTTAAGTAAGAAACAGAGGCAACAATATTGTTATTAAAAAAGGTAAATATTTCTTAAATACCTTGTCATTCGCAGGCTTTCTTTTAGAAGCGGTAGATTTTTCTTGCAAAGAGGACTTTGGTTGCGAGAACGGGTTCTGTTGAGAAGTGGGTTTTATTGCGAACCCAAAGAAAGAATGGGGTTCTTCACGGTGAACTTGGTGCCGGGTTTGTTCTTGCTGAAGCAAAAATGGCAGAAATAGGTTAAAAGAGAAATCAGAATAAAATAATTTCAACAAGATCAATCAATCACAAAATCAATCAATCACAAATCGATCGAGTTTAGCAAGAATAGCAAAACCCGGATGCCATGGAAGTAATAGCAGATAGGAAGTAGTAGAAAAACGGTGAAGAAGACAATGAAGAAAAAAATGCGAAAAGACAATTGCAGACGATGAAAGAGATGAAGTAAAGAAAAGAAGCATTCTTCACAAAAGATCCTCCTATAAATAGACAAAAAACGTTATGACCGGATAACATTAAATACACCTAAAAAGGGTAGTTTTAAACACGTGTAAACGGTCATTACTAAATTCACGGAATTATCTTGAAGAAGATTTTTAGTGGAAAACGAACAATCGCGGCAGTTCAAGAGGCATAAATTCTCATGATTCATCACTCTTTTTAACTTGCGATGAGCTTGCGAAATTTATCACTTTCATAACACCTGAGGCAAAAAATGATACTTCATATGTACTTCTCAAAGCTTGGAACTTCGCCAAAGAATAGAGGCAAGTACGCACTTTTCAAGAAAAATATTCTTTCGCTCGTTCCTTCATCAAACAAAGATCAAAGATTACATCAAAGAACGGATTTTTCCTTAAAGAATGCTCTTCCAAGCAATATTCAAGGAAAAAGAGGCAAGATGTAGGATCATTATATCGCAACGTACAAAACTCGCGAGGATAATAAATTCGACAGCTGCGAGGGAGTCGCAAAGGAATCAAAAGGAATGACACATTGGATGACGACAGGAAGATATGAAATCTGACGAGGGTTAGGAAGTGTCGCGAGTATGAGTACTTATACATTCGCGACACTTCGCGAGACACTCCCGAAAAATAAAGGACAGCCTAGCTGTCATTCACTATGTATTTGCCCTATATAAAGGGATGAGTAAGTCTGTTGTTGGAGAGGTTTTTTGAATTAAAAAATAAGTCATTAGGAGAGAGAAACTTGGAGAGTGTTTGTTATTTCTTAAGTAAAATTCTGTTTTCCTGTGTAAACTTGAAGAAGATAATTAATAAACATTCTTGGTTATTCATCTTTCAATGAATTAGTTAAGTGAATTATAGTGAGGGGTGTATTGTAGGATTTCCTGCAACTACATGTAGCTATGTCTCAGATTAGGATAGAATGTGTAGTTGAGCTTTAGACTTCACGACGTTCACCAATTGAAGACGAAGATCTACTGAGCTTGGAGGAACTTCATCAACAAAAGGTATGTGGAGACTAAAACTTATGTATCACTCAGAAGTCTATTTTATTCTATATTCTAATGAGACTAAGTCGTATAGCTATATAGACTTTTCCATTATACATATTTGATATTTCGAGCCGAGTTTATTTCGCTTATCTATTTCTCGAAATACGTGTTGGAAGCTTTTTTTACTTTAGCTATATTCATCATATTCTTGACGAGTTTAGTTGGAGACAAGTTATTTGTTGGAAACTAAATATTAAGTCAAAAGATGATCATGTGAAAATTACCTTGAACATCTTACATGATTTGTGTGAGACAGTAATTTGATATTAGCTTGGGAAGTTTCGTATTGATCATTCGATCACTTGAAAATTACTTGAAGCTAATGGTATGTGTGAGATTACCATTATCGTCTTCCAAGGATGTTTGAATGATTGAAATGAGAGTTTAGAATAACTACCCATGTCTGGATACAACACGGTATGCATACCTAGTATGCGAACTGTATTGTGATGATTCAGGTCCGGAACTCTTGTTTGCGTACCTAGTATGCGAACGGATTTAACTGAGAAGGTCTGGAACTCTTGTTTGCGTACCTAGTATACGAACGGGTTTACCCGAGTTGGGTATGGAACAATTGTTTGCTAACCGGGTTTGCGAACGGCTTGACTAAACCAAGGTCCGGAGCTGCTGTTCGCGCGCCCAGTTTGCGAACACAGTGGTTAAGTTATAAAATCGGTTATGTTTGATTCTCATACTCATGAACTAAAACATTTATGATTGAAGGAATGTAAATTAAATTTTCAAACCGTAACTTAATGTTCATGAATTGATTCTTGTATAAGTACTTTGTACGACTACGAATCAATCCGATTTTGTTTCAATTTGTTCATATATATCATGATTGATTCATTTGATTATCCACTACACCAAATTACCGGATTCGTAACAGCAATTCGTAACGGCTTAGTGGACGTTACAAAATTTCCGTTACAAATGGCCGTTACGAAAAATTCGTAACAGGATGAAGCCGTTACGAATCTTTGAAAATTTCGTAACAAGCAGCAGCCGTTACGAATTTTTTTTTAGGCGTGCTAATCACACGCTTGGTCACACCAGGGTCGTAACACCTGCAATTTCCGCGTGTGCCATTCACATGCGTGACAGAGTTTTCCACCCCACACCAAAATGAACTGGAGGATGTTTCTCCCCTTTAGTCTATTTCTCCCACCTACTCGACTAAACTGATTCATTTTTTTTCAGTATTTCTTTCATTACAACCGCAGTCTTCTTTTCTTCCCAGTATTTTCTCTCATCTCCTCTATAGAACTGAAGCATAAACTCAAGATATCAACTTCATCTGAAATCAACTTCATCTGAAATCGCTCATCTCTTGTTTAAATAAAATCACTCTTCTCTTTGTACAAGATATCGACTTCATCTAAAATCGATTAAGGGTTTGTAAATTAGGGTTTGCAGATGAAGAATTAATAAACAAGATGACTGACTCTTTGGAACTTCTACAAGGTATATTTTCACGAACCCTAACTTTGTTTCTCTTCTTTGTTTTAGATGTTCAATCTTTGTTCTTGTCTGGTTTTTTACTCGATTTTAAACTAGGTTTTTATTGGGGATATGTTTTACTCGATTTTAAGTTTTTAATCGATTATGAGATTTGGGTTTTACGATCTAGGGCTTTTTACTCGGTTTGTGTGATTTGTAGATTTGCTAGGATTTTGTAATTTTGTTAATTTGATGTTTGATTGGTGTTTTGAGAATCTAGGGTTTGTGATTTAAACGTGTATTCTAAGAATCCTTTAGTTTGATTGAGGATTTGGACTAATATGTGTTTTCACTTTGTTGTTCATTTTTTAGGTTTTTGAATATGCAAGGAGACAGTTCTCTGTCAAGAGATTTTTTGATAGGAAAAATCTGAGATTAAAGAAGAATCTAAGTAAGTTTCTTATAGAGTTGCAATAGATGAGAATGAAAACGTTAAACTTGAATATCCCGCTTTCGCTTCGATAAAAAGTTTGCTACGAAGAAATCTCGCTCGAGGTTTTCCTTTTAACCCTTCTCTTTTAGGGGTTTTTGTTTCTGTCAAATACTCTCCTTATTTACTAGAGTTATAGTCCCTTGTTGTTGCACATGTTATGCACTTTATTTAGCTTATTTGAACTCTTTCAGGGTTTTGCGCTGGAGTTCAGTGAGCTTCGTCAATACACTTATGGATTCTTCAGCAATGTTGTTGAAATTATGGATGATGGTTTTGGGCAGGTGTGCTTTTTTTGGTATAAGAGTACCACCATCTCAAGGGTGGCTACCTTTCTTTGATGATTGCTTATCGGGTATACTAAAGCTTACCCGGATTTCAAAACAAATTAGTATTGTTAAGCCTGATTGTGAATTTTATAGTGAAGTAATGACTCTGACTGTTTATGTCATTATAATCCTGTGGTTCACTGACATAGAATACTTAAACATATTTAAGGGTTTCGCAAGTGGATATGCGGGGAATCTCTTTGAGGAATCTTTAGCATTCAATAGATGTGGAGTTGGATTGTTTATATCAGAATCATCGGGGTTTGATTCAATATAACTTCTTGAAATAGATTCTTAAAATTTCTTGATTTAATGTAACTACTCAATCTATGTGCTTATCGTTTTTTAGTGGTGCTCACTTTTCTGGTTAACAAAATCGGGGAGCTGCTGCAGAACATGAAGATTGTTTCTACACATACTGACAGTCCTGATATAAGAACTAGGATCACTAACCTAGCAAAGTGGTTTGGATGTTGCATCCTTTTGAGTTGCATTTGTTATTATCTCTATCATGTTTGAGTGACTAACTTGGCTGAATGTCTGGGTTTTGACCAGGTGCTTCATGCGTAACCTAATCGCCACCTTTGTCCTTAGTGCTTGAGAATCACGACCAGATTTGGTAAACTAGACTTCTTTTTGTGATTATCGTATTGTTTTTCATTCAAGAAGGTGAGATGGATATTTTGTGAAGGATTCAAAATCAATAAGATGTCGGTGACTTTGATGGTTTTATACATTAGGCATTCTGTGTCATTATCTCATTTTATGTGTCAAGGCCTTGTACTGCCTGGGATCAAGTGAGTGTAGTGACTTTTTTACATCATTGAACAATCTCTTCTTAACTTTACTCTGATCATTTTTATGTATTTGCTGAATGTCAGCCCCAAGTAGATCTCCTACAGTGTGTAAATTTTCTTGTTCGCGATATGGATCCAGGATTTTGGATTAATGGAAGGTTTTTAGTTCATACAGGCAGGCAATTAGCATCACATAAAGATGGTTTGTATTTATACTTGCATCTTCGTCATATAATTTGCCTTTTTTGTCAATACACATGTTAAGTTAATATGGTTTGTATGATTTGGTTTTACATTATGCGGTGTTTTAGGCAGTTAAGTGCATTACTTAATGAACTCTTGGTTTTTGTTGTTGCAGCCTGATGTCCAAATGCCTAGTGACAAGACCGTTGGCGAGAGGAGATGATGTATTCAACACTTCTTTCAAGGTGAAACTGTGCTGAAAGCATGTCCCATGTGGGAATATCGCTCTGGCTCTTGCAATGTGTAGGACTTACAGAAGGTTGTCTCTTTTTTATGCTTGACTTGCTTGATTGTTCAAGTGATTTGGTGTACATGACTAATTTAAGGGTTTCAACCTGTTCGCATTTTTCAGGCTCTGACTGAAGGTGAGCAAAGAACTGGAATATTGTGGAATAACCGTTTGTATCGCTCTTCAATGTAACTCATTGTTTCTATTTGGGTTTCGTGTTTCTATCACAGTTGGTATCTTTGGATATTTATGGTTGTTTTCTTGTTGATAAATGTAAAAGGTATTTCATGACCAACTTATATCAATTTAAAATATTTGTTTTTGTAGCTTCACAACGAGAACAGATCACCATGTCAGTACAAGAGAGCAGATTCATCATTTAAGACACAATGGAAGTTGTCGTCTACCCCACATCACAATTTGGACTGGATGGTTAGTATCTAATCATTTTGAAGGTATTGATAATGAAGATCTTTTCTGAAGTTTGGTCTCCAATGTCCGTAGTTATTGTCCTTGCAGCAACCAATCGAGCAGATGTCTTAGACCCTGCACTTCGTTGTCCAGGGAGACTTGATCGTGTTGTAATGGTTTGTAATCTTATTTTGTAGGAAACATTTGTTGTATGTGTATCTTAAAATGTTTTTGAGGATGATTTCTTTGGATGTATTTCATAGGTGGAAACCACGATAGACTTGGACGAGAAGCCATTTTGAAAGTTCACGCAAAAGGAAGGAACTTCCTTTAGGGGATGATGTTGATCTTGGTGATATTGCTTCCATGACAACCTGGTTTCACCGGGTACCGATTGGCCTTGATTCTGTCATTTAGCCATGTTTGTTTTTCTTTTGGGATTGACTTTTATTGGGTCATTGTTCGAGGCGGACCTTGGGAATTCGGTGAACGAAGATGCTTTGTTAGGCTGGAAGACCTAACAAAGTCCTTGTAGAGAAGGTTGACTTTATCCAGCAAAGAGAACGTTCATTAGCTGTAAGTCTCTGCTTAAGATCTTGATTTTTTAAAGATGCTAAACTTGTATGCTTATGTAGAGTATCTGAATTTGGATTGTTAGACTTAAAGTTTTATTTGATGTCTGTAGGAGCTTTGGTCAGTTCCAGCATGTGAGTGCAGTTACAGATAGAGATATAACTATTGTCTATGTGAGTTTGTCAAGTAGGCATCTCAACTTTATTTTTTGTATAATATCCTACTATTTTGACAGTTCAAGTGGGTTCTTATTCAAATCATCTGTATTACAGAAACATTGATGATGTAGACAAGACGATGGATGAGATTAATGAGCAGGCTGAGAACATGGAGAAGATTCAGGACACGTTGACAAACCGCATTGGAGCAGCTGCCGACTTTGATGAGGTGACCTTTTGCATTTTATTTGTATTTATTCATCGATGATATGAATCCATTACATGGAGTGTTGGTTTGAGCTGATAGTATATGAATATAGTTACATCTGTTTTGATGGTAGTTTACCAAATATGAATATTGTCAATTTTTGTCTTTTCAGATAGAAAAAACAAGAAATTAAAGTGGAGGTCTGAATACAAACAGAAGAAATCTATTGCGTAAGTCACTAGTTATACTTCATTTACTTTCTTTAGTGGCATTTACACTAGTTTGCGTCTCTAGGAGTGACATTGGCATCTTTATTTTTTCCTGGTAGAAGCAACCTTAAGCTAGTGACTCTGGAGATTGGAGAAAAATCTCCATTCATTGTATGTGAAGATGCCGACAATGACAAGGCTGTTGAAACTGCCCATTGTGCTCTATTATTTAACCAGGTACGTGAATCTAATGGAACTTTTGCATGAACTTTTCTTGGATCTCTTCACAGTAATTATGTTTTTTACCCTTTTGTTTCTTAGTGTTGCTTAAGTCTTCTCATTTACTTGCACCTCTCTTGTATGTTCAATTGTCTGTTGGTAAATTTCATAAATTTAGTAGCCTTAAGTTAATATTATCAACTTCAAGCCGGGGAGAACTTGATGAAGAATCTTTTAAGGATAACTTACTACGGCGATTTGTGCTTGGCGACTAGTGTTCGGGCTCATTAGGTGCCTTCTGACTTTTTACAAGTGTTGTAAGTTTCTATGTAGTATATGTGAATTAAGTTAGAAGAATTTGTAAACTGAACTTAGGAGCTTAGAAAGTTTCTATGAACTCAATTCGGGAACTCGGTAAGTTTCTATGTATTTTCTTAGAATTTGATCTTTGGACAAAAAAAAAAGTACTTGCGTTATATTTTGACATGAATGTGATATGAATTGATTGTTGAATGTGGATTATGGATGGAATGAAAGGTGTATCTGGATATTTCCCGACTTATTTCCTGAGAAAATGAATCGCAGTCGGCCTTGGACCAGTCAAAATTAGTCATTTTTGACCAATTTTGACCTGGTCAAGGTTGACTGGCAGTAATTTTTTTGTTGTTACGAAAAAATTAGTAAGGGCTCAGGGATGTTACGACCACGTTATTACAAAAAAAATTATAACGGCCCTAAGCTGTTACCACGTGTCAAATTAAGAATGACCATCAAATTTCTTAGAGTGATTCTGAACTGAATTTGTAACGGCCCCATTGTCGTTACAAAAAAAATGTAACCCACTTTTGCAACAGGCAAGAGGCGTTACAACCCGTTTTAGTAACGGCTCATTTCTGTTACGAATCCGAGAATTTGGTGTAGTGATCTATCATGATTGATTGATCATCATATTTGATCTAGAAGTGTTAGATGAATATGGTTTAGACAAAAGTGTTCATATGGCTAACTTCGGTTAACTGTTATTGAGCCAACCCAATATACACGTTTAGGTACGGTTACCCATATCTAAATATAAGTATATCTCATTTGTGTGTAACAAGTAAGACCATCTGACGGTGGATATTGATTGCTTAATTTCTAAGCAGACTTAGCTTGAATCTTAAATCAGAAGTTCATCTAACAGTGAATATTGAATGCTTTGTTACTAAGCTATCTTAGCTTTGATTGTAAGCAACCCTGATTTGAAAGGCTATACAAGGGAGAACTCTAGCAACTGGAAAACCTAATCCCGTCACTTTCCCGTGTCCTAGTTTCAAACTAGAGTCGATTCTCTTTTAACCTAGGTTTTTCCAAAACCATTATAGGTTAACGACTTGAAGACTTTATTGGGATTCGTGAAGCCAGATCCAACTATTTTCTCTGTAGTTGTGTATTCTAATCTTACTTGTTCTATCGTATTGAGTTTTATCTTCTCTAAGATTTACTCGAGATTTATCTTCGATAGGTAAGATATAAAAAGTAATCACAACAGTTCTTCGTCTCAAACTCTTGTAATTCCGCAATAACTTCTTTTGTTAATCAGTTAGGTGAGGTGACTGATATTTCTAGGCTGCTCTTCGGGAGTATAAGACCGTATTATTAGTTGGTTCCTGTTCACCTTGATCTTTGTATAAAAAGACGGAACAAAAACCGAATAAAGAATAGACATATATGTGGGAAACATATTTGTTTATAAGTCTTCGACTTTAGGTCGTAGCAACTCTTAGTTGTGGGTGAGATCACCTAAGAGAATCAAGTGCGCGAGAATCAGCGTGGTTACAGGCGTAAGGCAGGGGGAGGCAATATCTTAATCGGTGTGAGACACAGTTGGGCTCAGCTACATTCCAATACGAAGTTAACTTGTAGTAGGCTAGTGTATGTAGCGGCTTAATACAGTGTGGTGTTCAAAGCTGGACTAGGTCCCGGGGTTTATCTGCATTTTTGGTTTCCTCGTTAACAAAATTTCTGGTGTCTGTGTTATTTCTTTTCCGCGTTATATTTGTTTATATAATTAAAATATCACAGGTTGTGCGTAGTTCAATCAGTTGATAAATCCAACCTTGATTTTGGATTGAACTTGATTGACACTTGGGCTTTGATCTTTGGTGATGTCCAAGTATTTCTCATATCAATCAGGCTCATAGATTTCTATTTGTTTGATTTACTGATTGTATTGAGAAAGAGAGATAAAGCTCTTTGATATATTTCTTGATTGAGTCTCACTTTTAAGTTGGTGCTCTCGGAATTATATTGGAGTTTAGTCCATACTGATTGTCGAGCAATTATTGTGTGTGGTTGTTATACCCCAGCTTTTTGATTTATTGTTCACAAACTATTGTTTTTACTAGTTTGTTATTTGGAAATTTCCCAAGCAACAATGCATACTCTATATGGTTGTTGGGAATGTTTCAAATTAATTATGAGAGACTTATAACTATTTGGCGCAAGGTACACATACTTGTATGTAAAACCTATGAATTTTACAGACTATAGAGATTTGTAAATTCGGTTTGAGAACCCTTTACATATGAGATACGGAATGGGGGTTTGTTTGCAAACTGGTTTGCCCTATGAATATGACTACGCGAACTTCCAAAGTTTGCAAACCCTTAGTCCCGACTTGAACTTCTCTAGTGGTTTGCAAACTTATACAGTTCAACATTAATAGAAATACAAACTATTTTATACGACTATGTTTCCTTTTGATAAAATTCTCATATGACACTTCTAAGACAACTTTATTCACAAAATCACTTTGATCTTATGGATTATTGTTTAGTCTTGAGAATTATTAAGCATCGCTAACGCTTGTAAGTGCAAAGGCTACTTAGAAACTATGAACTGTCATTGTGCACCATTCTAGAACCCTAGACCATTATGCATATTCTTCTTCTAATTCCAAGGTATACTTTTCACATGCTTACATGAATTCCTAATAAGAATTTCATCTAAAATGGGAAAGTGCTTGTTTGGATCTCAAGCTATCTTATCTTGAATTAGAAGCTACCTAGAGCCTTGAAAGTCTATAAATAGAAAGACTTTTGTAAAAAGATTTCTTAATCCCTCACACTCTTGTGTCCCTGAAAAGTGGGGTCTAACAACATCCAATATTTAAACGCTTAGCAATCTGTATGGATAACTCCAATATAATTCCAAGAGAATCAACTAGACAGTCAGACTCAATCAATAGAAATATATCCAAGAGTTGTATCTATGTTTCACAATGTAATCATCAAATCAAACAGATAGAAATCCGTGAGCCTGATTAATATGTGAAACAACTTGAACGGTACCGAAGACCAATGTTCAAGTGTCAATCAATTTATATCAACAACCAAAGGTTGGATTATCTAATTGATTGAACTACGCACAACCTGCGATATTTCTATTACATAAAAAAGTATAATGCGGAAAAGAAATAACACAGACACCAGAAATTTTGTTAACGAGGAAACTGCAAATGCAGAAAAACCCCGAGACCTAGTCCAGATTTGAACACCACCTTTGTATTAAGCCGCTACAGACACTAGCCTACTCCAAGTTAACTTCGGACTGGAATGTGATCAAGGTACAGTTGCGCTCCTTACGTCTCTGAACCCAAGCAGGATTCGACGTACTTGATTCCCTTAGCTGACCTCACCCATAACTAAGAGTTGCTACGACCCAAAGTCGAAGACTTGATAAACAAATTTGTCTCACATAGAAAAGTCTATTGAATAGATAAATCTGTGTCCCACAGATAAACCTATGAGTTTTCTTCCGTATTTTGATAAATCAAGGTGAACAGGAACCAATTGATATACTGGACGTATATTCCCGAAGAACAGACTATAAATATCAATCACCTCACAATAATCTCTATCGTATGGTAGTGAAACACGATATTGTGGAATCACAAACGATGAGACGAAGATGTTTGTGACTACTTTTTATCTTGCCTATCAGAGATTAAATCTTGAGCCAGTCTAAGAGAATATAGTACTCAACCACGATAGAAAACAGCAAGATCAGATCACACAACTACAGAGAAAATAGTTGGGTCTGGCTTCACAATCCCAATGAAGTATTTAAGTCGTTAACCTACTTGGTTTTAGAAAAACCTAAGGTTAAAGGAGAATGGACTCTAGTCGCAACTAGTATCACACAGAAGGTGTGAGGATTAGATTTCCCAGTTGCCAGAGTTCTCCTTTATATAGTCTTCAAAACAGGGTTTGCAATCAATGTTACCTTGGTAACAAAGCATTCAATATTTATCGTTAGATGAAAACCTGATTAGACTCAAGCTAATACCTTTCAACCGTTAGATCGAACTTAGCTTGTTATACACAAATGAAATGTACCTTCATTTAGATATGAGTAACCATACCTAAATGTGTACACCTTGTTGGCTCAACAACAGTTAACCGAAGTTACCCATATGAACACTTTCATATGAACCTTATTCATCTTAACCATAACTAGTTCAAATGACTCAAATAAAACTAGTTCTAGAGTTGTTCAATTGTTTATATTCTCATATAAGTATACAAGACACAATTGAAGCAAAATCGATTTTGATTCACTCGAATCAAGTCATGAACATTATAGCCACGGTTTGCAAAAGATTGCATTCCTTATTATATGAATGTACTAGGGCTTAACCCGTGCCGCAACGGCACGGGCATGAAATGCACTGATAAGCTAAATCGTGGGATACATAATGGTCTAATTACATTTCCTCAAGAGTGTTTGGCCTTAACCGGAATACTTTTTGGGCGTTCAATTAGCTTGATGTTATAAGCAATCTATGTCATGAAGATTTGTGTATTATTAAACCATTGTTTTGTCCATTTGGAAGAGACAAATATGATAAATTGTAAAACAACATTCGAGTCATGGCACTAAGAAAAGGATTGATCATTTGAATTGATATCTGTATGCGTCTGCGATTATTCAACAAATTAACGTTACTTAACAATAATAAAAATTCAAGTTCTTCCTGTTAGAACAATATTGAAGTTATTGTACATGAGTTCCTCCCATCATAAGCACGGGAGTTACAATTTTCTGCAACTCACTAGAGTACTCAAGCCGACTATTGATGATGTTTTCCAAACTTTTGAGTCTAGCATCATAACCATCTTTGATCAATGTTAGGTTCTTCATATTACCCTTTCCCGATCGATACAAAATGAAACTATGCTTTTCCTTGACATTGACTTATTTCCTTTAACTTCTTATTCGTCAAGTTCTTTTTAACCTCCAGTTCATCCTCCTATATTAGCACCAACAACAATCGTTTACAATCATCCAATATATATATATACGCGAAGAACTATTGAACATTGGAATAGTTAGGAGGTTATGAAATTGCTAATATTCTTGATTAATCAATGTAATCACAAAAATATATTAAAAACAATCTCATATCCGAATAACCATTTTGATTGTGATAAGAGGATCTGCATGTAAACTTATGACTGCCATGGCCACTTTGACCAAACTAACTGGATAGAAGAAAGTTTTAATAGTAAATGACTTCCAACAGGTTCTACACCTGCTCAAAAGAATTCGAAGAGAGTTGGAACCATATCAAAAAATTATTAATCAAAATATGAAGCCTTAAACATACCGATCTTACCTAATTCATGTTTCATTGGCAACTTAGTCAATACTATAATACCTTTAGAAAATCTATGATACTATTTAGGCTAGTTCTTCCTTTCCTAGTAAGTATGCAATATCAGGTCTCCTTCACTCGTCAGCAAATCAAATTTATACCTTGGTATGTCATGTCAGGAGCGAGGATAAATTTATAAAAGGCAAACTTCAATACGAAAACATGAAACAAAACTTAATTAATGAGTGTCGGTAAAAAATGAAAAACCACGAAGAAACAAAACAAAGTTCGATTTCAGGTTCCTTGTTTTCTGAAAGTCAAATATGATTTATGTTTCCTTTAAGATCTTGCATTCATCTATCAATCAATCAAGTTCATGCCCACCTTCAATAACTAAGCACACGATTATATAAAAACAATTCATTTCAATGTCCCGCCACTATTGTCATTAAACAATTATAGGTTTCCGTAAGAGAAATGGTAGTTCTAGCTATTACTCTTTGTTATACATATATTTACTTGAGCTCTGATGCAGAACAAAATTAGGTTATACGAGGTTGAATTCGTATAAAATCTTACTTTTGCATAACCGTGTGGTGGGCAAACAAAACAAATTCACATATATAAGAGTAATCATTGTTCCCAAAACTAAGTTAATTCAATATTCATGGATGGTAATTATACGGTCTGACATCCACTTAAGAAGAAAAAAGTACCATGACGAATAAGCTAGAATGTTGGATTCCCAAACTTGTCCTTTGAAGCTTGACTAGCGGAGCAGCTATCGATAAAATCATTTCTAGACACAACCCACGCAATTATCAACCAAGACGTAATTAAAATGATTCAACCAAAGATATAAATACTATTAAAATACGGAACCCAACTCGAAATTCGATTCACATGAATCAAACCTTGATTTGAGGAAGAGAAAGAACATAAGAAAATTACCTTCCATCATCTTTATTGTCTTTAGGCAGTCACTAATCTCCGTATGTTGGCTATAGAGAGAAGTTAGGCAGAATCCAAATCTCAACTATAGTGAACACTGTGCTGTCACCTTGTGGATGGGGAAAAACGGTTTGCTGGTTTTTTAGGAAAGTGAAGAGTCAAGCGTGTTGTCGAGACTCCTCAACTGAGCAAACTGCTGAACCTCACACAGATACACCATTGCAAAGGGGTGCTTAGATTCGAGAGATCAATCAGAGGACTCGCCTAAACCAAGACAATGGCGTTCAGGAGTCAATTCGGTGTAAAGAGGAGATGGGTTGATGCTGGAGGAGGAAAGCTGAGAATCGTGTGGGATCAGTGATGATCAAGGATTGTGGGTATGTTGAAGGTTTCTGCAATATTGCTAAACTGGTAAAGTTGAGTTCTATGAATAAGTTTGTATCGAGTTGTTGACGGATAATGATGATGATGATGATGATATTGTCCTCGATTTAGACTTATTTTATATTACAAGAATGATGAACCATTGATCCCTGTAAGTGTGATGGTTTCTTGAGTGAAAGAGTGGGAAAGTGGGAGATCGTGGTAAAGTCAGTTCCATGTCGTGTGGAGACTTTACTGATCGTGCACCCACTACTTTGCTAACTCCTTCAACCGTTGACACAACTTACACACATTTATCGTCGTGGATGAATCCACGTGATGTAGGCCGCCAGACCAAAACCCTAGTTGTTATCCCCCAATTTGACGTGATTGATGTCTCACGAATCGTGGAGTCGCATGATGGACGTGTATTTAGTTTGTCGATTGTTGGTGATTAGGCAATGAGCCTAGGTTTTGTTGAATCGAGCATGTTTGGCAAATGCTCGGTGATTCATGAATGTTAATGTTGTTTTTACGAGAAAATATTGTAAATTCAACGAGTTGTTGAATATTGATGAGTTACTGAATACATGTGGATTATTCGAGCAACTGAGCAAGTATTGCTCGATTTGAAGAAATACTGATAAATTACTGAATATTGATAGTTTGGATCAACATTCGAGCAACTGAGCAAGTATTGCTCAATTCGACGAAATATTTATTGGTGACGCGACCCAATAAAATATTAAAATATTGGTAAGTTATCAAATATTATATAATTAATCCCCGTGGGTAACATAAATTTATTTGGTGTTTGAACTTGCTCAGAATAATGATTTGTTGAGCGTTTGTTCGAAAACCCTAATTTTTGACGAATTGCTCATTCGTCAACGAATTGCTGAAAATAGGTCATGAGCAAAGGAGGGACCGACCATATGAGACCATGGACGTCCATGTGATGCCCAATTGCTCAAGTGAGCGTGTACCAGGGTTCTCAGTTGGAGAGTTGGTGAAGGAATGATGATTAAGTGCCGTTTCATCATTTATTGAAATATTCTTTGGAGTTCGACATTAGACAAAACCTAAGTATGAAAGATGGGGGACTGACCAAGAGAGCATGGGACCAGCTCTTGGTTGTCACATGACCAATTGTTGGTCGTTTGAGCAATCCCCAGGTTGGTTGGAGAGAGTTTGGGCCCAATATGAGCAATTGAGCAAATTAGGTCAGAATTATGAAAACATGTGGGACCGGCTTTGTGCAATCCCTAGGAATGACTCTGGTCGGTCATTAAGGCATGCTCGTGTTACCATGGTGCCCGTGTCTTCGTACTGAGAGTTCCAGTATTTTCTGATGTGCGTTTGAGCAACATTGTGAATTTTCAGAAGAGTTTACCTTAACTGAAATTCTTGATTTTTGTTGGAATGAGCATGTATGCTCAATTGATTAGTATTTTGTAAATATTAAAATAAGAATATTTTAACGTTCAAAATTGTCTTGAGAGGCTCGCCGGTTATGCGACCATGTTGGCTTTTGAATTTTCATGATTTGAGCAAAATTTGAGAAATTATGAAGAAATCATGATTTTGCTCAAACCAAGGAGTTTCATGAATTTGAGGAATAATTATAAAAGACTAGGGATTGCAGGGTGGGGACCAGAAGCTATGGCTGGGCATGGCGTGACAGGCTATGTTGCCCGATCCCGCACTCTTTTCCCTATTTTATAATATTATTTTCATGAATCCATGATGTTATGGAGAATCCATGAGTTTTTGTTGAAACGGAGGAGTTTCATGAATTTAGGGAATAACAATTATAAAAAAACTAGGGATTGTGAGATGTGGGACCGGCCACTGCTTGGGCATGGCCGGCTGGCTATATTGCCCCAGTCCCTTTTACCTTTCCTATTTTATAATATTATTTTTCATGAATCTATGAAGTTATGGAGAATTCATGAATTTTGCAAAAACAAGAGAGTTGCTAAAATCAAGAGTTTTTCATGAGTTCATGAAAATAACAAAATAGGGAAAAATAATGGAAGAAGCATGGGGACCAGCCACGACTAGGGCATGGCCGGCCGGCCGATGGGCCCGGCCCCTGGGTGCTCCTTATTATTTTATTAATATTTGTTGTTTTCTCTGTTTTGGAGGATTCCTCATCTCCCATATTTTTGGATGCTCGTTAAATGCATCATTGTCGAAATACACTTGCACCATTTTTGTAGGGTTGACTTCGGTGATGATCCGGATGCCCGGTTATTGATATTTATTGTTAATCCATGAAATTCAGTGTAGAATAATTCATGAAATTGAACAATAAGAATGAGTAGTTATTTATTATCAATTCATAGGATCAAACGTGGATTCGACCATGAATTCGAATAATAAAACGAGGCATTACCATTCCATGGGATCGTGGATTCGACCATAAAATCGAAGTAATAAAGTTATCTATTACCATTCCATAGGATTTATGAAATCGAGTAATGAGATAATACGGTTGTTTATTGCCATTATATGAGATCAAAGCCGTGGATTCGATCATAGAATCGAGAAAAATTGTTATTGCCATTCCATGGGATCAGGACGTGGATTCGACCATGGAATAGGAGCAATAATAGATCATTCTGGGAATTCAATGGCGAATGTCACGACAAAATTAATCTATGTGCATAGTCAGAACACGGCTAATATCTCGAAGGCGTTCTCAAATCTTACGAACGCCCGAGTCTATACACGTCGCCCTACATAGTCGGGATCGGTGAGTGTCAGCGTCTCGGCGTTGTTGCTCTCAATCTTACGGAGAACCGCCCAATCGTTTTCTATGTAGAGGGGTCGCTCTCATGAAGTCGAGGAACAATGAGTATCACCGACGTCCCGAAGGCGTTAAGCCCTCTCAACAAACAATTATGTAGGAGGATCGCCCAATTCTATTATTCTACATAGAGGGCACAATGAAATGCCGAGGATCGAGCACGCTCGGCTAGTGGAGGCTTTTTGAAAGACATGTTCATCCTCCCGTAAAATATGAATCGTCACATGCCTCGAAGTCGTATCGAAACATGCGGATCATGATTTTACGGTTTTGACCTTTGTTGAAAATCCACCATCAACATTAAGTTCCTGCTTAGTGAGGAACAGTCATGTTCCAGCGATAAGCATTATATGGTGATTTTCGGTGCGACAAGATCGTGATTGAACTCGATACAAAGGTAGTTTGAATCCTCGATTTGCTCAATGGTGTCATGTATGAGCAAACGTTCGGTGAGGACCCCGATAGCGTGATAGAGTGCGATTCCGTGAGCATGGAGGAATGGAGCATCGCTGATTTGGTCGATCAAAAGTCCATTGGTTGATTTAGGATTTGCGGGCCAGCCCAAAAGGAAACCGTGTTTTATTAGGTTTTGGAAATAAAATTAATATAAAAGGGTGAAGCCGTAATATTTTTGTTTTGATTGACCAAGCATCTTCATCCCTTTACCACCTTCACGTGAGCAGCAGCAGGAGAGGTAGGAAATTCACCCCAAACATCACCTGTGCCGATCACCGTCCTGGCCAGTCCGTGCCGGCAGAGCAGGTAAGTCCGTGCGACCCAATTTTTTTTTTTTTTTTGCTGTGTCTTTTATGATTTTATGATTTTTCCATAAAAAAAAATCCCATAGTTGTGTGTATACGTAGGATTTATGAAGAACTTGTTTTTAGAGAACGTATGAATGCCCGTTTTTCGTTAGTTTTAGGAAACGAACAAAAATCCCTAATGTGGAAGAGATACATAAAAATTTTCATAGATATGGTATAGTTGCAGTAGTAAAAGTTTTGATTATTAGGTTTCATGAAAACCCAAGTTTGTTTTTGAAGCATGAACTTTGCAAATACTTTTGGCAACGTAGGTTTGTTAAGTAAAAGTAACAAATAATAATCCTTAGAGTCAAAGGAATTTTGAAAAGACACGGAGTTCATGATGAAAATTTGTTTACGAACTTCCAAAATTTTTTTTGAAATATGTAGACTTTTACAAAAATGGAAAAGACCCTCGTTTCATAAAAGAATGCTCGATTGAGCAAAAAAGTTTTTTTTTTTTTTTTTTTGTATATTTACGTGAGTTATTAACTCACGAATATTTTTTTTTTTTATAAAAAAGGTGCGTGACTTATTCACGCTTTTATTAAATATAAATCAAGTTTTGATTTATGAAAAATTGTTGAAAGCAAACAATTTATGAGTTGATGAATTAAGTAGTGTATGCATGAGTTTAGTGATTTATGTGTATGTACAAGTAAAAATCAGCGAATGTTCACATGGAAAGTTATGTGAATTATTCATAGTTTCTTGAGAAGTAAGTGTTGACTCTTGAATAATATGTTTTATTCTCGACTTTGCAGGTTTGAAAGAACGAGCAAGTTTTCTGAGGTTTTACGTTGTTATCACTAAGTTCGTGAAATCGTAAACAGGTAAGAGTTAAGGATTACCATTTTTGCAGACGCTGATTGTGAGCATCGTAATTGTTTGATTGCTTTAATTCCATTGTACTAATGAAACTCGTGTGGAATGTTGCAGCTATTTGGCGAGAGATGACTCGATTTATTAATGATTTGAAAGTGACGTTTCAGAGACACTACGGAGATGATGTTTCCCGAGATGCATCTTCTAGAGATGATGATTTCTCCAGGATGGCAATTCTTGAACCTCTCGGGGAAGGATGAGATTCCCAAACCCAAGAACATTCCAAGCAACTCGAAGACGGGTTCTTTGAATATTTGTATAGGCGGAAAACGCCCTTTAGGTTCTTCGTTTGATTTGCTCATAAATCCCGGGACTCTTTTGTTCGAATAAGTTGGTGTCTCCTTGACAATAATTCGGTTCTGTTTAGAAAGGAAACATTATTCGGCTTCTCATGTTGAACTCAAACTTTCTCGAAAGCCGCTGACGCATTTTTCTGGATGGGCAAGGCATATGCTAGGCCACAGCCGTGTGAGGGCCTTGCTGGATAGTGCACAGGTGACGTGTGCCATTCAAGCTGCTTCATATGCAGATGCGGAGAGTTCACAATTACTTTAGAAGACGTAGTCGCTTTGTTGCATCTTCCAGTCACCGAAAATTTCCCTGGAGAACTCTCGACAGAGGAGAAGCTGATATCTCGTACTTTGGAAACTAAAATGCACGAGTTCAATGAGTCTCCCAAATTTTGCTATGCTCAGTGGTTGAGACACTGGTGGCCAAGAGATAGAATTCCTGAAAAACCTGTTGATGGTACCCTATCCATTGCCGCTTTCCTGTGCTTGTGGCTTTCCAGAGATGTTCTTGAGGATATCAGACATTTGTTGAAGCCGTTGGTGATACCTTTTGCTATTAGGATGGCTAAAGGTGAGAAACTTCCACTCGGCAGCCTGTTTTTAGGATCACTGTTTGCCAACTTGGACTCTTTGGTTATTGACTCCAGTGTTTCTAACGGTTTCATGAAAATTGAGACATATGCTAATACCATGTTCCTCCAAGCTTTGATGTGGGAGCATCTTGAAAATTATGCTCCGATTCCTCGTAGTGTTTTGCAAGGGCCTAATGTCGACACTCGCCATGCTTTCCTTGAGAAAGACAACGCCAGGATCATGAGGTGGTTACAAAGCGGCCCAATGCAAGATATGCATTCTGTTATTACTGGATATTGAATACGAGTTCAATTTTCTCCCTTAGGTGTCGGTCCCCATCACTTTTCACATTGATCACCTTGACAACTGCTTGAAGAAAATATCACATTGAAGACTCAGTGTTGATTTGAATGATGGAGAGAGATCCTTTATATTAAGTTGCACTCCCGGCCACCTAGTATCGAGAATGCATGGAGAATTCGAGTAGAGGAATACAATATTAGACAGGCGGCAAAGCGGCAAATGGGCGTCAACCAATGTATCCCAGGTCACCGAATGAACAAACCATCGGTTGAGTATTTGAAGGATAATGACGGACTGCACTCACGTGGAGGGGAATGAGTATTTATCCCCATGCTCTGATCGTGCTAGTTTCGTGACTCCGAGTTACATAGATTTCTGGCGTCAGCAACTTGAGAGTCTATATGCTTTCGTGATGGATGTTAAGTCCCCAGTGCAAGATTTTCCTTTCCTTGAATCCATTAATGCTCGACCGATACTAAAGTACCTTTCTCGTGGTGACAAGAGGAAGACATATCCGGAATGTGCACAGGTAGGCCTCTTTTCTTCACGATTGGTGAGAGTAAGATAGACGTATCGTTTATTTTGTGTAGGATGGTCGTGCTGTGAGGCCTCGAATATGTGTAAACTTCTTAGACCTTCAAGAAAGTCCCCAGGGTGGAGAAGGAAGGAGTAAAACAGCTCATAGAATGATACCGAATAAAGTGCAGTCCCCTGCCACTTCTTTGGTGAGTTGTTAGCATTTCTCTTATCGTTGCGGCTTTCTTGTCCATATAATCAGGATCTTAGAAAAGTATTAATAATTTGTTTCAGAATTTTGCTCCATCGGTTATTGATGGTCTTCATCTTTCCTCTATACGAACAACTCAGGAATACAACATTGATGGAGAGGTTGATGTGAGTATTCTTTCGTGTAAGTGATTTCGGCATTTCCTTGAATGAAATAATGATGATTATTATTGATAATTCCAGGAGGAAATTTTTGTGGAAAGCCAGCATGGTCATGCTATTCATTCGTCTTCGAATAGTAGTGATAAAGAGAGTCCTCAAGAATCGCGACTGAATGAAGATAATGGTACTTCCAATGTTGATGCCGACCCTGTTAACCCCTCGAATGAGTTGGAGACTCCTCAAGTAAGTATCTACTTTGCATTATCTTCATAGAAGTATAATGTTGTTGACTTGTCGATGAATGCATGAGCATCCCGACAAATATATGAGAAATTTTGCCAAAATACGTCATCAGAAAAATCCAGACCTCAATTTTTTAGTAAAAATGCTGTAGAATCTTCATTCGACATCAGATTTTCGCGATCTACCCATGTATATTTAATACCAGGAAATTTCCAAGATTTTTCAAAGAAGCTTTTTAATTTTTGAGCACTTTTAGGGGCCGAAATCAACGAAACAGTGAACTTCCAGGAGACCTCCAGAAAATTTTCAGTCGTTATGAGGTCCAATGTTTTGGCCACAACTCCGTGCTCGTTCATCCAATTGATATGAAATTTTGATATGTTGTAGATGACATCCATACGAAGAGAATGGTGTATGAATAAACCTTAGATTCCTTACCAATTGCTCCCAGTTCGTCGTCTCATAAAGAGTAGTATAAAATTTTCCTGACGGACTTATTGAAAAACGTGTCTTATGACTTTTATGCTATTTGCTCATGTCTTGGACGCATAGTAGATAACTTAGATAATGTTAGTTCACTTACATGCTAGACTTTATGATTGTGTTGATTTCCCATGCTTGGACTGCTCTAATCCCGTGTAATTTTCTTATTAGGTGCCAAATGCCGAAGCTGAGAATAATGAGACCAATAATGATGATTCGAGCAATCCCGGCGTTGATAGTGAGACAACCATCTCTGAACTTCAAGGCCGTGAGATGGTTGTTGCTGATATTGTTGAGGCGATTGAAACACCAACGGTGATTTCTCCAGGAACAGAAGAAGTTGTGCCGAAAGTAGACAATATTGTCCCAGAAGAAGTTGCGCCTATGATTGTTGAAGTTGCTCCTGAGATTGAAAACCATATAATAGTGCATGAATACTCTATTTTAGGGATTGTTTGTGAGCCTTCATTTGGTGCTTCACTCCCGTATCATGTATTTGTTGGTGGATTCAGCGTCCCCACGTGGTATTCCGGCATGTATGAGAAGTTGTGGAAGATGTATGGCCATATCGTGGGTTACAAGAGATCCTGAATGTAGCTACTTCTTGACCATGCAATTAGAAACATATTGCGTGTCATAGATGATATCCGTACCAGGCCCGTAGTATTGTTACTCGAGATGTACTCTTTGATTGGGAGTACAACTTGAGAATTCGAGAGACTTGGCTTTAACTCAGAAGTGGCTTGTCTGAAGATCAACAACATCAAGGATGTAATAGTGAAGAATATACCTTTTACTAGTGATGTTGTGGTGGAGAAAATGGCTAAGATTGCTGAGTTGACTCAAAAGCTGGAGTTGGAGAAAGCGGCTTTGCACGTCTTGGAGGATGCTGAGAAGCAGAAATCGTACTTTGATGGTTTTCTTTAGTTTTCTTTCCATAATCTCTTGAACTTTGAACTTCTGAGAGATGTGAGATTTTGGTTTTGGTTTTGAATTTATGGATTGGTTTTGAATTTATGAGTGACTGAGGATTTTCTTTTGGATTTTAGGTTTTGGTAGATATTTTTCGTAAAATAGAGAACTTTTGATAAATTGCTGAATTTCAAATATTGGATGCAAGTATTGCAAACGTTTTGGAGGAATTGAAATTACAGGTAAAAGAAAATTCTAAGATGCAAACGTCAGATGTTTTGAGTGTTTGTCTTGGATATAAAACACCCAACGTTGAATGCTTCATGCGTCGAAGATCTTGAGCCAATTCTCATGAATTACTGGTATACTTGTCTTGACTTTGATGTCAGCCAATTTGTAGTATCCTCCAAGAATCGACTTAAATCATAAAAGGTTCTTCCCGATTAGAACTCTTTGTGGAATACAAATTGCGTCTGGTTGCCTTAAGAACCAAATCTCCTTCATGAAATTTGTTAGGCTTGGTTGCTCGTGACTTGAATATCTTCTGTTGGTTCGGAATTCCTCGCATAGTAGGATTCCATGTTGGTGGAGCTTTCCAATTTTTCGGCACATGTGGACACTCGTGCAAAGGAGAGTATTCAGGATATTGATTGTGAAACTCAGTCATTATCCTAGCAATGACCGTGTTAGTGAGATGATAGACTTGGAGAGGTTATGTGGCTAACCATTTGGTGAAGTATTGCTGAGGTGAGACTAACCACTCATAGCGTTTGGTGATAGCTAGGTTTTGAGTAGAACGGAGTCCCTAGACTAGGGTAGCATATTTGAAAGTTGGTAATACATATGCATCATGGGGAATAAGACTTGCCTGAGTGCGGAACCTTTTGACATATTCATGTGCGCTTTCTTCAGGTTTCTGTGTGACTTCCATAAAGGCTTCGACTCTTCCCAAATGCTTAAATGGTGGAGTATCTTCCACTTCTTCTGAACTTGAGCTTTCCTCTGAGTCGGAGCTTTTGACAGAGAAATGTGCAATTGAAGATGTTTGCAAAGAACCTTTCCATCATGAATCCATGCTCGCCCAAGAACCATGTCATATCCTGGATCTTCTCTAATTATGAAAAACTTGGTTTTGATCTAAGTAGAGTCGGTTTTCACTTTGAGAATGATGTAACCGTAAGCATCTCACAGGGATTCCTTCATGGTCTCCGACCGAGACAGAGCGTGCGTTGCTTCTTGTGTTCGGTGCTCGCTTGAATCGATTTCCTTTGAGATGGACTCAGGTGAGAAGTCCCGTCATACATCTCCTTGTCTGCATTCGGAAGTTCGGGCGTATCTCCCGAATGTCTAATCGTTTCCCAGAGATACAATGTGGTTTAATGCAGCAAACATGTCGTTTCTTTGAGCTTTTGATAATCTGATAACTCACAGACATGCTCCAATTAGGGATTGAACTGTTTCCTTGACTGGCTGCTCGAGAGAGTGTGAATGTCTGATTGGGATAGGGTTTTGTGCTCCTTGATTCTCGCCCCTGAGTCATCCTTTTCTTTGAATATATGCTTCAGGATTCTGCAATCACTTGTCGGATGACCGACATACCTATGGAAATGGCAATAGCGTGTATTTTCCATCTGTTCCTCGGTCGGTTCCTTTTTGACAGGAGGCAATTTGATCGCACCATCTTGGATCCAAACCTCCAATAGTTCGATCACTTCTTCAATAGAAAAGGGAAGTCGGAGTGCATCTTGATCGTTGTTGATGTTGAGTAGGAGATTGTGCATTCCTGGCTTGACCATCTTTCCTTGGCGCTTTTGAGGGATTGGACGCTGGAAGAGCATTCTTACGTAGCTGTGCTTCAACTTTTATTTTGCTCCCTTCAACAACATTCATGGAGGTTTCGACACTGTACTGCTTGTTGATTAGACGCCTGACATTGCTGCTCCGAGTGTCTTCGATTTCTCTACTTTGACAGTTTTTGTTCTTTCTAGCAAGGAAGGAGCGGTAGTTGTTGATCGCTTGCGTTTCATGAAGTTCTCGAGAAGGTCTGAAAACGAAGATTTTCGGCAAAGCTCAGAGATCGGGATCATCCCATTGATGCACAAATCTACCGGTTGTTGTTCGGTGACATTTGGATCGTGACAATCCAGAGCACGAGTCTCAACCTCTTTACGTAGTCGTTCGGATGTTCATTATTCTTCGAGACATCCTTCCCAAGTCGAGAGAGTAACTTGCTCAGAGACAAAGAAGTATTTCATGTAGAAAGCATTAATCATATCTACCCAATTGGCTATGCTCCCTGGTGCGATGTTGTTCTACCAAGTATAGACTCGGCCGGTCAGAGACTTCGAGAACTCCTTCAAACGCACAACATGGTTATGTTCATGCTCTCCCAATGCTTCCAGGAATCGAGAGACGTGTTCTTGATCATTCCTCGCTTACTTGTAGAGTGTGAACGTTTGAGAAGTGTAGCCCTTTGGAAGAGGGATTCTTTGCGTAGAAGCGAGGATATGGAGGCTGATGACGATGGACTGATGGTGCATGGCCCTTTCCCTAGCTCTCCATAAAATGTTCGAGATCTTCACAGTGATGAAACTAGAAGGTTCGGGTTTTTTGTAGCTTTTGGTTTCGTCATCGTCGGTGGACAAGAATAACTTCGGATCCAAGAGATGGAGATGTTTCCTTGTCTTTTCCTTTCTCCATAGTTTTGTCTGACATATTGTCAGTGAGAGTTTTGAGATGGGTACATAATTCCTTCTGAGTAGCAGCCATATCAGTTTGATTTTTAGCGAGCACTTCCCGAATCTTCATGAGATCAGCGATGGTGGGTGGATTTTCTCTGAGTTCCTCAGGATGTCGACCAAAGAGAGGATGATTTTCGACATAAATGTGAGGAGGAGTAGCGTCCCACCGCCACTGTTGGAGCGAGGAACGGTTTACTCGGACCACCACCGTTGTTGCTAGTGCTAGCATTGTTTGGGTTAGGATTGGTAATCTGAACGACCTAAGATCAACCATTTTGTGAAAATGAGAGATTATGTAACAAGAGATTAATCTCCACTGTGGTCTCCAATCATGGATGGGAAAAACAGTTTCTTTGGTTTAATTAGGAAAGTGAAGAGTTAAGCGTGTTGTCGAGACTCCTCAACTCAGCAAACTGTTGAACCTCACCATGATGTGCAGATTGCAAAGGGGGTGCTTAGATTAGAGATCAATCAGAGGACTCCGGCCTAAACCAAGACAATGGCCGTTCCAAAGTCAATTCGGTCACAAAGAGGGAGATGGGTTGATCAGTAGGAGGGAATCTGAGAATTGTGTGGGATCAGTGATGATCAAGGATTGTGTATGTTGAAGGTTTCTTCAATATTGCTAAACTGCTAAAGTTGAGTTCTATGAATAAGTTTTTATCGAGTTGTTGACGGATAATGATGATGTTGATGATGATATTGTCCTCGATTTAGACTTATTTTATATTGCAAGAATGATGAACCACTGATCCCTGTAAGTGTGACGGTTTCTTGAGTGAAAGAGTGGGAAAGTGGGAGATCGTGGTAAAGTCAGTTCCATGTCGTGTGGAGACTTGGTGATCGTGCACCCACTACCTTGCTAACTCCTTCAACCGTTGACACAACTTACGCACATTTCTGCGTCGTGGATGAATCCACATGCCGTGGCCGCCGAGACAAAACCCTAGTTGTTATCCCCCAATTTGACGTGATTGATGTCTCACTTAACCGTGGTCCGATGATGCGGACGTATATTTAGTTTGTCGATTTGTTGGTGATTAGGCAATGAGCCTAGGTTTTGTTGAATCGAGCATGTTTGGCAAATGCTCGGCGATTCATGAATGTTAATGTTGTTTTTACGAGAAAATATTGTAAATTCAACGAGTTGTTGAATATTGATGAGTTTTGAATACATGTGGATTATTCGAACAAGCGGAGAAAGTATTGCTCGATTTGAAGAAATACTTGATAAATTATCAATATTGATAGTTTGGATCAATATTAGCAAATCGAGCAAGTATTGCTCAATTAACGAAATATTTATTGGTGATGCGACCCAATAAAATATTAAAATATTGGTAAGTTACCAAATATTATATAATTAATCCCCGTGGGTAACATAAATTTATTTGGTGTTTGAACTTGCTCACAATAATGATTTGTTGGACGTTTGTTCGAAAAACCTAACTTTTGACGAATTGCTCATTAGTCAACGAATTGCTGAAAATAGGTCATGAGCAAATGTGGGACCGACCACATGAGACCATGGACGTCCATGTGATGCCCAATTGCTCAAGTGAGCGTGTACTAGGGTTCTCATTTGGAGAGTTGGTGAAGGAATGATGATTAAGTGCCGGTTTCATCATTTATTCAAATATTCTTTGGTTCGACATTAGACAAAACCTAAGTATGAAAGATGGGGACCAACCAAGAGAGCATGGGACCGGCTCTTGGTAGTCACGGACCAATTTTTGGTTGTTTGAGCAATCCCCAGGTTGGTTGGAGAGAGTTTGGGCCCAATATGAGCAATTGAGCAAATTATGTTAGAATTATGAAATCATGTGGGACCGGCTTTGTGCAAGCCCTAGGAATGACTCTGGTCGGTCATTAAGGAATGCTCGTGTTACCATGGTGTCCAGTGTCTCCGTCTTGAGAGTTCGGTATTTTTAAATGTGCGTTCGAGCAATATTGTGAATTTTGAAGAGTTTACCTTGACCAAATTCTTGATTTTTTGTTGGAATAAGCATGTATGCTCAATTGATCAGTATTTTGTAAATATTAAAATAAGAATATTTTAACGTTCAAAATTGCCGTGAGAGGCTAGCCGGTCATGCGACCATGTTGGCTTTTGAATTTTCATGATTTGAGAAAAATTTGAGAAATTATGAAGAAATCATGATTTTTGCTCAAACCAAGGAGTTTCATGAATTTGAGGAAAATAATAATTATAAAAGACTATGGATTGCAGGGGTGTTGCCACATCCACACTCCTTTCCTATTTTATAATATTATTTTCATGAATCCGTGATGTTATGGAGAATCCATGAGTTTTGTTGAAACGGAGGAGTTTCATGAATTTAGGGAATAATATTATAAAAAGCTAGGGATTGTGAGATGTGGGACCGGCCACGGCTTGGGCATGGCCGGCTGGCTATGTTGCCCGGTCCCGCACACCTTCCCTATTTTATAATATTATCTTCATGAATCCATGAAGTTATGGAGAATTCATGAATTTTGCAAAAATAAGGAAAGTTGCTAAAATCAAGGAATTTTTCATGAGTTCATGAAAATAACAAAATAGGGAAAAATAATGAAAGAAGCATGGGGACCGGCCATGGCTTGGGCATGGCCGGCCGGCCGGTGGGCCCGGCCCCTGGGCGCTCCTTATTATTTTATTAATTGTTGATGGTGGATTTTCGTTCAAGGTTAAATTTGTAAAAAACCTGAAAAATCATGCGCTGACATCTTGTAAAAGATAAAGCCGTTTGTAAGTGACGGATACTCCTCACTTAATTCACCAAGAATGGAGCATGTAGCAACAATCCCATTCTGTGAATACGTAAAATTCCTCAGTTGGAGCATGTAGCAACAATCCCTTCCTGTGAATTTCATATCGGCCTTGTATTTCCGGTACCCATTATCGGTGTGGCATGACGGCGAGTGTTACTCTTCAGAGTAACACAAACCTCAAGCACTATAATGAATCCATGTACGAAATACCGTCATGGCGATTCTCGGTGTGTTATACTAGCCCGAGCCCTCTCGGTGTGTTATACTAGCCCGATTGAGCCCCTCTCGGTGTGTTATACTAGCCCGATTGAGCATCCGGACTTGATTGTATCGGTCTCCGGATATGATCCATCAATGTGATCATCAACTCCACAAGCATGATTGGATGACCACAGATCAATTCCATCACCCCCAAGCGGTATGGAATACACACGGCCTTAGCTTGCCAGGATACGATTCGATCGCGGTCATCCAACTCCACAAGCATGATTGGATGACCCGCGTTCAATTCCATCACCCCTGGCGGGTATGGAATACACACGGCCTTAGCTTGCCGGATATGATCCATCGCAGATCATCCAACTCCACAAGCATGATTGGATGACCACGAGATCAATTCCATCACCCCCAGCGGTATGGAATACACGGCCTTAGCTTGCGCAGATATGATTCGATCGCAGGTCATCCAACTCCACAAGCATGATTGGATGACCACATATCAATTCCATCACCCCCAAGCGGTATGGAATACAGTACGACCCGCATGGTCGACCATTGGCCTTAACTTGCAAGAAAAACCGTCCATACCAAGCATTATGGACGGAAAACCTAATTAGGGTTTGCGGCATATTACATGTCCGCAAACAGTCTCAACCATCCATCTTCGCAGTATAGATGGAGGGTGTAGATATAGACTCAAAGGCCCTAGCATGTCGACACAATCACCATGTGACCGCCTACACACTTGACCGAGCCGGTCAAAACCAACCATGGTTGGTTACAACACATTCGTCCACTTGAAAAAACATGGTCGCGCGGCTTTGAAAGCCAAAATTAGGGTTCAAGCCATCACGCGCGTCCATCTTCTCTCCTACACGAATGGAGGGTCACGAATTAGATTGAGCAAGGGTCGGTCACACCGGATGACCACCGTGGGCCCATCTACCTCCTCACGCGGTCGGCCAAGGCTCATCATTCTGGCTAACCCAAAACGCACGCCCAAACTCGTGCGTTACACCTCCCAAATCCTAAAGCGATCTCGACCGCTCAACTTCACCGGATGATTTGAATGGCTTAGATCACGTTTTCATGGGATAATTAGGTATAGGTGTGAACACCAACCTACCACCTACACGGTAGTATGATCGACCAAGACCGACCAATGTTGGTCGCCTCGAAACGCGTGCCCAAACTAGGGATATCACGCTGGGTTTCCAACTCCTTTGCGGCAAGGGATTTACCAGAAACCGATCTCGACCACTCCTCTTTTACCTGGTCAAATTGAGTGGCCCAGATCGCTTTCATGAGGGAACGGAATACGGCGCCTACACCATCATGCCGTCAACACGCATGTATGGTCGGTCTCTCTAAAATCCTTCCCATGCTTGTTTTCGACCAAGCTCAAGAGTGATGCTTGCGCACTCTTTAAAAACCCTAATTTCATCAACGGTCGCAGATGAGTGTCTCAAACATCATCTCATCCGTCCGACTTCACCAAACTTGGTTATACAACCCTGGTCAGAGTTAATTGGTCGAGTGAGGAGTCATTACCCATCACTTTACCACACCGCAATCGAATGCACATAAAATACACACGATACTTCACAAGTATCGACTTTCTAA
This sequence comes from Papaver armeniacum, assembly GCA_023531295.1. Lineage (NCBI taxonomy): Eukaryota > Viridiplantae > Streptophyta > Magnoliopsida > Ranunculales > Papaveraceae > Papaver > Papaver armeniacum. The sequence continues at coordinate 72,102 of JAJJWW010006303.1, read as the reverse complement.
ATAACGCAGTTATTCAATTGACGATTACATGCTATCTTTCGTGGATCCACGATCCACATTCAGACATCAATCATGTCACAAACTGGGGATACATACCGGGGTATTGTGCGGTGGTTTACAAGGCGTGCGGCGTGCAACGCGCCATCACAAGAACGTGTCGGGAAGTCATGGACGGTTAGAGATGAACCGGAGAAGTGGGCAAGACCGGTCGTGTGGCAAACCGACACACAACTCCACTACTCCATCACTCCACTTCCTCCACTTCCCACGAGAGACGTGAATAAGGCTCAATGACTTGTATAAATAGGTTCTCCGCCCTATTTCAAAAGACAAGACAACAAACAACACAAGTTCGTCGACGAAACCAAGTGTTAATACAACATCGTATTCAAACACCCGAAGCCTGCTTGCATCAACCGCAAGCTTGCTCATCTTTCTGTTACAAGTCATAAGCAAGCCAACATCTTTCACAATCTCAACACCTTCTTCGCTTCCCTCCCTAAGATCAACCCCATCTCCTTCACTTTGTGACCGAAATAAGTCCGGGCGGCCATTTCTTGGTTTAGGCCGGACTTGCAGTTGATCTCTCGAATCTACAAGCACTCACCGCGCAGTGCATTTGTTGTAGGTTTAAATTTATTCCTCATCACACCCCAAATTACCAAATTCAGCGGGAGTAATTTTCACCCATCAACAATTGGCGACCACAAAGGGGAGATTGATCTATCGGTTGCATAAAATTGAATCCTCAATTTTTCGGTTTCCATCTCATGAATGTCCAAACTACAGGTTCGAATATCATGGGAAGCATAGGCGGAATGCCGGAGGATGTCTTGGCAAATCAAGCGAGGTATCACCGAGAAAGCGAGCGAGACATTTCGCCTTTTGAATGACATAGCGGCACAATTACGAGAAGGATGCATCCGCTCATAAGAAACGGTGAATCCTTAGCCGGGGATCACACCTTTACCGGTGGAGAAGCAAGAGGGAGTACGTAATCGCAAAACGAATCGAGAAGAGATGGACAACATGGTCCAGACGAAGGAAGAGACTTATCCGGAGTACTACAACGTCTGCCAGATAAAGAAAGGGAGCCCGCAGCCTATGGAGCCCTACTAGAGGATTTATATCTCAAAACTCTTGCTGAAGCCCAGAAGACTGTCCAATCCGCGTCGACTTTTCAACCGACTGAAGAAATGCTTGGGAAGGAGAGATCAATCAAGGAACACGTGAGCACGAGAGGATGGGAACGTTCAATTGATCACTTTCAAGCAGTGATATTACAATACCTCCCATCACTGAGCCGGAGCACTCTGCAAATCCCGGCATCTCATCAAGTGTAACACCTCCGTAGTCACGAGCAACAAATTCCTCCTTCATCGGGACGAGGAGCCGGAGGGGCAAGAGGAGGACCATCTCCCATTACCATTGCAGACTTGATGGAAAAGGGGAAGTTATTGCCAAGACTCAAACGGATATGGCCGCAACTCTCGTAAAGAGGTACTCACTTTTCTTAAGGCATTAAGCGATTGATTTCCACATGACCATAGCGGCTCCACCAGAGCCAACAAGGAATGCATTCAACGTCTGGGAAAAGGTACTTGATGGCGTGGGCCTACATGGACCCGATCAAAGAAGCGATACATATATGGCGGTCTGTCATAGAGACTCCTACTGGCTGGGGATGATCCTCACAACGATCCTCCTCAAGTCAATAGTTTCACTACGAACCGAGGGACCGGTGGATCGAGAAAGCGGCATCTCTAGTGGAAAGCATGTGTGAACTCTTGCACCTCTCGAAGAATCAACGGGCGGGGGCGTTTCTTTGCAATTAATAAAATAGCTCACGGATGTACACCTGACTCATTCACGTCCGTAAGTCCTAAGCTGCGTCGAAAACACTGTAAATAATGTTACATTTACGAGAAGACGACATGATGGCGGGGAAGGTCACAAATCGGGCCTACATGCTACCACACGCATCAAGGGTTCGAGTTCGGGAGGGCCCTCGTCGACACGGGAGCATCTTCGAATGTGATTACTCTCGAGACTCTCGGGACAGACCAAGGTCAGCTATGCAAGATTGTACGGCAGCCCACCACAATGATGGACTTCGAGGAAAACCAAACCAAAGACATACGGGAGAGCTCCCGCGGAAAATAATCGAACAAGTTCGTTGCATCCCACTCCCCGGGCGTCAATCCAGGGAAGAAGACCGACTTGCATCGGCCGGAGTCTAGACACCGCGACACACCTTTCTGGCGAAGCGTCCACCTCTATCCGGTGAAACTTCAACCCATCCTCACGCCAAAAGGGAGCGCTCTTTCGAGGCAAGCCGTGATCGAAGGGAAGAAAATATCCCGCCGTTGTTAGCAATTATCGGGAGACGGCACCCGGTCTCTCGCCTAATTGAATGTTGCAAAGAACGACGAAACACAAGAGGAGATATTGGACGCCCGCGACAGGCTCTGAGGATGGAACCAACTCCACAATCCGATGAGCTCGACGATAAGGAACCTCCTAGGCCTATCTCCATCAGTTCGACCACTGTGTAATCATTCAAACAATCTTGAGGCAATTCGGGCACGAGACCATGTGCTACATAGACTTCGAGAGACTTGAACAGCTGCTATAACCGAGATAAGGATGTACAAGCATGATGCAAGTAAGATATCCTTTCGAACTCCTCTCGGAAATTTTTATTATACCATGTTTGCCATTTGGTTTAAAGAATGCGGTGCAACGTATCAACGCTCTGTCACGTCAATCTTCCACCGGAGACGATACCTCAAGGAGCGACCTCGAAGATAACGATGTCCACGCGTCATACCGAAACGATCCAAGGCGAGTCACTTTATCGAGACAGTGGTACATGTCTATCATGCTATGTTGGAGGATCGCGTTTTGGTCATCCTCTGGAGCTGTTGAACGCTCATCTACAACAACATATGCCACGATAGAAAGAACCCCGGCATACCTGAAGAGCCTCATAATGTTCGTAGGGCGTATATCTCACCAACAGCGATACAACCTTTAGCCTTCTGCAAGCGATTCCCACGAAGCATCAAGAGGAAAACCACCGAGATACAACATCTTGCGCTTCCGTCAACTCCAACTCGATTACCACATGCACGACTCATGATGATGAAACAACGTGCAAGATATTCCATACACAGCTCGACAACAACCGGGCCGAGAAAACCATGTAAACCACGTCAGGGACCGAGGCTCGGCATGAAGTTCCTTCACCGTCGACCAATGATTTCTTCAACACGAGAAAGATGGTTTGTCAAGAATCATGGAATTCGCAAGGGTAAAATCGAACCGGAGATGAAGCCACTTCAACTCTCCCTCCCGTAGAAGGCGCTTGAATGGTCTATTCGGGAGCCGCCGCAACGCTCTCTCTCCGAGACCCACGTTAAGCCGAATCCTTCTTCAACACTCTCTCCAGGACCCACCTCAACGGTCGCACCAGAAACCACTTTAACATCCTCTCGATCCGTTTCGACACTCAAGCTGCATCAATAATCTGCGCTCTGGTCAAATTATCTTTGGTGTACTCATTGCTCAAACATACGTCTCATCCATTCTTCATGAGGACCCGAAAGAGCATGAAAACCTTGAAGTCGATAGGAGAAGGGTTATCTTGTGGAACCGGATATTTTCATATAGTTGAAAGGGCGCGGTGAACAACTCATCATCAATGTTCGGCATATCCTTGAAGCTGCCAACACTTCGACACCCGGTACCAGCATTATCTCGAATACATATCGACAGGAGTTCTTTTCTTTCTACAATGAAACAAAAGACAGAGTTAGAACTTCGTATGAAAGCGCGTGAGAAATGTAGTCACACACGACAAGATACAACTCATTTGGAGCACACAATGGCGGTCCAAACATCATTCAAGTCCTAAGATTGATCAAGCTTCTGTATAACTCGAGTTTTCAAGTCGGCATAAATTTCAAGTCCTGGTCTTTAGTTTCAAGTTCGGTACAAATTTCGATCAGCGTGTGTGGGTGAGACCCACGGTCAATCAAGCATGCACGGGCGGACCCGTTCATTCTCACGCATCATAACACGATTTTTCCCTATTCATGGAAATCGTGTATCACAAATTCAAGCCCACTTTGATCAAGCAGCGCAGAGAGCCCCACGAACGAAGCAGCGCAGCAATCGTCGATTAGGCACAACCCCACGATCGAGCGAAGCAGCGCAGAGCCCCTCGACCTAATCGGGCATAGCAAGGTCGATCCGGCAAGACCGACATTCAAATGGAGCAAGCACGGAGCGGGCCCTCGGCCAAAGGCGGGCATAGCAAGGTCGATCGAAGCGAGCAAGACCGATATCATACTAGGGGAACGCTCTCCTATATGCCTTTTGAACGTGACATACTCTAGGGACAGATGACCCGTCTCTCACTCGGTAACATCTAACTTTGTCTCATGAGTTTTATCTTTAACTTTGTCACCATCTCATGCCTACCACACAATAGTGTAACCATTATGTGCTAGGCGGGGGACTTAATGTTGATGGTGGATTTTTCGTTTCAAGGTTAAATTTGTAAAAACTGAAAATCATGTTGACATCTTGTAAAAGATAAAGCCGTTTGTAAGTGACGGATACTCCTCACTTAATTCACCAAGAATGGAGCATGTAGCAACAATCCCATTCTCAGAATACGTAAAATTCCTCGAGGTTGGAGCATGTAGGCAACAATCCCTTCTGTGAATTTCATATCAGCCTTGTATTTCCGAAGTACCCATTATCGGTGTGGCATGATCGGTAGAGTGTTACTCTTACGAGTAACACAAACCTCAAGCACTATAATGAATCCATGTACGAAATACCCGCGTCTGGGCGATTCTCGGTGTGTTATACTAGCCCGAGCCTCTCGGTGTGTTATACTAGCCCGATTGAGCCCCTCTCGGTGTGTTATACTAGCCCGATTGAGCATCCTGACTTGACTGTCATCGGAGTCTCTGGATATGATCGATCGCAGTCATCCAACTCCACAAGCATGATTGGATGACCCACGGTCAATTCCATCACCCCCAAGCAGGTATGGAATACACACGGCCTTAGCTTGCAGATACGATCGATCGCGGTCATCCAACTCCACAAGCATGATTGGATGACCACGGATCAATTCCATCACCCCCTGCGGTATGGAATACACGGCCTTAGCTTGCGGATACGATCGATCGCGATCATCCAACTCCACAAGCATGATTGGATGACCACGCGATCAATTCCATCACCCCCAAGCGGTATGGAATACAAAGCCCGACCCCGCATGGTCGACCATTGGCCTTCGCTTGCCAAGAAACCGTCCATACCAAGCATTATGGACGGAAAACCTAAATTAGGGTTTGCGGCATATTACATGTGCCGCAAACGGTCTCAACCATCCATCTTCGCAGGTATAGATGGAGGGTGTAGATATAGACTCAAAGGCCCGGAGCATGTCGACACAATCACCATGTGACCGCCTACACACTTGACCGGTCGGTTAAAACCAACCATGGTTGGTTTCAACACATTCGTCCACTTGAAAAAACATGGTCGCGCAGCTTTGAAAGCCAAAATTAGGGTTCAAGCCATCACGCGCGTCCATCTTCTCCGGCACGAATGGAGGGTCACAGATTAGATTGAGCAAGGGTCGGTCACACCAAAGATGACCACCGTGGGCCCATCTACCTCCTCACGCGGTCGGCCAAGGCTCATCATTCCCGGCTAACCCAAAACGCACGCCCAAACTCGTGCGGTTACACCTCCCAAATCCTAAATCGATCTCGACCGCTCAACTTCACCCTGATGATTTGAATGGCTTAGATCACGTTTTCATGGGATAATTAGGTATAGGTGTGAACACCAACCTACCACCTACACGGTAGTATGATCGACCAAGACCGACCAATGTTGGTCGCCTCGAAACGCGTGCCCAAACTAGGGATATCACGCCGGTTTCCAACTCCTTTGCGGCAAGGGATTTCTGCCGCAAACCGATCTCGACCACTCCTCTTTACCGGTCAAATTGAGTGGCCCCGGATCGCGCTTTCATGAGGGAACGGAATACAGGCGCCTACACCATCATGCCGTCAACACGCATGTATGGTCGGTCCTCTCTAAAATCCTTCCCATGCTTGTTTTCGACCAAGCTCAAGAGTGATGCTTGCGCACCTCTTTAAAAACCCTAATTTCATCAACGGTCGCAGATGAGTGTCTCAAACATCATCTCATCCGTCCTGGCTTCACCCGACTTGTTATACAACCCCAGGTCGAGTTAATTGGTGGTGAGGAGTCATTACCCATCACTTTACCACACCGCAATGCACGATACTGCATAAAATACACCCGCGATACTTCACAAGTATCGACTTTACAATAACGCAGATTATTCAATTGAAGATTACATGCTATCTTTCGTGGATCCACGATCCACATTCCGACATCAATCATGTCACAAAATCGGGGGATACATACTTTGGGGTATTGGTCTGGTGGTTTACACGGCGTGCGGCGTGCAACGCGCCATCACAAGAACGTGTCGAAGTCATGGACGGTTAGAGATGAACTGGAGAAGTGGGCAAGACCGGGTCGTGTGGCACCGACACACAACTCCACTACTCCATCACTCCACTTCCTCCACTTCCCACGAGAGACGTGAATAAGGCTCAATGACTTGTATAAATAGGTTCTCCGCCCTATTTCAAAGACAAGACAACAGAACAACACAAGTTCAGTCGACAGAAACCAAGTGTTAATACAACATCGTATTCAAACACCAGAAGCACTGCTTGCATCAACCGCAAGCTTGCTCATCTTTCTTTTACAAGTCATAAGCAAGCCAACATCTTTCACAATCTCAACACCTTCTTCGCTTCCCTCCCTAAGATCAACCCCATCTCCTTCACTTTGTGACCGAAACAAGTCCTGGAACGGCCATTTCTTGGTTTAGGCCGGACTTGCACAGATTGATCTCTCGAATCTACAAGCACTCACCGCGCAGTGCATTTGTTGTAGGTTTAAATTCATTCCTCATCACACCCCAAATTACCAAATTCAGCAGGAGTAATTTTCACCCATCAACATTAATATTTTTTGTTTTCTCCTGTCTTGCGTAGGATTCCTCATTTGTCCATATTTTTGGATGCTCGTTCGTGCATCTGGGTGCTCGGTCGTGCATCATTGTCAAGTACACTTGCACCATTTTTGTGGGGCTTACTCAGTGATGATCCAGATGCCATGTTATTGAGTATTTATTGCTAATCCATGAAATTCAGTGTAGAATAATTCGTGAAATTGAACAATAAGAATGAGTAGTTATTTATTATCAATTCATATGATCAGCTGTGGATTCGACCATGAATTCGGAATAATAAAACAGGCATTACCATTCCATGGGATCGTGGATTCGACCATAAATCGGAGTAATAAAGTTATATATTACCATTCCATAGGATTTATCAAATCGGAGTAATAAGATAATACGGTTGTTTATTGCCATTCTATGAGATCAAGCCGTGGATTCGATCATAGAATCGGAAGAATTGTTATTGCCATTCCATGGGATCAGGCCGTGGATTCGACCATGGAATAGGAGAAATTGTTATTGCCATTCCATGGGATCATGCCGTGGATTCGACCATGGAATAGGAGCAATAATAGATCATTTTGGGAATTCAGTGGCGAATGTCACGGCAGAATTAATCTATGTGCATAGTCAGGAGACGGCTAATATCCCGAAGGCGTTCTCATCTTACGAGAACGCCCGAGTCTATACACGTCGCCCTACATAGTCAGGATCAATGAGTGTCACTGTCCTGAAGGCGCTGTTGCTCTCAATCTTATGGAGAACCGCCCAATCGTTCTTCTATGTAGATGGGGGTAACTCTCATGTACTCAGGGAACAGTGAGTATCACAGACGTCCTGAAGGCGTTAAGCCCTCTCAACAAACAATTATGTAGGAGGACCGCCCAATTCTATTATTCTACATAGAGGCACAATAAAATGCCGGGGATCGAACGCCGGCTAGTGGAGGATTTTCGAAAGACATGTTCATCATGGCTTCGTAAAATATGAATCAATCACATGCTGGCCGTATCGAAACATGCGGTATCATGATTTTACGGTTTTGACCTTTGTTGAAAATCCACCATCAACACACCAACTGCCTTGTTCATATTAGGAAGGAATATGGAACTCACGAAGATCTGCCAATTAGAGGTACCCATTAGAACGTCCTATGGTTGCTTTAATTGTGAAGCAATACTAAGAAATAATAAATTTGTAATACCCGTTAAAATGCTCCATGTTAGCATACCTAAGAACTTCAATTAGTGTAATATCAGCCGCCTTACAAAGTTATACCTTTGATCACATCTGTAGGACTCCGGCCTACACCAAGAACAATGGTCATTCCAGAGTCAATTCGGTCACAAGAGAGGATGGGTTGATCTGTAGGAGGGAAGCTGAGAAATGTGTGAGATCAATGGTGATCTGAGATTGTAGGTGTGTTGTGTATTCGGGCGTAAGAATGCTCAATGATTGAATTTTTCTCAATTGAGAGTGAATGCTCATACGATGAGTTCGTGTAGACGAAAGATTGTCTGTATGAACTTGCCGAGAATTCTTTTAGACGAATGTTGAGTGTTCGAATCTTGTCCTTTCAATCAGGATTCAGAAACATTTTATAATGCCGGAGTTGAAAACACCATGATCCCATTAAGTGTGACAGTTTGCTGGAATCAGAGAGTGGGGAGTGGGAAATCGTGTTAAAACCATTTGCTCATCGTGCGGAGACTTGGTTAATTTTCCACCCACTACTTTGGCGACTCTTCCAACCGATTGCACGACTTGCTCACATTCTCATCGTGGGTGAACACACGTCGCCGTAGACCGTCGGACCAAAACCCTAGTTAATATCCCCCATGTGACACGATTGATATCTCGTGATTTTGGAGTCGATTCTTGACTTTGTGGGACGATGAGTCCATGTATTGTTGAATTGAACATGTTTTGAAAATGTTCAAATTCATGAATCAAATATGTCTCACGAGACGAGGTATTATTATGTTGATTACCTAAGACGAGCAAATTGTGTTGCTTTGAATTGTCGAATAATATTGATAGTTGAACCAATATTCTTGAATCTCGAGCAAATATTGCTTTGGTTCGAGCAAATATTGCTAATCGAGGAATATTGCTAGTTTGAGCAAATATTGCCGTTTGAGCGAATGTTGCTCATTTGATGAATTGTTGGTAAAGAGGACCAAATAAAATATTAATTTAAGATACATTCTTGGGTCGAGTAAAATAAATAAAAATGTTGATCATGGAATCAACATAAAATTATCAGTATCTCGAATGATTTTTCCCGAGAATCATGTTTTTGCGAGCTACGGATTCAAAACCCTAATTTCTTGAAATGATGATTTATTGCAAATCAATCTGCAGAGTGAAGCAGGGACCGTCTACATGGGATGACGAGTCCACCATGTACGCCCAGATGCTCGAATGAGCAAAATACAAAGTCTCTTGAGGACCAGTTGGTGAAAGAATGATTAAATGCTGGTTTAATCATTTATTGAAATAATGCTCGTGTGAGCGACAAATAATAAAACCTAGCCATGAAGAGATGAGGAACCGACCAAGAGGTCATGGGACCAATGGATGGTCGTTTAAGCAAACTTCCAATTGTTTGGAAAGAGTTTGAACCTAATATGAGCAACTGAGCAAATTAGGTTAAAATCATTGAAATATGCGGGACCTAATATTTTTGCAAGCCTAGGGTCACCCTTGGTCGGTCAAGGGATGTGCCCGTGTCACCATGACGTTCATGTCTCGATCCACGAGAGTTTCGATATTTTCTGGTGCACGTTTGAGCAACATTCTGATAAAATATGCAGAATCCAGGGTTTTGCTGAAACTAGGAAAATACATGAGATTATGAAAAATAATAAATAAAACAGGGAATTACAAGGTGTGGGACCAACCACGGATAGGGCATGGTCGGCCGGTTGACAAGCACGGTCCCATACTTTCCCAGTTCTATGTATTTTATGTACTTTCTCTGATTTGAGGGAAATTCCATGAAACTGGAGAGTTTTATGAAATTAGGGAACTTCCATGAGATGAGGGAGATAAAATAATAACAATAAAATAGGGAATGATGGAGTGTGGGACCGGCAATGGCCAAGGCATGGCCAGTAAGCCAACGGCACGGTCCCAGGGCTCTCTTCCCAATTTTATGTAATTTTTCATGATTTTAGGGAATTTTCATAAAATCAAAGAGATTTGTTGAAACCAAGGTATTTTGTTGAAATCAGGGAGTTTTCATGGAATCAGGAAAACAAAACAACAAACAATAATAAAATAATAGGCGTGTGGGACCGGCTAGGGCATGGCCGGCCGGCTTGAGCCCGGTCCCACGAGTTTTCCTAGTTTTATAATATTTTTCATGATTTTAGAGAAAATTCATAAAATTAGGGAATTTTCATGGTTTTAGGGAAAATTAATGAAATCAGGGAATTTTCATAATTCGAGAGAAATAATAAAATAATGGGGAAGCGAGGTGTGGAACCGGCCACGGCTAGAGCATGGCCAGCAGGCTGGTTCTCGGTCCCGCGACACCTTTCCCTAATTTAATTATTTCTTTGATAAAATCATGAGATTAGAGAATTTCCTTGAAACAAAGGAGATTTGCTCGAACGAGAGAATTTTCACGAGATTAAGGAAAAATAATAAAATATGACAAAATATAAAATTGGACGCAGGACTGGTCACGGCATGGCCAGTCAGCTGATGAGCCCAGTCCCCTGGCGCCTTTGCTAATATTTTATTATTATTATTTTTCCTTCCTATTTTGCATAGGTTCATCGTTCATTCATATTTTGAAATGCTCGTTTGCGCATTCAAATGTTGGTCTGTGCATTATTGCCAAGTACACTTGCACCATTTTAGTCAGGGCTTATTCGATGCTCAGATGCCTGTTGATAGGTGTAGAATACACCGTATTTACTATCTAGTAGTTACGCTTTCTTTGCTATTTTTCTTGTGAATTATGTATTTTACGTGTGTTTTTGAGTATTAGGTACTTTGGAGTCGCACGGAGGAAAAGGAGCGGAAATCATTCAAATGGAGCAAAGGGATACAAAGGCTAGTTCACGTGCACTTGTTATTGAGAGCCGAGCCTAGCCGACAATAGTAGACGAACACCGCAGCTTAGTCTAGAGAATCATGGAGCAAAGAACCTTGGTGGCCCTTAACAATGAGTGGGTGTTTATAGTCATTTACGCTACCCCTTATCCTACTGAGTGGGGTGGATAAATCCAGTTTCTTACATAATACCAAATTCGGAGAAGAAATTTATTTCTTCTTCTTCATTATCAATTGTCTCTGTGAGGAGGCATACCTGAAATCGAGAGATGTTTCTCTCATTCATTCATTGTTTCACCTGAAACTGAGAAGAAATGAAGATGGCTGCTGTGAATTTGTGAGAACTCAGGGGGGATCGAGTTCTTCATCATTTCAAGCCATAAGACCCTATATTTCTTCCCCTGCCCGCGGAGATTGAGTTGAGCAAAGAGAGAGGTCATTTGCTTCATTAAAAATCAACCAAGAGAAGAAAATGAAGTTGTGTCTGTCGCTGCTACAATTGATAGGAACGATATCGATCTCAGTAGATAGATCGAGACAGGGAAGAGGGTTGGATTTGGAATCGATTTTGCTGAAATTGATGAAGCTCAGGGAGAACTGAGATCGATTGGGGTTTGTTTCCAAACTCAGGTGACAGATCGAGAGGAAGATTAGGAGAACACCAATTCAGTTAAGGGTTTTGAGTGACACAGTGCTGCTAATGGAAGATTAGAGATGGGTTCAGGGTTGTAATCGCTGGTGAGAGAGATGAGGATCGATTGAGAGTGCAGATTCATAAATGGCTTGAGTTATTGACCAGAGAACTGAGGTTTTGATGTTTGCTTGGTTCATTAATTGGAAGCTTGAATTGTTGTTTTTGTGGCTCAGGTGGTTGTTGCCAAAATGGGTTTAGAAGTGCAGGTGGCTTTGAGCTGACAGGGGTGTGAGATGGAAGTTTATGGGTCTGTGATATGATGCTAAGCTTGGAGGTTACAGGGATTGCTTTAGGGCCTGAACTGAGCTGTAGCTCAGGCTAGTAAATGGAATGGAGCTGCTATTGCAGGTTATGAATGGGAAGTGAAGCATCTGGTGGTGTTGCAGTGGTGCGACTGGGGTCACATTGAAGCCGCATTGAAGTTGGAGAGCGAGATCTGCGGGGAGATAGTGCAAGAATGATGCGGTGAGTGTGGAATTGCTTGAGCCGCATGAATTGGAAGGATACGGGGCAAGGCAGTGATGCTCTTGGTTTACGGAAATGGTTTGAAGTCATGGTGGTGCTTAAGCTCTGTATATTGCAGGTGGAGCTGTTATTATGCAACTGAGATGGAATGGCAACTCAGGATGGGGGCTGTGAAGGTGGCACTGAAATGACAGGCCTAGCACAATGCAGGGAAGCTGACAGGCTGGTGCCAAAGGAGTTGGATGAGCAGGTCAGGTTGTTGTTGGTACTGAGCTTGGCAGAAAGGATGAGTCTGTGTTCTATTGGCAGAGTAGCTGACTGAACATGAATGGCGTATGGCACGGTGGAGTTATTGATGGTGTTGCTAATATGCCATGGTTGAGTGGCTTGAGATGATGGTTGCTTGCTGAGATGGAAGCCACAGTGCCTTAGAGCAACATGGATTTGGATTATGCAAAGGAGTCGAGGTTAAGGTGGTGATGCTAGAGTTGTTTAATTTGCGATCTGAAGCGGCAATGATTGTGACTGATGGGTTCTGGTGCCTGGGATGGAATGGGCACTACGGAGAAGCTACAGCACTGAGGACTGAAGCTAAAGCTGCAAAGTCAGTTGCAGGCTGGTCATGGTTGCGGCAATGATATAGCGGTGGTTTTGTGAGCTGAAGTGTAGCAGATGAGCAATGGAGCCAAGTCGCAATGTGAATTGGCCAGTGTGAGTCAATTATTCTGATGATTTGAAGTTGCGAGGATTGCGGGCCGAGTTTTATTGCTTAGCCATTTTGGGTGGATGACGATTATGGCACGGCAAGATGATAGTAGCCTTGACCACTCGGCCATTAATTGAGTAAGATGTTTGACTTCAGTCGACTGCGAGTTGAGTCATCTGATTTGACTCAATGATTTAGACTGATCAACCGGTTTGACTCAGCAACTCGATCCGAGTTGACCCATTGACCCGCCGATCGACTCGTTGACCGTCACTCGGCTGTTTTCCTGCGACTTTCCGAAGCTTTCCGGCCACAATACGATTTTTCCAATGAGCACATTTTGGGATATATTTTCACATGGGTTTCTCACACATGGTTCATGGGCTTGGTGGACTTTTTGGTGATGGACCTTGAAGACCTAATTTTGGAAAGTGTGAAGGCTATAAGAAGAAGGAGTTTCTATTCTTTTAGTATCACGTATTTTCTACTGGAGTTTTGGAGGAGAGCGATTCTACTAGGGTTTGCTTCCATTTTATTTTACATGTTCTTCATCTTATTTTTGATAATAATTATGTTGAATAAAAATACTATGAGTAACTAAATACCTATTATTGGTTATGGGATAATAAGTGGATTTCACAAATAAGATTTGATTCAATGTATTAGTTTTGTCTCAAGTTTATTGTTTATGATTCATTGTTAATATTGATATATGATTTGATAGTTTGTTTGGTTGAGTCCGGAATCAATCCGATCTACTTTCATATCTAGAGCTATATTAGGGTTTTCAATCTGAAACGTTGTCTATCCCCACGATTTTGAGTAGCATAAATGTGGGTAGTGCTTGTAGTGATATATCCTACTAGTCACATATGAATCGTAACTTGGGTTAAATCGAATTAGTGCTTTTACACATTTTGGTTGCCTTGATTAGTCTTATTCCAGAAAACTTATTGCTTTTAGGGAGTTAAACTTAATTGTGCTTTTACACTTTAGGTTGCTTTCTAGAAAGAATTCACATATGCATCTTTTAATGTGGTTGTGATGAAATCAGGGAATTAGCGGGATACTCTTGCGATCAAGGTATTCTAGGACTTTTAGTAAATAAGAGATTAAAATTTCAATTCTAGTCATTGTTGAGAATACATATTTGTGAATGAAACTATCCCGTGACCAATACTTTCTCCTTATTGATAAATTTTATTATTACTTTGCTTTCAATTTATTTTTATTGCTTTGAAACATCAACATCCCCCCTTGGTTACTAAGAAACTGAAAATTTACATAACAACATAAGCCTCTCTGTGGATACGAACTCTTTCTTATTGCATACTACTTTATTTTAGTGAAGCAAGAAAGTGAAATTATTTTTGACCGGGTGACAACCGATCAAATTTTGGCGCCGTTGCCGGGGATTGGTAACACAAAGATTGGTAAGGCTATGCTTGACTTAGGAGCATCCGTGAATATCATGCCAGCATCTATTTATAAGTCTTTAAAGTTGGGTCCCTTGAAACCAACTAATATTGTGCTTGAACTTGCGGATCGTTCTAATGTCTACCCTAGGGGTATTATTGAGGATGTCCTTGTGCAGGTGAACCAACTAGTTTTTCCAGATTGATTTTTGTGTTCTAGAAATGGATGATGGTTCGGATGTGTCCATACCCCTGCTGCTTGGGAGACCTTTCATGAAGACGGCTAAAACCGTCATTGATGTGGACGCAGGAATACTCACTATGAAGTTTGATGAGGAGATAATTCGCTTCAACATGTTTGAAGTCATGCGGTATCCAAGTGATGTTCATTCGGGTGTCCATAACGCATGGGACCCTAGCTAAAGCTTTGCAAGCAAGGAGATAGTCGGGCTGACGACTTTAAACCAAGCGCTAATTGGGAGGCAACCCAACGGATGAGTATTTCTTGTCTTGTATTTATTTCTTTTCTTGTTTTGAGTTTTTCTTGTTTTGTTTTTACTTTGTTTTCGCTGATTTCTTGCTAGGATTTCCCACCTTGACTTACTTTGGACGATTCAATTTACATTGAGGACAATGTAAAGTTTAAGTGTGGGGGAGTGGTTTATGTTGTAAGTTTTTGCAATTTTTCAACTTTTTTGTGAACTAGTGAATAAGAAAACTCCAACTTGTAATTCTTTAGAATCACATAGTACACATGTCGCTAAGATTACATCGAGAATCTCACACTAGTGACTGAACTTAGAGATGACAGAGAACATGATCGTGTTTCTTAATTGTATGAGAGTTAAAGTTGGATTTAACCATGCCAAAGTGGCAAATAAGGTGCAGGTTGAATTCGGTATTAGAACAGGTGATCCCCTATAGTGGAGACTACCCATGTTACATAATGTGAGGCACCGACCTTCAATTCTTTGTACTGTCTAAATTTGTGCTTTTTGAGTGTGTGTCACCGTACGTAAATTCGGGCAGAATGGTGAGCTGTCCAATTTCCCACCATAGAAGCACTATTTTGATCTCTTGAGTGCTATTTTTATCAACCATGTTGGTGACATCGAATTGCTAACTTACATTCCACTTGTGATCTTGTTCGCGATTAGCACCATCCACCTTATCTCTCTACACCAACAGGTCCATAGAAACACCATCATCATCAACAAGAGGAGCATCACAAATTCGAAGGAAAGTTGAACACGTTCGAGGTTTACAAACAATGGTATAAAATGGGCGATTTGATTTGAGTAAAGCAACAAAACAGGGAGCATAATTTTTATAAGTTGGAGACTAATATACAAGAGCGGAAATTATAAAGGATGAGAATTCGAGAAGTCTATGATATCAAGACATATAAGTTGTGAAGATTCAAGCGGTAAAGTACTTACACCATGGCATTGTACTTACATTTTTATTTATTTATTTATTTAATTTTTTTATTTTATTTGTATTTTACTTTTTCAAAAAAAAAAAAAAAAAAAAAAAACAAAATTAAAAAAAGAAAAAAAAAAAAAAAAAAAAGAAAAAGAAAAAAAAAAAAACAGAAAAAGGAAAAAAGAAAAAAAAAAAGAAAAAAAAAAAAAAAGGAAAAAAAATTGGGTTTGTATAGTTTGTTTTTATTTTTTGTATTCTTTCAATAAAGCCTATGGAAAGAAGGAATATTTGTAATGAAGTTTCAAGCGACAAGAAATTAGAGGAAATAATCATATTGTCGAGATTCTATGAAGTTCGAGAGTTATCATCAAGAGTTGAAGACCGAAGACGAAGATGAAGACACCGATAGAAGACCGAAGACGTTTCTATGGATCTTTGTGAGAGTGGTGCTAGCTGCACGCCGAACGGATAACGAGGTAAGTAAGCATACTCCCACCTTCGTTAAATGGTTGATTTCCTTTCGAAGAGATCGTCAGAGAAATGGGTTTTCAAAAATATATAAAAGATGTGGGTTTTCAAAACTTTCGGAGGGTTAAGCCTTCCTACCATTCAACGTGTCTCAGGATTCTCTCTTCATTCCAACCTGGACACATGTGTGACCCATAAAGAGCATTTATTATTGAGAGCAATATCATAAAACCCTTTCTTGTGAGGCGAGTCGAGACTTTTGATCACTCCGAACCAATTTTTAGTCGAAAGGGATGGTTACTTCTCTCTCAACTTTTAAGAATGAGATTGTGTTCATTTATGTGTCTAACTTCTTATGACTAGTGTGCGAGAATCTCTATGTCTTCTTAGCGCGTTGGATACTATCATTACGGAGAACTAGTAAGTTGGATATTTAGGTTTTGTGGGTATATCTCTAGTAAACCCTCACGAGACTATAACTCGTCCACTAGGGACACCTAGGGGTTTAAAGGCTTGTTATTTATGCTAAAAGTGACCGTAGCCTCGACGTCACGGAGTTGTTGTATTTTATTGTTTTGTTTGATTTGCTCGAGGACTAGCAAAGTCTAAGTGTGGGGAATCGATAGGTGTAGAATACACCCGTATTTACTATCTAGTAGTTACGCTTTCTTTGCTATTTTTCTTGTGAATTATGTATTTTACGTGTGTTTTTGAGTATTAGGTACTTTGGAGTCGCACGGAGGAAAAGGAGCGGAAATCATTCAAATGGAGCAAAAGGGATACAAAGGCTAGTTCACGTGCTTTGTTATTGAGAGCAAGAGCCTAGCCAGCAATAGTAGACGCGACCTGCAGACTTAGTCTAGAGAATCATGGAGCAAAGAACCTTGGTGGCCCTTAACAATGAGTGGGTGTTTATAGTCATTTAAGCTACCCCTTATCCTACCAATTGGGGTGGATAAATCCAGGTTCTTACATAATACACGAAATTCGAGAGAAGAAATTTATTTCTTCTTCTTCATTATCAATTGTCTGTGAGGAGGCATACTCAAATCGAGAGATGTTTCTCTCATTCATTCATTGTTTCACCAAACGAGAAGAAATGAAGATGGCATTCTTTGTGAATTTGTGAGAACTCGGGGGGATCGAGTTCTTCATCATTTCAAGCCATAAGACCCTATATTTCTTCCTGCTGCCTGCCAGAGATTGAGTTGAGCAAAGAGAGAGGTCATTTGCTTCATTAAAAATCAACCAAGAGAAGAAAATGAAGTTGTGTCTGTCGCTGCTACAATTGATAGGGAACGATATCGATCTCGAGAGATAGATCGAGACAGGGGAAGAGGGTTGGATTTGGAATCGATTTCTTTGAAATTGATGAAGCTCGGGAGAATCGAGATCGATTGGGGTTTGTTTCCAAACTCGGGTGACAGGATCGAGAGGAAGATTAGGAGAACACCAATTCGATTAAGGGTTTTGAGTGACACAGTCTTTAAATGGAAGATTAGAGATGGGTTCGGGGTTGTAATCGTTTGGTGAGAGAGATGAGGATCGATTGAGAGTGCAGATTCATAAATGGCTTGAGTTATTGACCAGAGAACTGAGGTTTTGATGTTTGCTTGGTTCATTAATTGGAAGCTTGAATTGTTGTTTTCAGGGCTCAGGTGGTTGTTGCCAAAATGGGTTTAGAAGTGCAGGTGGCTTTGAGCTGACAGGGGTGTGAGATGGAAGTTTATGGGTCTGTGATATGATGCTAAGCTTGGAGGTTACAGGGATTGCTTTAGGGCCTGAACTGAGCTGTAGCTCAGGCTAGTAAATGGAATGGAGTTTGCTATTGCGAGGTTATGAATGGGAAGTGAAGCATCCGGTGGTGTTGCGGTGGTGCGGCTACTGGCCATTGAAGCCGCATTGAAGTTGGAGAGCGAATCTTTGCAGGGAGATAGTGCAAGAATGATGCAGGTGAGTGTGGAATTGCTTGAGCCGCAATGGAATGGAAGGATACAGGCAAGCCGGTGATGCTACTTGGTTTTACAGGAAATGGTTTGAAGTCATGGTGGTGCTTAAGCTCAGATATTGCAGTGGAGTCATTATTATGCAACCGAGATGGAATGGCAACTCGATGGGGTTGTGAAGGTGGCATCAAATGACAGCCTAGCACAATGCGGGGAAGCCGACAGTGATGCCAAAGGAGTTGGATGAGCGGAGTCGGGTTGTTGTTGGTCTTGAAGCTTGGCGAAAGGATGAGTCTCGTGTTCTATTGGCGAGTAGCCGATCAACATGAATGGCGTATGGCCCGGTGGAGTTATTGATGGTGTTGCTAATATGCCATGGTTGAGCTGGCCCGAGATGATGGTTCTTGGTCGAGATGGAAGCCACAGTGCCTTAGGAGCAACATGGACCGGATTATGCAAGGGAGTCTGAGGTTAAAGCCGGGTGATGCTAGAGTTGTTTCAAATTGCAAAGTGCGGAGCAGCAATGATTGTGGTGATGGGTTAAAGTGCCCGGGATGGAATGGGCACTACTGAGAAGCTTCTGACACGAGGACTGAAGCTAAAGCTGCAAAGTCAGTTGCAGGCTGGTCATGGTTGCGGCAATGATATAGCAGGTGGTTTTGTGAGCTGAAGTGTAGCAGATGAGCAATGGAGCCAAGTCGCAATGTGAATTGGCCAGTGTGAGTCGAATTGTTACAGTGATTTGAAGTTGCAGGATTGCAGGCCAGAGTTTTATTGCTTAGCCATTTTGGCTGGATGACAGGATTATGGCCTGGCAAGATGATAGTAGCCTTGACCACTCAGCCAGTTCAGCTGAGTAAGATGCTGACTCAGGTCTGACTCTGAGTTGAGTCATCTGATTTGACTCAATGATTTAGACTGATCCAACCCGGTTTGACTCAGCAACTCGATCCGAGTTGACCCATTGACCCGCCAGTCCTGACTCGTTGACCGGTCACCGGGGCTGTTTTCCGGCGACTTTCCGGCCTATTTCCGGCCACAATACCAGTTTTCCGGCGAGCACATTTTTGGGATATATTTTCACATGGGTTTCTCACACATGGTTCATGGGCTTGGTGGACTTTTTGGTGATGGACCTTGAAGACCTAATTTTGGAAAGTGTGAAGGCTATAAGAAGAAGGAGTTTCTATTCTTTTAGTATCACGTATTTTCTACTGGAGTTTTGGAGGAGAGCGATTCTACTAGGGTTTGCTTCCATTTTATTTTACATGTTCTTCATCTTATTTTTGATAATAATTATGTTGAATAAAAATACTATGAGTAACTAAATACCTATTATTGGTTATGGGATAATAAGTGGATTTCACAAATAAGATTTGATTCAATGTATTAGTTTTGTCTCAAGTTTATTGTTTATGATTCATTGTTAATATTGATATATGATTTGATAGTTTGTTTGGTTGAGTCCTAATCAATCCGATCTACTTTCATATCTAGAGCTATATTAGGGTTTTCAATACTGAAAACGTTGTCATCCCGATTTTGAGTAGCATAAATGTGGGTAGTGCTTGTAGTGATATATCCTACTAGTCACATATGAATCGTAACTTGGGTTAAATCGAATTAGTGCTTTTACACATTTTGGTTGCCTTGATTAGTCTTATTCCGTAAAACTTATTGCTTTTAGGGAGTTAAACTTAATTGTGCTTTTACACTTTAGGTTGCTTTCTAGAAAGAATTCACATATGCATCTTTTAATGTGGTTGTGATGAAATCAGGGGATTAGCGGGATACTCTTGCGATCAAGGTATTCTAGGACTTTTAGTAAATAAGAGATTAAAATTTCAATTCTAGTCATTGTTGAGAATACATATTTGTGAATGAAACTATCCAATGACCAATACTTTCTCCTTATTGATAAATTTTATTATTACTTTGCTTTCAATTTATTTTTATTGCTTTGAAACATCAACATCCCCCTTGGTTACTAAGAAACCGAAAATTTACATAACAACATAAGCCTCTCTGTGGATACGAACTCTTTCTTATTGCATACTACTTTATTTTAGTGAAGCAAGAAAGTGAAATTATTTTTGACCGGGTGACAACCGATCACCTGTCTCGTTGAATATTTATCACTAACCCGTGGAATTCTGCTGGGAAGAACCACGAATTTAAGTGACGAAATATAACGAAGAATCGTAGAATATTCTTTGGATATTCAGGCGATTAGAGATAATTAACTGATGGCTCTATACTAGCAGGGCTTCCTATCTAGGAGCATTAATTATCTGAGGGTTGAGAAATATGAACTTGCTGGATTCCTCTTGTATAGTCAGGGAAAACATGGTTGCATCCTGAAGACGTTATTGCTCTATACTAGAAGACATGTTGTCTAGGAGCCGTCCAATTTTGCGATATTATACAGTATGAGATGAGCCGTGGTCTCAGCTGGGAGACTACACATCTACATCTTCTCTGAGAGACTTTCTCGATCAGAGGTTTTATGGCATGAGCTTTCACGCTTAGAGACATGAGTCTCAGTACTCATCTGATTGTCGGATCCGGAGTAATTACTGAAATTGCTCAGTATTCATGAGATGTGTCGTGGCCTCAGCTGGGAGACTACACATCTACATATACTCTGAGAGATAGCCTTCTCAGTCAGAAATTTATGGCATCAACTTTCATGCTTTGATGAGAGACATGGGCCTCAATACTCATCCGATTGCCGGATCCGGAGTATAGTTTTACAATTTTACCCTTTGTCGAAAATCCACCATCTACAAAGTTGTTTAACAAGAAACTTGTTGTGAAAAAAATCCTTGCACATGATTAATAACTTCAGTTGAAATGACATCCCAATTGTCCCTGAAAAACCCCCGCTGGAAAGCCATCTGGTCCAGGGGATTTCCAAGGTGCCATATTTTTTTAACAGTTGTTAAAATCTCTTCAGCGGTAGGGATTGCAACAAGCTTAGTATTGAGCTCATCAGTAATAATTGGCTTGATATCATTAAGCACATCATCAATATCAGAAGAACACGGCATAGAAGAAGAAAAAATCTTTTTAAAGTGATCAGCAAGAAGATGAAGTACTTGATCTTTATTTTCTAACCAATTACCTTGATTATCTTTAAGCGTATGTATGGTGTTGTACATGTTTCTTAACTTAATATTATTATGGAAAAAATTTGTATTCTTATCATACTGTGTGTAGTAGTCTATCCTCGATTTTTGCTTATAGAAAGAGTTTTCTATTTCATACCAAAAGTCCAACTGCTTGGAGTAATTGAGAATAAAATTTTCTAAAGATGGAGTATAAACCATATTCTGAAGCTTTTCAATTTCAGAATTCAACTTATTAATGGTAGTTTTGGTGTGCCCAAAAGTATTTAAATTCCAAATTTTAAGATCATGCTTAAGATTTTTGAGTTTCCCGGCAATAATAAAACTTGAAGAGCCTTTACTATCCTTTTCCCAAGATTTTACAAGAACATCTTTGAAATCGGGACTAGCTTGCCAACATTTAAAATATTTAAAAGGAATTGATAAATTATCAGCAAGATGAAAGCATTGCAGCAAGATGGGGCAATGATCAGAGAAAACTCTTCCTAAATTCGTAACCCTAGTTTGAGGAAGAAGCGATACCCATTTATCATTAATAAAACCCCCTATCAAGTTTCTCGAATATTAACTCAAAAGGATTTTTGAATCTTCTGTTACACCAAGTAAAAGGGTTTCAAAGGAGAAAACTTCATGCATATTTAACAGTGATAGAGAGTTTTTAACAAAGTCAGAAGCTAACGAGTTCTCTGGAATGCCTCCTTGTTTCTCAGAGACATTCAGGATAGAGAGAGGAGTATTTGATTCTTGAACCAATGCCCCTGTCAATGCTTCCTTCAGAGCCTGAAATTACGGATGAAGAATTCGAGAAGGAGGTTGATCTCATGATGATGGATTCTGACTCTATGGATGCGTAACCTTGGATGCTCATGACCTAGTAAGTCCCTAATTTTTATTTGAATTTTTTTTTGATATCGATTTCTTGCACTTGGAGTGTGTTGTTCTTTGCTTCTCTTAAATATTTTTAGTCCCTTTACTATTTTCATCATGAAGTTTATTTGTTGGAATATGAATGGCTGCTGCTCTGATAAAAAATGGCTGCACCTCATGAACCTTTTTAGGAAGCATCAACCTATAGCTATTTGTTGGAATATGAATGGATCTTTGCTCGCTCGATAAAAATGGGCGCACCTCATGAACCTTTTTAGGAAGCATCGACCCTATGTTGGAATCAGGTCATGGTATTGAGAATTCTGTAATTATATTTCCCATGCACATACTCCTCTCTCTCTATATCCTTTATTCCTTTCTTCTCAAACTAAAACAATTTTTTTTTGTTTTGAATTCTTAAATACTAGTTTGGGGGTAATTTTGGAAAAAAATCCTCGCTCTACTTTTCTTAAATTGTGTGCAAAAACCAAGTAAACTAGGATGGAGGGAGTACATAAAAAGATGTCCACAAGCTGCCCTTGAGATTAAGTATGGGAGTCGGTAATCTACCATATTTTCTACCAAGCCATCCAGGAATTCACCGGAAATGAAAGTAAATTTCCATCCTGGAGTAACTTTGTAAATTCTACAATTGTACAGATTAACTTGTTCCGTTGAAGAGATGACTCCATGGATACCATAAATCATTTACATTGCAAACTAAGAAACTGAAATGAGAAAAACTACCACATAATAGGGGAAGCATTCATTATTCTACGGATCAAAGTGCTTATTCTTACATGTATCACCTTTTAATTTCCCCTTCATCTGTTTCTTCTTATATACCATTTGAATTTGACTACCTAATTTCTGAACATATTACAAGGATTAGCTGTTGTGTGAACAGGGGATGATGGCAACTAAATATATATAAGAAAAAATGAGCTAAGATACAATGGCTAACTCAAACCCGGCAGAAAAAAAAAAAAAAGGAGAAGAGGTTATCAGAGATGAGAGACAATGAGCAGAAAAAAATTAATCACCGTGGTGGTCTAAAAAATTTATGACAATCAGAGATCAACACAAAATTTTATCGTTGCACCAGAAGACCATCCAAAAGTGGCTGCTCTGTATCTGCACCCCTAGCAACTCTTTTACCGGGTCTACGATCTCTGCAAAAAACCCAACAACAACATAAACAAACAATTAGCACAAAGTTGTAAGCAGAACGGGTAACTCACTTACTTATACTTGTACACAATGTAATATTCTTTATTTTGTTACTGATAATCTAACCATTACACATGGAACTACATCACGAAGATAAGTGACAGCGCATAATTGCATGCCATAAAGGACGACTAATAACACCCACACAGGGATGACTAACAACTACCACGCAACGAAGGCAAAATATTATGCAATGGGAGGTCAAACTTCTGACTTTGTTAGACAGACTTATTAGTATTAAACAAATAGTTCCTCAGATTATTGCATACCATGAGACTATAATTTATGAATCTTTTCACAGCTGCATGAAGACCTTATACTTGTTGGCGGCATTTCTCTTTTTAATATTATCAGCAGACCAGGTAGATTACTTCAGAAAGAAAAGGTGGGAAAACAAATAAAGAGAGAGAGAGACCTTACACTAGTTGATTGGAGCTCTAAAGTTTCTGATTCCTCATGTTCCTGCATCAAAACAAGTTATTATTCCCTATTGGAGAAGAATTTATCTAAGTGCGGTAGAAGAAATGAGGATCCATTATGGGAAGTACCTCAATTAGCAAATCCTTTCTTGTAATCAGACCAATAACACGAGAAGCACGCGGCACTACAAATATATGCCTTAATCCTAGCTGGCGAAAAAGATTGTATACCTGTATCATATGTAACAGACAATGTTACAGAGATTTGTGGGAGTAAATAATAAAACATTAGAATCACTGGCAATACTAGTGAGACTATTACCTTTGTCAGAGACATATCTTCAGGTACAACGTATGGTGAAGGATTCAGAAAAGGGGCTAAATCTATGTACATTTCCAAGTCGTCTGAAGTAAGATGAATATCTCTTATGGACAATCCTTTACTGGAGACAGGTTTCACGAATTCGCCCAAATTGTGTCTGGTTGTTCAACCATTTTACACTTGGTTAATTTTGCAAAAAGGATGAAAAAGATACAAAAAATATTGCGGCTACAAACTCCTCTAACCTGATCGGTATGGATCCACCTGCCAGATCACACGGCATGGGGCTATGTTGGAAATCTAGTTTGGACTGCAGAAGCACCAATAAGTGACTGCATCCAAAAAACCAATTATTTAAATTATTTCCTCTTTGGCTAGAAATTGTTCAAGCCTTAAAGCAGTAATCTTCTAAAAAGCTTCATCATAAACTGAAACTACCAGAAATAAGAGAACCTACCTACGGAGGATGAGTCCAATGACAACTGATTCTCCATTCCGCGCACGTTCGACCACCTCCAAGACACAGAAGAATATGCTATGTAAAGTAAATAAACAAAGGAAAGTTGGATAGAAAAACCGACAAAGATGGTGGGTTGTTTAACTTACAGGAAAGCCATTGTGCTTGTTGGTTCTCAACATAGAAACTAGATCCGCAACTTTAATAACACGAGGGAAGTAAACAACCTTGCACATGTACAAGATAGGTCAATTGTGGTTTTCAAATCTACATGGTATGCACCCAAGCAAAGAGGAATACAAGACCAACCTTTTGAGTTTTACACGCTTCTTTTGCAGTCATTGTTCGCATTTGATATTTAGGTTTTGAGTCAAGTAAAGGTATTCCCCTCAAAGAGGCCTGTTCTTCATATAAACCTTCATTGAAAGCATCACCAACAGCCTACAATATAGAAACGACTTAAAATTGTTGTTTTATCTCTTAAACAAAGGTAAATGAAGGTGAGAAATTTTAGGGAAGGCATCATACCTTTGATATAAGAAGAACTAGCATGATAAGAGGTAAAAGCTTCAAATTATTTGTAATTTCAACCATAATGACACAAAGCGAAACCGTCATCCGCATTGAACCTCCAAGAAAAGAAGCAGCACCGAGTAAAGCATACCTAATAATTTCACCAAGATTATGTGTTATACATCAGAATAAGTGAGATTACTAGTCTATTATGACTGGATAATACAATCTCAATATGGAAACAAGATGCCGACATAATAAAGCATTGAAAAGAAGAAAGTTGTAAAGAAAAATAAATAACAAGAAAGCTTTGGGACTGAAAAAGAAGGCAACACAGCAGGTTAAACTTTAAGCGGAGTTTTGACTCTTAATTGAGATGGGGCAACTAAGTCCTGCATCACCGTTAATGACTCTAGTAGTCTAGTTTTATCTGATCTGATAGACATTTAACCTTCCTCGAGCAATGAAAATGAGCCCAAAATGCTTGCACCAACCTGGCCTAAGCCCCTACTGGAATAACTGAAATAGTCAATATTTCATAGTAGGTTTTAAGTAAGGTAGATAGATTTATGCATGTGCGGATCTGGTGATTTTTTGACCTAACAGAGTTGAACTGGCATTAAATCCGCTATAACCAGTTGTAAACACATCTCCACACTCTATGGATAGTAAGTAGCAGTGATTAAAAGAGGAACTCACGTTCCTTCCTCGATGTTGAGCTTCTTGTAAAAGTTAACTACAAACATGCCAACAAGCCGTCCATATGTTGATCCTATCATTATTCCAGGAACAAATTGACCAGCAGGAACAGCAGCACCAAACGTTACTACAGCTAAAGTGTAAAACATAACCTGGAAACACGAGAAGAGAAAAGTCACATTATGCAAGAGATGATAAATTGGGTATTCAACTCGTTTTTGAAACACGGAAATGAAAGTTCAATTCCTCAATTTCAAATCACACCTATCTTGTGCACAAGTACTAATGAATCTTTACATCTTTGGAAGATCCAAACCAAAGATACAATAGGCTGTCAGTACTATTTATAAAAAATTGGATTTAACTTCAATATTCATTATTGAATTTATCTTTACAAAAGGAAAGAGGCACATATATCTAACTAGAAAACAAAAATGGAACACCCTACGGTCTCCTAATTATTTTATGAAAAGCATTCCCCCAGTGGTTATTGACTTACTTCAGAGAACATAATCACCACCTATATATTTCAGGAAAGGCAGGTTTCATTTTACAAATACACACACATGGGATGTAGTCGTCTAGAGGATCCTGTCATAAATGGCTCTTTTTTTAAGCAAAGTAAGACAAAAATCTACTACTATTTTAAAAACTCTTACAGAAGCCATTTTAATAGAGTTTTAACTTTACGTAAGAGTTACATCCTTCCCGTATTAATATAAAAAATATAATATCGCATGCATAGTGCAAGTATTATTTTTATAGTTACATGTATCGAAGAATATATGCAACAGTGATGGAACAATTTATTCTTCTGTAAGAACATGTTAGTGACCAGAGTGAAGAAATCAATTACCAAGAAGGTGAGAAGACTTTGAGCACTGTATTCATGAAATGTTTTTGCACTAAATAAATTTCGTATTGCATCGTCCTGCAATCACGTATCCTTCAACATTAGAATAGGAAAAACAAACGAGCACCTTATGAGGGGGGGATATTTAAGTTGCTGCAAGAAAGTTGATGATTACCTGTGTGTTAAAAAAGATAGTTGCCAGATCATTGTATTCCTTGTCCTTCGAACAGAAAAACTGCATCCACCAGAAACACACATCATTTTCGAATGCAAGACCTTAGCCTCTAACAGGGCATATTAACAGTATCTGCGAGCTACAATGTAGATCTTAATTCTTTTTCAGTAGATCCGATGTGCACAATACAGCAAGTGGAATAGAGCATGTTAGAATTGGTGCAGGTAAACCTTCAATTCTTGACATGGATAAATAGGATATGTATCAAATCAGCAATCACAGCATATAGCTCTAAATTCGAGAAAGGGTTACTTATAAGTTGCACTGATGCACATCGTGCATCATTCAATTATGTTCCTTCCTGAACGCAACAAAGTTATGCTTGATTCTAAGTGCATCAGTTATACAATCATCAAAAGCTAGAATAGTCATTTTTATAGAAATGGGTATAGATCAAATGTATCATAAGCAAGATCAGTAGTTTTGTTAGTTGGCAGACAGGCTAAGCAAACTCAGAGCATTTACACGGAAAATCCAGAAAAAACGAAAGATCAAGCTTACATTTACATAATTTCCGTACATTCCTGGCGGGCGAGGCATTCTATATCAGAATTAGCTTCTGCCTCTGGGCATGGACTGCACTCTCGTAGAAGTGGTAGCCCAAAGGATATAACTGACGTTATGAGAGAGATTAGGCATGCTTCAATAATCTGTGACGACGTAAAGAATATCAGACCAGACTAGAAGTCTAGAACTAAATAATTATCAAATTTTGTGTGTTAGAAAAAGAAAGCAAAACAATAAATATGTGGACTCTTAGGATCATAACTTACCTTGACCCTATTCCCCTTTTTGTGTAAATAAGTTCGGCGCCAATACGATATATAGAGAGTAAGCTGATTAAATAATGCTCCTGAATAAAAGAAGAAAAACAAAAGAGCAAGCTGCAGTTCAGGAAAGAAGAAGATATCGAACTGTGTGAGTTTACTTAGATGTGGCTCAGCCTAAAGAATCCTACCTAGAAGTCCACCAATAACCCCAATAATAGCCATAGGTAGTAACTCCTCAAATGAATAGTCATCCTGGCCACTAATAAAAGAAAATAGTATTTGTCAGAGTTAAAATAGCCCATTAAAGGAATAATAAAACAAAACAACGGAATAGGAAACGCTAAGATGCCAACCCTGATATGTCCCATATTATGAAGCCACCTGAACCAAAATGCCCACATTTTCCACTCTTGCACCAGCCCATAGCAGTACGCACAACAACAGCCACAATAGCAGATGTGAAAAAGACACGCCACATAAGTTGACTCCTCCACCTACATCCAAAGTTGATTTCAGATTAAGAAGTTATATACTGCTAATCAAACAAAAGCGAAACATAGAAATGGCAAAAGAAAAGAATTCCTACCATGACGTAACCTCTTCAAGAGCAAACAACACACCACCTACAGGAGCTCTGAAAGCAGCAGCGACCCCAGCTGCACACCCACATGTCACCTTTTCATTGGATAAAGGTCAAAATGAGACTAAGTTGATGTATACTGTGCTTCCACTCATCATTCACCAAAGAGGGTGACAATGGGAGCACATGAGTGTTATTAGTTTGGTCCGTGATCTTGTAATCTACTAGCAGGTGGTATATTAATTGGACAAAACAGTGAAACACTATCACGATGCTTATGAAGGATAAATTACTTACAAGATCACGGCGGTCACGGTCACTCTTAAATACTTGTAGCCACCTCAAGCTTAGATGATATTTTGTCGACCCACCCTGAAATTATTGAAACGTGAAGGAAATTTTAGTTTGAAGACCACAAATGAGAATGAAGACGTACTGGACGTTGAGACTTCAACATTCTGAACAAAAGGCACGGGATCAACTACATAAGGAGCTCAACATATATGTAACTCTATTCTATGCAAGATATAGCTAAAAAAATAACTTAATTGTATTATTCGAATTTGCTCGTCTTACGATGAGTACTGTAATAAAGGTAAGACTTGGCAGTTGGTAAAGGTGCACTAAAGTTTTTGGATGAAATTGAAGATTTTTTTTTCTTCCAGATTTTACACTTATTATCATGAACTACATTAAGCAGTAACCTTAGCTACACTGTGGAGCTCCATCAGAGTCAAACAAAGAACCTAATAATGAATCTAATCATGCTGTCGGAACAAACACTTCTATAACGCCTGGAAATCTCAGTATAATTAGTTACAAACTACCAGTAGCTTCCAAATTGGTGTGCACTTACTTGTCCAAGCAGAGAAGCAATACAAGCACCAGTATGAACAAGAGGACCTTCTTTGCCTAGAGCAAGTCCACCTCCCACTGAACCAATGCTTCCAAATATCTGTCAGCAAGTTCACAAAAGAAACAACCAATTTACATCCAAACGATACCAATCAAAATAAAGTAGAGCTACACTACTACAGCAACAACAAAAAAATACCTTTCCAACCAAGGTTCTGAACAGAAGAATACCATGAGTATCAACCCCTGAAAATTTATCATATTTATCATAATCCTCAAACAACTATATACTAATAACTCATGAGAACAAAGCACGATAAACACCCATACATTACGCACCGTTTAGATAACCTTTAATCTCAGGAATACCAGAGCCTGCTGCAGCAGGTGCAAATTGTGTGATTATACAGACAGATGAAAATACCAATGCCAAGTTGATTAATATGTACACCAAGAACCCCAATAAATAAGATTTCTGTATTATTGCAAACGTTGCTGCAAACTTCCATCCAGCAAAATTCTCAACAGCAATGTTAATAAAAACAGCAGCTAATCCAGTCCCAATACCAATGAGTAACGCAAAGAACCATTTAACAGCAACGTAGTATCCAACATAAAGCTTTCCTCTTTGTGCCTGTTTATAAGAAAACCCCAAATTTAAAAACAGACCCTAGAAAATTGAATTACGTTAGAGAAAAAAAAAAACCTAGAAAATTAGAAACAGACCTGTTCTTTTCTGTAAGCATAATTCTCGATAACTTCATAATCAAGACTTTCGCTACTACCTTCACTTAATTTTCTAAAAGTAATATCATCATCTAAATCACCCCCAGTTTCGCCTTCTTCTTCTGAGTTTGGTAATCTGGACCAAACTAATTTAGCTGTCTCAATACCATTCTGGAAATGATTAGACAACATACTTCTTAGTGAACCCTAAATTTTGTACTCATCAATCAAAGTGATCAATTAGTATTGGTGAATACTAATTGATTGGTGATAAAAGATCAGATTTGGAAAGGAAGAAAGTATTAGCGATCAAGGAATTGAGAAAGGAGGAAGAGAAGTAAGAAAAAAATTCTGAAAGTGGGGAGAATGAGAATGACTGTTACACTACAACCTTATATTTATGGGCCCAAGTCAGTGTTGTTAAGTCCAGTGGGTTGGTAGTTACTTTCAAGTTTCAAGTCCCATTTATCATCAGTAGTCTCATGAGTCATGACCAGATTTCCGACTTACCACCATGATTCCATGAGCACATATGACATGACTATGCGCCTAGAGAACCATCAAAAGATTGAAAACCGTATATAAAACTGTATTAGTATGTTCTTGACATATCAACCTTTTCTGGAAGTTGAATTATTGTATGTGGACCAAAATCAGACCACAAAATTTAAAGTAAATAATAATCCTTAGAAGTATTTGTAATCTTGTCCGGGAAAAATTGGTCCAAGCTCTCAATTTTACTTTGTCAGCATGAGAGTTTCATCCAACTACCTCGTAGTGAAAATCAAATTTTCTTCTTCTCATTCAAGGTGATGACTCTCCTCTCCTGCATATACAAGCAATGTCCACGACGACATCTAACATTACCGAAAATAAAAATAACCATCTACAAAGTTGTAGATCAAGTTTTATTTTTTGAAATGTCCAACTCATTGTGAGATGTTACTTATGATTCTATAAATTAACACAAGAGAAACAAAATTGAAGCACAAAGGTCAAGATCCGTCAAATTATCTGAAAAGGTTGAGTTGAAGTCAATAGAAGGAGATTGAAGATGTAAGTAAAGCAAGCGGAAGATAACTAGGTAAACAAAACAAAGTTGATGTTAAAGAATCTGAGTATAATTGTAGGGGGGAAAAAACATCGAGTTCAACATATCAAAATCAAAATTAGCGATGTATAATCAAAGTTATCTTGTTTCATAACAACAACTACTATAGGAAAGAAACTCAACATCGATTACCAAATTCATGTATTTTGTTTCAGGGGGGACGTGGAAAACTTACGCGTCGACTTAAGAAAATCGTATGTAGCTCTGTTATGCTCTCGTCGAGATGAATCCCTAAAGTTTTTCACTAGGAAGAGGAGGAGAGCATAATAGTTGCTTTATAGTAGCTCTGTTATATATATAGGGGTAGGATCCAATGACATGGTTATATTGACATAATCATGACATGGTTTGGCCATTTTTTTCTACAAAATCCAAATGACAACGAGTTTGAAGCTAATTTTTTGGTGACATGTTCTCTTATATATCTCTACATTCCTACCAAAAATGAGAGTATTCGATATTTAAACTTTACCATCCACAAAATTTAATTTCAACCTGTTAATCTTTAACGGTTGATATTCAAAATGGTACATGGTAGTCTTATACGTCTCGGAATGCTCTCATTTTTTTGGTAGGAATGTAGAACTATATAAGAGGAACATATTATCAAAAAATTTAGCTTCAAATACATTGTCGTTTAGATCTTGTAGAAAAAATGGCCAAACCATGTCATGATTATGTCAATATAACCATGTCATTGGATCCTAGCCTATATATATATATATATATATATATCATAATTTCCTTAAAGATTTTTTTTTTAAGCGGCTAAGGTTATACTACACGTATGAATTTTTTTTATTTTATTTTATTTTATCGGGAAGCATTATTTAAATATCTTTTGATTTTTCTTCTTTACAAAATATCCTTATATAAGGGGTATATTTTAAGTTTTAATAAAATTGGGTTAGTAGTTTACGAAGTGTAAAACTAAATTAGTATGTTTTTGACATATGAAAGAGTCAACTCAACCTTTTCCGGAGATTGAATTTATATAGTTTTATATGTGAACCAAAATTAGACCATAAAATTTCAATAACAATAGTTATTAAAGGTAAATGCGAAAAACCCGGAAAATAAGGGTCACATCTTGTTTGGGAAAAATCGGTCCATACTCGCAATTTACTTCATCATCATGAGAGTTTCATCACCATTCCCAGTAGTGGAAATCGAACTTTCTTCTTCGCATTCACAAAGACGGAGAAGGAGTGCGAATCGACATTATATAATAAAACGGGTTAACAAGTTAAGCACCTAAAAAAATCTATTTTAGTTTGTGAGCAGTTTGATTTCTGAATAAATTAAATACATATAATGTAAGAACTACTCTCCCCCTGTTTTCTCTTTCCAAAACCGAAAGGAAAAATATAAAAAATATATAAAAAAATAATCATTGTTTTAGATATTCGATCTCATATTTTGATTTGATTTGATTTGATTTTATAATTTGAAATTTATGAAGTACCAGCTTGAACTCGAGATTTCTTTTTAGCAGTATTCATCATAATATTAAAGCCATACGACATTGTCAAGGTAGATAGAATGGTAGAAATTGTGAGTAAATAGGATAGTCAGTCTTCACATATCTTTGTTGATGAAGTTCTCATAAATGTTTCATTTGTTCTCTGGTCTTCAATCTTCAAGGTCAATTGGTGAATTCTGATATTCAACTTCCATGCTTCGAAATGGCGAGGGTACCATGTACACCACGTCTTTTCGATATCAACCTATAAGTTTGATACCTTGCGTGATCCAATATAAACAAAGACTGTCAAGAACATAGTAAACCACAAGGTATACACTTGGTATATAGTACAAGTCCAAACCAGAACCTTAACTATAGGGATCAACCCAAGTGTTTGGATTAACATATAAGTGCAATTACTTTAATTATAATTTGAGCAATTATAATGTGGAAACTAAACTAAAAGCACACAACAAGATTTTCTAAATGAAACATTTGTTGAGTACGACAAAGGCTCTTATGTTTAAATCAATCAACTCCTTTGTCCGGTTTAAATAAATCAAGATATACATTACCGAAATAATCAGATCCAGATTTACAAGCTATCAGATTCGGATACTGAAGAATATCACCAAATGATAGCGTTCCGATCTACTACGACTATTCAATTAATCTCCTATCAAAGATAAACGAGATATAGTCAGATCCCAGCAGATCAAGTTTGTACACGAAGCAAATCACAAATATGGGAAACCAATAAGAAAATATTCTTGTCTTCAAATTTTTAATGTCTTCTTCTATACCTGCACAACCAAACTTGACTTCATCTTATGATCAGTCACGCGCGCATAACGGAGTTTGTTAATAATGGATGATCACAAATCAACCTCATGTCTAAGGACATATCTGAACTACTGCTAATTTATTGATCTAGTTTGATTGACCTTATTTCATAAATGAGGCTCTTGTGAATAATCAAACTAGGTGCAATCAAGAGTTAACAACCGTTAGTTAATCAATCAATAATCAAAAACTAAAATAACAATACAATTCTAGTTTCCCACCAACGGTACTAGTAGACGCTTATTGATCCTAAAGAAGTCTTTAAACTAGTGGACGTGAGAGATTTCTCCTAATTAGGTAACTTTCCTCTCCAAGATAGTATACAAGTAATGTTATTAGTTGGCTAAAGCAGTGACTACAAAATTAAGTGCCTGCCTCAAGATGAGTTTGTAAGAATAACGAACTTCATTATTTATAGACTAAGGTAGTTTGGACGCCAAGGAATTTCCATAACCGAAAATATTCTCAAGATATCCAATAAGTACCTATATTCGGTTTTGTCTAATTCCAACCAATATCCAACTGTATAACTGAAATCCCTCTTGGTACTTGACTAATATGTCTTCAAAAGATATGTTTTGCTTGCTGGAAAAATAAAACATATATATTCGAAAATCTTAATAAAAAGATTCTCAAACATTTCACTTTGGGATCTCACCTTGAGTAAGGAATATCTTTAAACAATAATAAAAATAAGATTTGTGCACATGTTCAAATTACTCATTATGTCGACATCTTGAACTTTCCGATTTTGCAAACCCAATTTCCAAAATTACACAAACCCTAAATTGTATGTACGTGACTATAAAAATCAGTTTTGCATATAGAGATCTATTCTACCATGATTCCCAATAAAGGTAGGGATCGGTTCTACCTTAATTCCCATATAGGTTAGGATCGATACTACCTTGACTCCTAACATAAGTAAAGCTCGGTACTACCTTGAGTCCCCACATAAGTAAGGATCGACTCCACAATGGTTCCCAACATAAGTTGGGATCGGTCCTACCTTAGATATTTAATGAAAACCGAAACGCCAATCGTATTGATTTCTTTCAACTACGAAACAAGTTCGTACGTCTACTTCCTTAAACTCCTGTAATCAAACATAGTTTTCTAGGCATGAAATAAATTTTAAGTTTACTACACACTACAGTAACAAGTTACAAAGATTATGTTTATGTCGCAATCAAGAAGTTCAAAAGATAAGCATTATACTTCGTATTTCAATATACCTAAGTTTTAAAACAACTTGTATATTCTTCATTAAAACTTTGATCACAATAAGATGATCAAGTCTCTAATATTAGAGTTTCATGTATATAACTTTGCATTTTATGTTTTCAATATAGACGGCTTGAAAGTAATGATATAGAAATAGAAACAAGTCAAGTCTTGTATTACTAACCTCGAGTAGAAGGATGATGTCTTAGTTGATGTCGATACGTCTTCGGAATCTTTAGGTCTTCAGGATAATAATTGTATGTCTCAACATTTCTAGACCTCCTAGTCTAACCTAACGAAGTTGACTCTAGCAATTCTAATCAAGCGACTTTTGAGTTTTGATAATAAAATATGAAAACCAACCTTGACATACCAACGCTTGGCGGGTTCAACCGGGCCATGGTCTAACAAGCTTTATTCCTAGTACGAAACTGACCTTAGTCAACTAAGTTCAACGACAAGCTTGACATACCAAAATTTGTGAGTTTGACTGAGCAA
The DNA here is from genome assembly GCA_023531295.1 of Papaver armeniacum. Taxonomy (NCBI): domain Eukaryota; kingdom Viridiplantae; phylum Streptophyta; class Magnoliopsida; order Ranunculales; family Papaveraceae; genus Papaver; species Papaver armeniacum. The sequence goes on along the minus strand of JAJJWW010006303.1, from coordinate 37,027 downwards.
AGCTCTAATAGGCCTAAACATCTCCTCTTCGAGCCACTAGTGGAAAAGAGACGTTTTAAGATAGTCTGGTAGTGTCATTCTGACGAGTTAAACGACACTTTCGAATTGCTGCTGAAAGTGCCATAGATTTAGTGTCTTTTTCTGTAACGACACTTTCAAGTTGCCGGTGAATAACGATACTTTCTACTAGTCGTTAAGCTCGACACGTGGATTACGTCGTTGATTTAATTTATTTTAATATAAAAAAACGAGCCAGATGTGGCTGAAACACTTACGATTCAGATCTGACTGATTTTAACAATTCCGATTAAGACTCAAATTATACTAAAATTTAAATTCAAATGAAATACAAATTGTAAATTTAGTTCAAAATCAAACAAAAAAGGATTCATGCCCCAGAGAGAAGTACTACAAGTCCTAAAGAAAAATCTAAATCAATTTACAAGGACTCTATAATCAATATCAGTGATTATGACCTGGGCACCAGCTTCCTTGCTCACAAGACACGGAACTTGCAGAACAATGCAGCAGCAACCATAAGCAACAATTCACCAACATCAGATCTTGCACCCTTCAAAAATTCACAATCACAGTAACTGATGATTTTGCACCCTTTAACGATCTTGCAATCATAGGCAACAACACTTTTCTGAATAGTTTCAGTTCTTTATTCTGCACAACATTAAAAACAAAAATCATCAATAGAAGAATCATCATAATGGCGGAACGTGTAGCTTTTTGTTATTATAAATCAAAATTATACTAAATTGAAACTGAAATAACACTCATATTCAGATGAAAATTCAAATTTAGATGAAATACTAATAATAATTCATCCATGCAAATAGCAATTACATAACATTAAATTGTCTTAAAGAGAGTTCTACAAGTCCTAAAGAAAAAATTAAATCAATTTACAAAGATTCTATAATCAATTTTAGTGATTATGACCTGGGCATCAACTTCCTTGAGAGCAAAAGCACAACCCTTTCATCTCCGTATCCAGCAACGATTCACCAGCAATCATGACATTAGTGGCCCTCGGCGAATTTTTCAAACTACATTCAAAATAATAGCAAAATGTCAGACCTTGCTAGGTTACATGATAATTTACAAGATCAACGACAACATAGGCAAAAGGATGTATATCATTGTAAGTTGAGAACCTCTGAGGTTTCAACGTGCAAAATTGAACCGGAAAACTACACTATGGGTTAAAAAACTCATGGATGTATAGAATTGTACATTTAGTTGTTAGACTGAGTGAGAAGAACAAAAATGAAAAAAGAACATCGACCTTGTTTTCAATATCTAGCAGTCTCTTCTCATGAAACAAATGCTTTGATTCTGCTTCTGTAAAGGCATGAATAATCCTTAGCAGTTACTCGTCTTTTCTACAAGCATAAGAGGTGAAGTTAAAATGCTTTGCACACTTTGATTAACGAAGTTAAATTTTCTCGCATAACTAAGTTCTGCAGAGTAAATCAATCTTTGAAAAAATTGAGGCGAAAACATAACCTACAACTTTAATTCTAATTGGCAAGCATTTATCTAATTAACATCCGTGCAATGAAGGGTTATCCCAAACCCACATTTAGTTTATATGAACATGAATCCATGAAAGCATGAATTGCCAATCAAATACACATCATGACTCCGGGAAAACAGTTGATAAGGAAGATAACAGAACGCAATCAAGGAGGGGGTAAATAAAACACATCAACGCTAACAAATACAACAACAAAACATGCAAGAATAACTTACCCAACATTAAGCGGTTCTCATTGATGATTGGCAGGGCCTTGTGCAGACTGAGAATCCTTGTTGTTGTTGTATTCGAAGAAGAAGATTTGCAGCAAGTCGCAGTGTTGATCGATATCTTTGATTCTTTCCAGAATCACCATCCGCTGACAAATCAATAGAGACAAATCTAAACCCGCCTCACAAACAAGAACATCAAACAAAGACAAATCAATAGAGAGAAAACACTTACCGTGATGCAGTTGAAGAAGCAGCAGACATTAGGCATTATAGTGCTTTCGATATCCAAAGAGGAAGTAGCATACATACACAATTCGAGCTTGAAATGGTTATTAAATTGATTCTAAATCATTCAAACCAACACAAACAGAACACACTTAAGGTAAATAAAAAAACACGAAAACTATACACGTGTTAGTTGCTTGAAATGGTTATTAAAGTGCTTATGATATCCATAGGAAATAGCATACATACACAATCTGAGCAGCACTAAGAGCGCATCTGAAGTCCCAATTTGAAATACCACTCGATCTCCTTCCTCATGACAAGTTCTAAACACAATGTTGTTCATTCCTTTCTCAACAAAATCAATTGACGCAATAGATTCTAGTAACAACAAATGAAAAACATACTATGAAATTGAAATAAATAATTTCACAAAGTAAACCACATAGACTGAAAAAAAATAGGCAGCCCATTTCTTTAGATTCTTTTTCCAACTCAAATACACAAATTTAATACTCAAAAAAGATACAAGTAAGCAAAACATTGCAAATCCAGAGTATATATACCTGATATAAAAATCAATATTAGGGTATGAAACCCAAATTGTATTTCTCTATTCCAAAGCACCTAATGATCAATACTATCTCTTTGAATACTAACATCTCAATAACAATACCTTTTGAAATCTCAACCCTTCCCTACAGAATAGCAGAACAAAACATCATAACTCTACGAAAATTAATCTCAAAAACAATATAATCCTTCAAAATCCCAAGCCATAAAAACAATCACATAGATAATATAGAGAAAATTCTAAACAGATAACATGTACTACCACTCACGACATGAAACAGACAATTATGTGTTATTTCTATTCCATTATTTCTATTCTGCCCAACATTATTAATATTTTTATATTCTGTTTTTTTTTTCACTTACACCATCTCATAATACAAATACTAAGGTTAAAAAAATGTTAATTTTTAATTTAATTTAATTTAATTTAATTTAATAACAATTATCTAGTTTTTCTTTCCATTTGATTCGGTATTTTCAATATATTAGTTGTATTTTTGATCTTTTTTCTATTTTTTTTCTGTACAAACTTTCTAAACTTAGGTATGCTTTTACAATTAAAGAAGATTTTGAATAAAAAATAACGAAATGGATCCTTGAGGACAAGGATCTTTAGATGAAGTGGGTATTTGTCATGTCCTAACTATAGGCTGCTAAACACAATGATAGGCTATCTGGGTTGACTAATTTTCTTTTATTTAGTCATCGTTAGCCATTAATAGTCGTTGTTAATTACAATTATCACAGCGTGTGTGAGTGACACACATACATACAAACCTTATCCTTCATATTTCCCTTATCCCTTCTGTTTTACAGAACTCTTTATCGAAAATCAAAACCCTAATTCTCGTAAAACCTCGAGTTCCTTTTGTGCATCCACTTGAATGATGAGGATAACAAGAAGATACGGTGGAGATGTTGATTTGTTGAATGGGAATCTGAAACGCATACGAGATATAGAGGAAGGTTTGACAAAAGAGGTGGAAGGATTAACAGAAGATGCAAAAAAGGGATTGAAAAACTTCAGAGGTTCGTTTCGATTCATCCAACACCACCATGGGTCAGGAGGAGGAGAGGAAGGAATTCTCAATTTTACCATCCGGATGGTATTAGGATCAGCATTACAACATTTTGTTAATCAAGGAATTGAGAAAGGGACTTCTCAAATTACACCCAAGTTTATTTTTTTAAGCCACACTTCCTTTGTTTTTTTAATTACCACCACGAGCACATATGACATGCCTATATATAATTGCCTTAGATTATTTTATTTTTTTAAACAATTTTGATTATACTGTAAGTATATCAGTTAATCGAATTTTTTTGTTTTTTTTTTAATTGAGAAGTATTATTTAAATATTCCCTGATACTTCTTCCTTATAAAAATATCCTGAGGGGGTATATTTTAAGTTCTAATAAAATTGGATTAGTATTTTATGAAGTATGTATTAGTATGTTTTTTACATATGAAAGTGTTAACTCAACCTTTTCTGGAAGTTGAATTAATTTTTATAGTTATGTATGTGGACCAAAACTAGACCACCAATTTTAAATAATAATCCTTTGAGGTATTTGTGAAAAATCCTGAAAATAAAGGTCATATCTTTTCTGGAAAAAAAATCAGGTCTAGCTCTCAATTTCATATATTGGTATGAATGCTTACAAGAATCAAATACATCTACATGAACAAATACAAAATCTATGTATTGTAAAATACAACAAAAGTATCACATTCATGTAGTTTTTGAGGAAATTGATGCTATTTGAGGAATGGTGTGAAGTTTTTTATTCCATCATTTGAATTGTTGCTTTTCATTGAGAACAAATGTATCTTCTTCTTTAAGATCTGATGCTCCTATAAAAGAGGAGTAATATGCGTTGTATATCGGAAACGTGATCGCATCATGAATCTCCATATAAATGTAGATCTACGTCAAACCAATGTAATTCGCCCTCAAAGATATATTTGAAACGACTACAACAATAGATAGAAATGCCTTGAAAGGAATATGTCAATCGAGAGTCCCTGGACTTTAGGAAAAACAAAAAGAAAATTTAGTGCAGTGGGATTTAAACCCAACACCAGTTAGTCTCCATTCCACTTATTTTCACTTACATACCTTATTTAACTTTGTGTTATTACCTATTAACGTATCAATACAATTTAACTGAAAGGACAGTGGAAATTCCATGGTGCAACATCATAACAACCAAAAAGGGAGGCTTTTAAGGCCTATTCTTATGCACATGTCAAACATTTGATTCTGCCACTATAGCACCCACTATGGGTATGTCAAAGTGTCAAACATAAATGCCTATAAGTCAAATATAACATATAGGCATACACGACAGACTTTCTAGCGAGGGATAGTGTGTCCATCGCTATATGGTCAAAATATCGCTCGTTGGTCATTCCAGCGCTAGCAATAGTCACTATGTCGCTCGCTGACTTGATCATCGTTCATCAGTTCCTCATCCAACAACTAAAATTTTCTCATCTATAAATACATAATTTCAAACTCATTTCAACTCACAGCAGAATTTCTAAATCTCTCTAGAATTTCTCAATCTCTCAATCTTCTTCAAATCTAAAGCACCTTCTCTAAAATTCTTAATTTCATGTAATATGGATTTACAATCTCAAAGTCAAGGCAAAGTTAAAAAAAAAAAAAAACAAAGTCCTGGGTGAAAAATACAACATCACAGAAGATGAATGCATTTGTCGTAATTATGTTTTTTTAACCCAAGATTGTATCGATGGTGCACAACAACATGGTAACACCATGTGGGAAAACATATTTCATAAATATGAAGAACAAACCATTAACATAAATTGTCGTGATGCAAAAGGGTTGGCAAAATGCTTCATTACAATCAACAGGGAAGTCACCTCTTATGTTGGATTGATAATGCAAGCCAATAGAGGCCGGGAGAGTGGTCTTGTGGATTGTGATATGGAAAGACAGGTTCGTACAGATTGGCAGCGAAAAAATGGCAAAAAATTCGGGTTCGAAAGTTGTTATCATATTTTGAAGGTATTGAACAAATATAATCGAAAATTGTTAGCAGCTAATCAACAAGTACCTGAAAGGTCACCATATAATTCTTCTCCCTCAACACCAAATTCTTCATCATTTTCAGCAGGTCCATCAAATTATTCAGCAGATACCCCAAGAAACCCAAATATCAACTTAGTTCTCAATAATGATGATGGTAAGAGAAAATTTCTAAGGAGGAACAATGCAATACTGGATAGAAAATTAGCTCAAGAAGGAGGAAGTTCCAATGGATATAACTTGGCGGAGTTTATGGAATATCAGAAGACTGTCGAGAAGCAAAAAGCAGATGATAGGAAATTTCAAAACAGGGAGAGTAAGAAAAGTCTCATTTCTCAAGAAAAATTTGTGAATTACTATAAAAAAACATAACATTCTTCAAGCTTACACTTTAATTATGAACCCCCAGCAAAAACATTTGTGGCAAATCGAATTTAATAGGATTCAAGCACAGATTGAACAACAAGCTGGATTTACTAACAACCAACCTGGTGGTAATGATGATGAGGATGAGTTCGATGTAGTAGATACTCTAGATGATTGATGTATTAAAATTAGTTTTAGATTGAAGTATTACATTTTAATTTGATATGTTATTATTGCATTATACTTAATTAGGCCGACCGAGCAAATCGAGGAGGACGCTATATATGGTGACTTTGTGTCATTGTGAAGCGTGACTTTTTTTTTTCAATTTGACACAAAAAGATTCGATTTGGTGTCTGTCTATTAATGAAAATCCGAAAATGCCCCTCAAAAAGGACGCATGTGTAGTTTATTTTTTATTTTCTTTTTTACAGTTTCGTAGATAAGTCGAAAAATGAAGGGTAATCGCGTAAATTTAGCGGACAAAAAACAAGGACACGGAGGTTGAAAATCTTTTAATTGTTGAGGTTGTTTTAGTAAAAATTGGGGTAGAGGTCACGGGATCGAACCCGACCACCTCCCAAATTTTAGTTAGTTTTTTTTTTCCCTTCTTCTTCCTTCGATTTTGGTTCAGAAAACCAGGAATTCGCAATCTTTCTTCTTCTCGGAAATTCAGTCCACCACCATCACCTCCATCACCATCAACACCGGTACCAGATTCTCCACCATCGTTTTCCACCATACAGATTAACAGACACCAATTCCAACACAACTCAATTTAGTCGACCTAATTTCCATTACAAATTACCTTTCAACAACCATGTTTAAGAGATGAGGTTTTAGATATGTGATTGGGGGTTTTCCAGTAAGCAGCAGCGACATCAGTTTATGAAGCGGTGAGGTTGATTCTACATCAACTACAGTAACAACAACAGTGGATTTCAAGTGTTTGTGGTGGTTCTTGCTTTCGATTCAAACAACATCAACGGTATCAGCTCAAGCAGCAGTGATGTTAAAGGTACCAGGATCAAATTTCCACACAGTACAAGAGTAACAAATTGGGGGTTTCTACATTTACAGGTATAATTCGAGGGGTTCTTCATGAGATCTATAATGGATATTGTTTGAATTTGATTTTATGGATTAATGGCAGTAGTGATGGCATCGTACAAAGCAACAAGAAAAGGACTCATGGTAAATAGAGTTTTTCTTACAAAAGTTGATTTGCAAGGTAAGAAAGTTGATTTTTTGGATTTTGGAGAAGCTTGGAGTATGGTGCAGCAAAAGGTCGAGCAAGAAGGTCTAAGATGACATCAAGATGTACTTGAGGTTGCCTAAAAAGTCATATAAGAGTGTTGATTTTTTTATATTATTTTTTTTTTTAAAAAGGTAACAACAAATCAAGGGCAGTGGTGGCGGCATTCGAAATGATGTCAACTTACATTATTCTTTCCAATATTATTGTTTGTTTTAATCGTTTTTAGTTAAGATTGGAGATAAGAGAATTGAAGCGGGCGTTGGTTATCGAGTTTTGAGTCACTTTTTCGGTCGATTTCTTCGGTCGGCCGTCCCACTGTGGCAGCGGTCATCTAGTATTAGTTTAATATGAAAAGTTGATTAATTTGAAATGTTATTGCAGTCTATTTAAATAAGTTTCGCTCATTAGCTTACACTAATCAACTTAATCTCAGGCTTAAAATATATAAATTAATAATTAAACTAAAATACATAACTAAAATGCATAACTTAATAATGAAATTAAAATACATAACTTAGTAATTACGCCCACCCGCTCTTCCATGCTTTGCCCAAAGATTCACTCTCAGATCTTCTCTTAAACTGTCATACAAATTCTGGTTTTGAATTCAATTAGTCATTTGAGCATAGTTTCTTGCAGGCACGCCTCTTTGTGGTTGAATCTCAGGCCTTACGTCTTCATCTTCATAGTTAGTCCACTCCTTATCGTGGCGACGGGTTTCCTGAATTACCATGTTATGAAGAATTGTACAGGTGAGCATAGTCGTGTGTGTTTCACAAGGACTCAACCCACGATATGGCCCACAAATGATAACGGACTTCCTCTTTAAAATTTCAAAAGTGCGTTCCACATCCTTCCTCACTGCCATTTGGCGGTCGTTAAAATGCTGGTATGGATGTCCCAATGCACCGACAGGGGGCTGACGGTAATATTGAACCAAGGTGGACCATTTTGGGTAGATACCATCCGCAAGATAATTCCCATGAGGGAACTGATGGTCGTCGATCATGAAATGGACTTGGGGACAAATTCCATACTTCAGATCTTTAAACAAAGCTGACTTGTACGAAACATTAATATCATTTTGTGAACCTGGAAGACCAAAAAAAAAAACGTACCGTATCCAACAATCATAAGAAGCAGCAGCTTCAAGGATAACAATTGGTTTTGGATAATGACCCTTATATTGACCGACCCAATAAACAGGGCATCCATGCCATACCCAATGCATACAATCAAGACTACCTAACATTCCTGGGAATCCCCTTTCCTCATTCTCCCCCAATATTTGTCAAACATCTTCCTCGGTTGGTTTTCATAAATATGTTGGACCAAAATTATTAATCATTACTTCACAAAACAATGAAACGTAAGTGAATGAAGTTGTTTTACCTATACAAAGGTACTCCTCGTTCACATCCGCTGGTCTGTCATAACCTAAAATCCTTAGCTGAAGTAAATTTTTGTTCAGGACTATGACCTTTAATATTGAGTGCATCGAACTGATAATTAAATTGAGGTTCTACTCGGAAAAACTCTTCAATAATCTTTTTCACCATATGCTGAGGCATGCAGAATCGACGTTGGAAATCTTGATCAGAGTACACACAATTGGGAAGAAATTAATCGTGCATCAGCTTCTGGTGGTAAAAACCCCTCTCTCGATACTGATAGGTGTCTTAAACACCTTAATATTTATCTATTGTTTATGCTTTCTTTCTAATTTTTCTTGTAAATTATGTATCTTATGTTTGCTTTTGAGTGTTTAGGTACTTTGGAGTCATTTGGAACAAAAGAAGAAGAAACGTCGCTTAAAAGGGAAAGGCGGATTATTTCTCATTATTTGCTTTTATTTCTTCATCTCTGTATGAAAAGCATGTCGGCTTTAGTGATGCAAATATCTACCTGAAAAGCACGACTGCTTTAGTGATGAAGAGAAATTGAAGAGAAGAAGTGAGTCTGAGAAATAAGAGAGAGACGGCTGTGGTTGGTGAAAGAATTCGAATAAGAGAAAAAGCGTCATTGCATAGGCAAGTCTTTGTTGGGAGTTCACGTGAAGTTAAAGAGGCATTCAGACGGTGGCCCGTATCCTATCTGTGGGTGCCTTGGGCAGTTTTGGTCATTACCTAGACCTGAAATTTAGAGAAATTAGTTCTCTCCCAATCATTTCATCAGCCACACTTTCATGGTGCTCAGAGACCAGAGAGGAACAAGATCGAGAAGATGATGCTTCTGGTAAAGATTAAGAGAGGGTTTTACAGAAATTAAGATGAAGCAGAAACTGAGATGTATTTGAAGATCCGGATGAACTCATGGAGGAATTGAAATTATTGAGTTGGGTTTTAACTGAATTGAGATTTGGGGAAGAACATGGATCTGATGCTGTTGTTTTGGCTGAGATATTCGTAGTTTAAGAGCGGGTTTTAGCTAGATTTGAAGATGACAGAGTTTGAAAGCAAGGAAAGAGGTAGAGAAGTCGATGTTGTTTCCATGGGATAAATTACCATGAACCACGATTGAACTGGAGATGGTGATGGTCAGTTCTGTATTGGTCTAGATTTGTGTGGCTGTGCTTACAGGGTTCGTGGAGGTGGAGATTCAAATAAAGAAGGTTCTGTTGGTGAATTGAATTTAAAACAAAGAAGACCTTGTGCAGGTGATTGAGAAGCCGAGAAGAAATTGAAATCTGGGGCTTGTCTCTGTTGTTGAATTGGTAGAGTATGAAATGGTGATTATCATGGGTCTGTAACGGACTTGAGTCTGAGATGGTGGCAGTATTGAATTGTTGTAATTGTTAGATGTATGCTTAGGTTCAAACTAATGGATCTGAGAAACCGAGAAGCAGATGGAACTGGTTGGATGTTTACAATGGGTACTGACTTGTTTCAGTTTTGGAAGGTGAATGTTGAGGTTGCAGTCATGAACTGAGATGGGTAGCTTGGATTTGATGGCTGAGAAGTTAAATCACAGTTGATGATTTGAGCTCGAGTTAGGAAGGAACTGGTACCATGTGCAGCTATTTAATGTATTGGCAGAGCCAAGGGAAGTGGTAGCTGCAGTTCAGAATGGCGGTGCATAAGAACTGAACCTGAGATGAACAGAACTGGTGGAATTCTGAAGTTGGTGTTGCAGGTGCCAATGGGTGTATGTGCAGATGCAACCAGAGTTTTTACTGGTGGTACTGATGCTAAGCAGTGAACTGGTGCAATTACAGATGGTGGTATTTATTACAGCTATGAATGTTGATATGGATTGAAGTAAATGGATGAATGTTAGGGTGCAAGTTGAGCTGAGAAATAAGTGGTATGGTGGAAGCTACAGCCATGGATGAGTGCTGGTGGCTTTGATGAGTTGCAGGTGAATGAGATACCATTGGTGACATGGGTTTGCGATGGTGGTGGAATTCAGAGAAGGTTCGGGTCGAGTTCTTGAGGGTGTTGTTGTTGCCGCTGCAATGGAAGAATGAGGGAGTCTGAAGCTGTCTGTCAAGGGTTTGTGTTGATATATTGAAGTGCAAGAACTGACATGATGTTGTTGCTACAAATGAAGAAAATGCCATGGTTCTAGTGATGCTGCTGCAGGTAGTTCAGGCTTGCAGTGAATTGCACTGGCAGAGGAGAGGATGCAGCTGCAGTGGTGGTAATAATGGGTTGTGCCGATGTATTGATTAGGAGATTATGGAGTTGTGAAGCGCCATGGTGGTGCAGCACAAATCTGGCTTGTGCAAAACAGCTTTGTCCTGGCAGTCAGATTCTTACTCAGCTCCTACTCAGACCCTGACTCAGACGCCGTTAGTGACCGTTAGTCATCTGTCAGTTTTAACGGTTGACTGTTATTTTGACCAGGGCTACCTGAGTTGTTTGCCGTCACCTGAGATACTTTTCTGGCAACTATCCCGGCCAATTTCTGGCGGTGGAACCAGTTTTCTGGTGACAGTTTTTGGACAAAATTCTACATGGGTTTTTATCACACATGGGCTTGGTGGACTCTTATCTATTGGACCTTTAAAGACTTGACCTAAGAAGATAGCCGTTTTTGGGCATATCAAAAAATTATCGGGCATACATTTTGTCTAAGTTTGGCTTAAAAGTTATCAGCCGAACCTTGCGAACCTAGGCAAAAAAAAGTTGTGAGCCGAACCTTGAGTATGCCCGGTAATTTTTTGGTATGCCCAAAAACACGTCTCGACATAAAAGGGAGGATTTTTACAACTTTGAGATATCACGTATTCTACTTGGAGCTTTTTGGAGATAGCTGCAGCTAGGGTTTGCTTTCGTTTTTATCTTTTATCTTCTTTGTTCAATTATTATTGATGATGAACTCCAAAATTATGAGTAACTAAAACTATTTTTGATTAAGGGTGATTTCAAAGCCCGAAATATGAACTCATGATTGATATGCAATAGCTCGTTTTCTCGCAAGTTTAGTTATTGTTTGATTTCTACGATGCTAATAATGCTTATGGATTGTTCCTTAATTGTTTAAGTTCGAAATTAAATAGTTATGTCACAATCTTATTGCTAGTTTAGATTTTCTTTGACCCGTAATTTTCTAGAGAATTAAACACAAGTAGCAATATGTGGGTATTGATGATGGGACTTTGTTAAGTACCCATATGTAAAAATTGAGACTAGTAGGTGATTCATGCTTTTGAGTTCATCACTAGGAGGAACCTTATCTCACAAAACTTAGAGTATTTGTTTAAGTCACACTTAGAGAGCGTACTTCTAGGAAACTTGGCAAGTAGAATCCGGTAGTCGAGCGCTTCCGTATCCGGTGATCTTAGGAGATAATAACGGGATAGTTGAGCGTACTAATTATCCTAGGGTTGTTAGTAACAAGATAATGCGAAGAACGTGATATATATCAATTTGGTTTATGTTTTGTGGTTGATAATGAATCCTTAATCAATCTCATCTTATATTTGAATACAAATTTGTAATTTTCAGAATTTCTACAACAAAAATCTTCTTTGCTAAGAATATTTGCATAACAATTTTTGCTTCATACCTCCCTTGGGACGATCCTACTTTCATTGTTGTTGATGGTAGTTTTTAGCTTAGGGTTAAAATCGTAAAACCGCGCATCTGACATGGCGTCATTATGACCACTAGCACATTTATTGAATCAACCAACATGCCTAAGTAAGAATTACCAGGGTACCTTTTTTTTTATATACATATGTCATGTTCCACGGCAGAATCCTTAGTATTGACTGACATCATCTTTGTATATACCAAACCCTAATTCTCGCAACACCGTGCCAATGACAAACCATGCCAGCCACGTCTCCGCGCCAAGGCATGCCAACCATGCCAGCCGCACCACCGTGCCAATGGCAAGTCAAGCCATACCGCTGGCTACCAAAACGAAGGGTTGTAATAATCAACGACTACCCTTCCCTTTGAGATGCAGATCTCGACCGTCCAAGTTCGCCACCTAACGCATGGAAACTTGCGGCCCAAAGCCAAACATCACGGTTTGCACTAAACCCTAATTTTGGCCGCTCCTAACACACGCCAAAGCCATGCTCGACGCTGGCTGCCAAAACAAAGGGTTGCAATAATCAACGGCTACCCTTCTCTTTGAGATGCAGATCTCGACCGTCCAAGTTCGCCACCTAACGCATGGCAACTTGCGTCCCAAAGCCAAACATCACGGTTTGCACTAAACCCTAATTTTGGCCGTGCCTAACACATACCAAAGCCATGCTCGACGCTGGCTGCCAAAACGAAGGGTTGCAATAATCAACGGCTACCCTTCTCTTTGAGATGCAGATCTCGACCGTCCAAGTTCGCTACCTAACGCATGGCAACTTGCGATCCAAATCCAAACATCACGGTTTGCACTAAACCCTAATTTTGGCCGCGCCTAACACACGCCAAAGCCATGCTCGACGCTGGCTGCCAAAACGAAGGGTTGCAATAATCAACGGCTACCCTTCTCTTTGAGATGCAGATCTCGACCGTCCAAGTTCGCCACCTAACGCATGGCAACTTGCGGCCCAAAGCCAAACATCACGGTTTGCACTAAACCCTAATTTTGGCCGCGCCTAACACATGCCAAAGCCATGCTCGACGCTGGCTACCAAAACGAAGGGTTGCAGCAATAAACGGCTGCCCCTCCTCCTGAGACACGAATCTCAGCCATACAAACTCGCCACAAAACGATTTGTGGCAACCTATTGGCCACGGCTCCAACTCTTGGCCGCGACGCCAAAACCCTAATTTGGTCGTGCCAAGAGCATGCATACGCTGCAACCATGTCGAATGTTTCCAAACGAAGAGTTGCGACAATCTACGACTTTCTTTCCTCATGAGATGCAAATCTCATCCGTACAAACCTGCCACCGAACGACTCGTGGCAATATCTTGGATGCGATGCTAACTCTCTGGTCATGACACCAACATGGATACGACGCCTATCCTTTGGTCATGACACCGACCCGGCTACAAACGCCAAATCATTTGGCCACGCCACACGTAGCAACATATTATACGTTTTCCCACGAAAACGCTCGAGACATCAACACATGTCACAAACTGGGGGATGCTCATTAAGGGTATTGGTTTGGCGGTTTACAGCGTGCGGCGTACACTACGCCCGTTACATGAAAGTGTCATAAGAATGAGTCGGTTAGTAAATACAAGGAATAATGGTGAAACGCTCCTTTCATTATGGAACATCAATTCCAGGCATTACCCGTTACCACCTCCTTCCACTTTTGCTCAGTCGTTTCCATTTCTTACGAGACCAGAGTACGTTTTGTTACGACTTGTATAAATAGGTCTTACCTATTTCCACCAAACACAAGTTTTGGTCAAGGGCATACAACACTCAGAAATCACTTGCTAGCTTTCCATCTGTTAGCTTTCACTTTCTGATACAAGTCAAACAACTACTCTTCTCGAATAAACTATTATGGTCTCAACACTCTCTTCACTTCCCTCTCTAAAACCAACCCTTCTTCTTCACTTTGTGACCGAAGCAAGTCTGGAACGGCCATTTCTTGGTTTAGGACAGATTTGTACAGATTGATCTCTCAAATCTAAAGTACTCCCTTGCAGTACATTGTTTAGGGTTTAGACTCGTTTCTCACCCACTCACGCGAAATTACCGAAATCGGCAGAAACCATTTTCACCCTCAAACAATTGGCGACCACAGTGGGAGATTGATCTTTCGGTTACACTGCCAATTTTCAAACTTTCGATCTCATCCTTCGACTCAGGTCTCGGGACGATAGCGACAAACGAGCCACCCAGGGATCAACGACTCAGTTACCAGTCACGACACGACAAGGGATGACTGGGGACTTCCCAGAGGTTAGAAGAAAACGATCTGACCAGAGATCGACGACTCGGTTATCAGATGGCTCAGGGATAACTGGGGACTTTCCACAATCATGATGGTGCTTCCCACAAAACTCAGACTTACACCCGGAAGATTCATTTTTTTTCGTCAGGAGATCCGAAAAATCGTGTAATCCTTGCCTAGACAAAATACATGATTTACTACTTCAAGTCTTCACAGAGATGATAAAACCGATAGCCATATTGTTCCCATGTTTCATTTCGTGCTTTCTACCGTCGCACAACATTCACAATTCCATGGCTTTCCTTGGGTACTTATGCTACTTATAGTCATAACCAAAACAACACTATTCTAAAACAATTCATTCCAAAAGAATAATTCAAAACCCTCATAGATAACAATTATCTATCAATTCAAATCAAACCATAAACTAGGTGCTTTGTTTGCCTTTCAAAAAAAAAAAGGGAAAGCCAACCCCTTTTATAGGCATAACACTTTTGGAATTTGAACAAGGAAATGATCTCCTATTTGAGCTACGTATGGAAAAAGACAATTGGGCCCGCAAGAATAAAGCCTCACGAGACCCAACGGTCTACGCCACGCCAAGCCAGCGCCGTGCTAGGCCAACAGTCAGCGCCCACGCCAAGCCAGCACCCATTCCAAGCCGATCCAGCGCTAACAACTTGCATATTTCCGGTGCCAGCAGCTTGCATCCTTTCCAGCGCTAACAGCTTGCATCCTTCCAGCGCTAACAACTTGCACCCTTCCAGCGCCATCTTCTCCGCTCCACAACCAGCCAAAGCAGCGCCATCCTCACCCTTCGAAACAGCGCCATGGCTCCAGCACTCTGTGATCAAAATCGTGCCATCTCTGCACGATACACCTACGATCACCAGAACCAAAGACGCTTCCGCCACCGGAGACGCTGCTACTCCACCATCAGGGCAAGATACTGGAAGATCCGGAAGAAGCCGACCTCCTTTTACCACTGTTGATTTGATGAAAAGACAAAAGGTTCTCGTAAGGCTCAGACAGACGTGTTTATAACTCAGGAAGAGATACCTATTTCCTCAAGACACTGACGGAGCGGCCACCATAAGAGTCACGTCAACCCAAGAGGGAGATGAAAAAGAATACTTTTAACATCCGGCGCAGGCACTTCAGCAGGACGTGCGTTTATAGATGAAGAGGCTCGCGTTGCCCTTGAACGCCTTGTAGAAGGGAATCAACAATCCAATTTCATCACACGTAAAGATCAGGAACGACTTCTCCAAAATCGAAAGCAAAGGAAATCAGCAACCCTCCTGAGTTCACAGAGACCCTCTTCCCGTCAGGAGCTGCACGATTTCTGGGGACTTCGCCCACAAAGTCGTGCAGTCTATGATGAAATATTTATGTGAGATTCTATATAACTCCAAGGCGTAACGTCAAGACATATTTGCATCCCTCAACCGCACTTCATCAGGAAAGCAGGTGTTTCCATCCAGGGAAGCTGTTCCCAAACCCCAAACTCTCCTAGAAAGCACGATCGATAGATGGAACTGGGGACTCCTAACCTCTGAGGGATGTCGAGTTTGACAGAACGTTGAGTGACGCGGTCTCCGACTTCAACATGGTAACCGTCAAGGCTCTGAGAGTTGCAAGGCGCCGTTTCAACGTTCTCTCCAGAAGTGGCTCCTCTTCAACGTTCTCCAGCAGCGGCTCCGCTCAACGTTCGCTTCAACAGCCGCTCCGCTTCAACATTCGCTCCAACAGCCGCTCCGCTTCAGCGTTCTCTCTATAAGCTGCTCTAGGATCCGAAGTCGAAGCTTCAGCGCTTGGCTCATTGAGTTTCAACGTCCTCTCCAAGAGCCGAAGCCGCGTCAACACCACTCCTTCCTGCAAAGGGTCGTGGCACCACACTCCCCATGTCAAGGATCAAAATCCAGCCAGCCAATCTTCGTAGTCATGGCCACCTTTTGATCTATCACGCCAAAACTCGTGACCATGGACAGTTTGCTCGCTTACGCATCCAGCCAATCCTTTACTTCCATGGATGCCCATACAATTCTATCCAACCTACATTGTTCCCATGACAATGTAGTCTCTTCTGATTACATCTGCTACCAAGAAATGTTGTCGCTCATTTGTTGATACCAGCCAGAGCTTCACCGCAGCAGTAATCACTACAAAGATCTACACGGAATCCCTTCGATGTCAAAGCTCAGAAGACACAGTCAACCAAAAGGTCATAGCCACAACAAGGTCATCTACTCTTCAAGGGTGTAACGTAAGAATATCATCACCTCTTTGTCTAGAAGATGCCTTCAACGCTTTACGAGGCCACGGCGGATCCCAAGCCTGCTCAGAGGAAAACAACTTCAGAACTAAAGAAAAATGCGATTGGGGACTGCTCATCGCAGTCCATCCCAATGACCATCAAAGACTCATGAGATAACTCTAGAGACGCGGCTGAAATATTTTCTTGAAGAAACAGAGGAAGCCACGATAAACAACATAACTCTCTTATTCCTACCTCTTCGCTATCCAGAATATTTCGTCCATGTGCATCCCAGCAACACATCCAGAAGAGTACAATAAGCTTGTATCAAACACCGTGGACATGGATTCAAGGCGATGCAATGAAAGTAGGCTACACAAGGAGACGACCAGCACGGGACGCTTTCACTCCCCTCAACCTAGCTATTTCTGATTTCAACATCATCACTGCCGAAGTTTTACGAGCCGCGGGAATTTCTCAACATGAAGTCGTACATGTGCATCAAAGACTCCAAAAGCACGCCACAAAGATACATTCACATATTCGGCCATGCTATCGGATCTAACAGAAATATAACTGGGGACTGCTCACCGCATCCCATTCCATACGATAGTCCAAGATTCAGAAGCTGGTTCGAAGGGTGTCCCCTAGGGCAAAGTACTTGAAGACTTGATAGCAGTACGTCGGCAACAGAATGTCTCCTAAATCATCTATTTCATCTTGTGGCTTCGGAAGATTTCTACCATGCAATCATCCACGACATATCATCATCGCGATCAGAAGGTCCAGACACTGAACAACCTAAAATCAAGGATGGACCGATAACGCAACCACAATCTCCAAGATTAGCCCTGACATGATCATTTCCGAGCATTTATTCCATCCATCCATCCCAAGAATGCAGTGGAGTTTTGGTAAATTTTGGAATCCACTGGAGAGACACTGCAGACGAAAGCACAGATCCGGACGAGCAACGAAGAGGGTCGATACCTCTTTTCATGCGGACAGAGTTTCTAGAGTTTGAACAGAATGAAGATTCCTTCTTGCTCCATGAATAGATGACTGGGTGTGACTATGCCACCTCGGGCCCGCAGCATCCCTCTTGAATTCTTCTTGAATTTTACTGTCGGGCTATTTTGACCTCCTAAACAAGCTCATAACCTAAATATTCCCACGCGAAGAGATATGAAATTCTTTTCCGATAGAAATGGAGGGGCGGACCGTCAAAATCCGAGTTCGTACGAAAATTCTACAACGATTCTAGTAAAGGGCGCTAATTAGGGTTTCGGCATGCCAAACCCTAATTTAGACAAATTTGCCATCATTCCATGGAACAGAAGCCGGTCGTCATCCTTCCAAGGAACTCAAGCTAGCTCCACTCCAAGCCGCGCAACGCCTGCATCTCCACTCCAAGCCGTGCAACGCAAGCGACTTCATTCCAAGCCGACCAATGCTGGCGGCTCCACTCCAAGCCGACCAATGCCGACGGCTCCATTCCAATCCGCGCCCGAGCCGCACCAAGTTAAGACGAGCCAAGCCGCACCGAGCCAAGCCGTGTCCGAGCCGCACCGATCCAAGTTGCCTGAGCCGCACCAAGCCGAGTCACGCCTCACAAAGCCGATCGATGTTAGCGACTCCATTCCAAGCCGCGCAATGCCTACGGCTCCCATTCCTAGCCACGACAATAACTCGCTAATCCATCACCTCCGCGTTCCCTAGCCCAGCCAAGATAATGCGTGACCAAACCAAGCTGACATCCTGCATCTCAAACAGCAACCGCCTCTACTATTTCACGGTTTAGCCAGTAACGACGCAAGTAGAATTCATGCAAGGCCGCCAACGCAAGGATCACGGATTCTCAAAACACTCTCGAAAAGGTTAGACGAATTTTCCGGACCATCTTTATGACCCGCCGCTTCGATTTTGTCCTTGGATGTCACCATCTTATGCTTACCTCGCAACAATGCCCCTGTTCCAAGCTAAGCAGGGGACTTAATGTTGATGGTGGTTTCTAGCTTAGGGTTAAAATCGTAAAACTGCTCATCTGACATGACGTCACTATGACCACTAGCACATTTATTGAATCAACCAACATGCCTACGTAAGAATTACCAAGGTACCTTTTTTTATATACACGTTTCATGTTCCACGGCAGAATCCTTAGTATTGACTGACATCATCTTTGTATATACCAAACCCTAATTCTCACAACACCGTGCCAATGGCAAACCATGCCAGCCACGTCTCCGCGCCAAGGCATGCCAACCATGCCAGCCGCACCACCGTGCCAATGGCAAACCATGCCAGCCACGTCTCCGCGCCATGGCATGCCAACCATGCCAGCCGCACCACCGTGCCAATAGCAAACCATGCCAGCCGTGTATCCGCGCCAAGGTATGCCAACCATGCCAGCCGCACCACCGTGCCAATGGCTAACCATGCCAGCCACGTCTCCGCGCCAAGGCATGCCAACCATGCCTACCGCACCACCGTGCCAATGGCAAACCATGTCAGCCACGTCTCCGCGCCAAGGCATGCCAACCAAGCCAGCCGCACCACCGTGCCAATGGCAAACCATGCCAGCCACGTCTCCACGCAAAGGCATGCAAACCATGCCAGCCGCACCACCGTGCCAATGGCCAACCATGCCCGCCCACGTCTCCGCGCCAAGGCATGCCAACCATGCCAACCACCACCACCACCATGCCAATGGCTAACCATGCCGCCCGCACCACCGTGCCAATGGCAAACCATGCCAGCCACGTCTCCGCGCCAAGGCATGCCAACCATGCCAGCACCACCATCGTGCCAATGGAAAACCATGCCAACCACGTCTCCGCGCCAAGGCATGCCAACCATGCTAGCCGCACCACCGTGCCAATGGAAACCATGCTAGCCACGTCTCCGCGCCAAGGCATGCCAACCATGCCAGCCGCACCATCGTGCCAATGGCAAGTCAAGCCATACCGCTGGCTGCCAAAACGAAGGGTTGCAATAATCAACGGCTACCGTTCCCTTTGAGATACATATCTCGACCGTTCAAGTTCGCCACCTAACGCATGGCAACTTGCGGCCCAAATCCAAACATCACGGTTTGCACTAAACCCTAATTTTGGCCGCGCCTAACACACGCCAAAGCCATGCTCGACGCTGGCTGCCAAAACGAAGGGTTGCAATAATCAACGGCTACCCTTCTCTTTGAGATGCAGATCTCGACCGTCCAAGTTCGCCACCTAACGCATGGCAACTTGCATCCCAAAGCCAAACATCATGGTTTGCACTAAACCCTAATTTTGGCCGCGCCTAACACATACCAAAGCCATGCTCGAAGCTGGCTGACAAAACGAAGGGTTGCAGTAATCAACGGCTACCCTTCTCTTTGAGATGCAGATCTTGACCGTCCGAGTTCGCTACCTAACGCATGACAACTTGCGATCCAAAGCCAAACATCATGGTTTGCACTAAACCCTAATTTTGGTCGCGCCTAACACACGCCAAAGCCATGCTCGACGCTGGCTGCCAAAACGAAGGGTTGCGATAATCAACGGCTACCCTTCTCTTTGAGATGCAGATCTCAACCGTCCAAGTTCGCCACCTAACGCATGGCAACTTGCGGTCCAAAGCCAAACATCACGGTTTGCACTAAACCCTAATTTTGGCCGCGCCTAACACATGCCAAAGCCATGCTCGACGCTGGCTGCCAAAACGAAGGGTTGCAGCAATCAACGGCTGCCTCCTCCTGAGACACGAATCTCAGCCATACAAACTCGCCACCAAACGATTTGTGGCAACCTCTTTGCCACGACTCCAACTCTTGGCCGCGACGCCAAAACCCTAATTTGGCCGTGCCAAGAGCATGCATACGCAGCAACCATGTCGCTGGTTGCCAAACGAAGAGTTGCGATAATTTACGACTGCCTTTCCTCCTGAGATGCAAATCCCATCCGTACAAACCTGCCACCGAACGACTCGTGGCAATATCTTGGACGCGATGCTAACTCTCTGGTCATGACACAAACCTGGCTACGACGCCTATCCTTTGGTCACGACACCAACCCGGCTACAAACGCCAAATCCTTTGGCCACGCCACCCGTAGCAACATACTACACATTTTCCCACGAAAACGCTCGAGACATCAACACATGTCACAAACTGGGGGATGCTCATTAAGGGTATTGGTTTGGCGGTTTACAACGTGTGGCGTACACTACGCCCGTTACATGAAAGTGTCATAAGAATGAGTCAGTTAGTAAATAAAAGGAATAATGGTGAAACGCTCCTTTCATTATGGAACATCAATTCCAGGCGTTACCCGTTACCACCTCCTTCCACTTTACTCAGCCGTTTCCATTTCTTACGAGACCAGAGTACTAACTGTTACGACTTGTATAAATAGGTCTTGCCTATTTCCACCAAACACAAGTTTTGGTCAAGGGCATACAACACTCAGAAATCACTTGCTAGCTTTCCATCTGTTAGCTTTCACTTTCTGATACAAGTCAAACAACTACTCTTCCTGAATCAACTATTCTGGTCTCAACACTCTCTCCGCTTCCCTCCCTAAAACTAACCCTTCTCATTCACTTTGTGACCGAAGCAAGTCTGGAACGGCCATTTCTTGGTTTAGGCCGGATTTATACAGATTGATCTCTCGAATCTAAAGTACTCCCTTGCAGTATATTGTTTAGGGTTTAGACTCGTTTCTCACCCACTCACGCAAAATTACCGAAATCAGCAGAAACCGTTTTCACCCTCAAACAATTGTACTACTTGCTAGTGTAAAGAAAAGTAGAGAAATATTATTTGCGAGTTGACACCTTGGCAAAATTGGCGCCCCTGCCGGGGAGGCAGTGGCAAGTTTAGTGGTTATTTTTTTTTCTTAGTTGTTACTTTTTCTTTTAGTGTCAATTTCAATTTACTCATCCAATCTTTTAGAATCTTATTTTCAGGTACCATTTTTTGGGTGAATGCTTGGAGAAGGCAAACCAAGTCCTATTGGTATACGTCTTCGTTCGAGCACTTTACTAAAAGACTTAATTCGAGCAGTGAATACTCCACTTCCTCCCCTAGTTAGCAATTTGGGGTACGGGTAGTAGTTTGGGACGGTATACCTACGGGAATTATACGGATTCACATAGGTCGAATTCGGTCAAAAATCCGTCAACGGTTCGTTGTTCGGACAGTAGTTCGGAAAGACATATGTACGTGCACTTAAAATTCGTCTTACATATATGATAAATTGATAAGTATTATGACCTTATTACGAGACTAATTTTATTTGTATATGATTTATAAGATGGAAAAAAACATTTTAACGTGATTATTTAACAAGAAGTAAACAATTTAATTGCATAAATGTATTATAAAACGAGTTTATAGACTTTTAAACAAAAATTAACACATAAAACACTGGTTAAAAAACTACCAATAGAAAATTTTAACTGAACAATTGTATTTAAATATAAAGTATATACAAAATCAAACAAAAATCAATCAACAAAACTCTGGTCAGAGAGTTACCCTATGTGAGAGCGAGGTTGGGCGCGAACTAGGTTCGGAGTTCTAGTTCGGAAATATCATTCGGATTCGGCCAGTTTGGATACGTTCGCGAATCATTCGTGTGGTCCATATAATCCGCGAACTAGGTTCGGAGTTCAAATAGTTCGGAAGTATCATTCGGATTCGGTCAGTTCGGATACGTTCGCGAATCATTCAGGAATGATTCGGAGAATTACTAACTAGGCTTCCTCCTAGATATTCACCAAGTGAATTCTCGGACTCGGACAAAGTGGAAGATAACACAATAGGAGGTTGACCACCTGCTCCAAGAACACTCATGGAGCTCACTTCTCCAAACCTTGACCAGCAGCCTTTATGTATTCAGCTGAATGGAACCATTGAGTTGAAGCCGCAATTGATTCACTTGCTGCCCAAATTCAAAGGTTTAGCGTTGTGACTAGTTTGAAGCAAGCAACTGCAGACGCCGATATGTCTATGATGACAGTATTTCCTTTCTCCCTTATAGATGCTGCAGGAGAATGGTTCTTTTGCTTACCTCCTGGGAGTATAACCACATGGAATGGGATGAAGAAGTTATTCTTTGAGAATTATTTTCCGGCATCAAAAGCAGCTGTGATTCGCAAGGAGATTTGTCGTATTAGGCAAGTATCGGGAGAGACTCTATATGAGTATTGGGAGCGGTACAAGAAACTTCTAGCTAGCTGTCCACACCATCAAATTAGCGATCAACTCATTATTCAATACTTCTACGAGGGGTTGCTTTCTAATGAGAGAAATTGGATAGACGCCGTAAGTGGTGGTGTACTTACCAACAAGACCATTGCTGAAGCTACAAGCTTGTTAGAAAACATGGCTGCAAACACACAACAATTCTACACTCGAGATGAACCAATGGTAAGGAAAGTGAATAAAGTTGGTAATTCTTCACATTTGGAATATAGGATGGGTAACATGGAGACGATGATGCAACAAATAGCAGTGGCTGTAATACCATCACACACCGAAGAAGTTGAGCAAGCAAGTGCTATGTACCAAAATTAGCAAAGGCCAAGATATGACCCATACTCTAGCACATACAATCCGGGTTGGCAAGATCATCCGAATTTCAGCTACGCCAACAAGCAAGCTGCAGTTTCCGATCTGCCTTTCAATCATCAAGGTGGATACCAATTCTTGCAAAAACCGTAACAAGAAGATCAAGGCATGCGTATAGATGAAAAGTTGAATCTCATTCTCAACACAATGACGCAAGATAAGCAAAAGACAGAGATGGCTATAAAGGACATGCAAACACAAATGGGTCAACTAGCTACTACCGTGAGCAAATTGGAAGCACAAGCAGCTGGAAAACTTCCCTCCCAACCACTGAATCCTATGGAGACTGTTAATGCTATTGAGATGCGAAGTGGGAAACAAGTAGAGAAACCGGCAGCATCACCGGAGGCCCATAAACCTGATTTAGAGAAAGAAGTGGAAGAAACAGTCCATAAAAAGACTGATTCGGTAAATTCTAACTCTAAAATTCTTATTTCTACTTATGTTACTCCTCCACCTTTTACTAGCAGGTTTGCAAAGTCAAATAAGGAGACGTTGGACAAAGAGATTTGGGAAATCTTCAAGAAGATCGAAGTGAACATTCCACTCATTGAGGCGATAAGGCAGGTTCCTCGTTATGCAAAGTTCTTGAAGGAATTGTGCACTAACAAGCACAAATTGACCTGTAATGAGGTTATGAGTGTGGGGGAGAGTGCTTCGGCATATCTTCAAAAGAAACTCCCACCTAAATTGAAAGACCCCGACAGTTTTGTTATACCTTGCACAATTGGTAAAACAAGGTTTACAAAAGCTTTGCTAGATTTAGGAGCATCTATTAGTGTCATGCCTGCTTCAATTTATGAATCTTTAAATCTTGGTCATCTCAAAAGTACCATCATAGTTATTCAACTTGCTGATAGATCTAATGTCTACCCGAAAGGGGTTGTTGTAAATGTTTTGGTGCAGGTTAATGAGCTTAAATTTCCCGTCGAATTCTATGTTCTTGATATGAGTGATGAGAACTCATGCTCGTCTACACCTTTTTTGTTGGGTAGACCATTTATGAGAACCGCTAGAACAAAGATAGATGTATTCGAAGGTACCTTGACAATGGAATTTGATGGAGAGGTCGTTCGCTTCAACATCTTTGAGGTGATGAGATACCCAAGTAATGTGCAATCATGTTTTGATGTGGAGGAAACTAACGCTGGCTAAGAATGTAAGCGAGATGAAAGTCGGGCTGACGACTTTAAACCAAGCGCTAAGTGGGAGGCAACCCACCGGTTTTGTATCTTTATCTTTATCTTTTTATTTTTCAGCATTTTATCTTTGTTTTGCATATCATTTGCGGAATTTTCCACCTTGAACTTTACTTTGAATGACTAAATTTTACATTGAGGACAATGTAAAGTTTAAGTGTGGGGGAGCATTTATATGTTTTTAGAATTTGATGCCTTTAGTTGAAAAAAAAAATAGACAAAAAGAAAAAAAAAATTGCTTTATAAACTCCGAAATCTAGTGACTTGTGCCTTTAGGATGACACTACCAATATAAGTGGATGGAACCATCTTGGTTGCATGAGTTGAGGAACCTATTAACTAAAAGGACGAACATATCTCATGTGTTATAAATAATATGATAGCTGTTACCATATCTCGGAATGTCACCATATCACCTTCTGTTTTTATTTTTGCAATCTTTTTGTTTCTCTAAGTGATTTGGTGGGTCACTAACATCGAATTGTTATTACTGCTAGGATGAAATAGAGTGATTGAGTTACTAAAAAAAAAGAGACCAGACCAATTAGACCAACCGGAGTATTTATGAAAAAAAAAAAGAAAAAAAAAGAAAAATGACACTTGGATATAGCAATATGTGTGTGTTCTCCCTGTCTCCGTCGCCTAAACAAGCGTGGAATGCAGGATCCATGGGAACTATCATGTAATCTACTGACAAGAAGCATGTGCTTGGATCCAAAAGATCTAATCATGTTGTCGATTCAAAAAGAAAAAAAAAGAAAAAAGAAAAATTAAATTATTATTATTATTGTTCAATTAATAAATCGACCGCTGGTTCCCTTGTATTTGCCAGTCGAGTTGATCTAGAATTAGGATTATCGACCACTGGTTCCCGTGTATATGCCGGTGAGTTGATATTAGAATTCAGACCAATATCTCAATCCATTAGGATTCATAGGTTCATCTTGGCAGTGACTTTCAGACAGATATGGGAAACACCGTTCACTTTAGTCAACATCGCAACCATCTATCTCTACATCCATCTTCTTAATCTATTCATGTGTGATTGTGGTTAGTTAGATTCCGAGTATTGTGGTTTGTTCAACTTTCCAAATAGAGCTTTATTTACTTGTATATGAATTGGATTTGCATCAAGGTACCTCCTCCTGTAATCATTTTGGATTCGTTCATAGACTCTTCACAGGTAGTTGGAATTTGGAGTAAAAGGTTTTGCAGGTACACCTCTCGTAAACCTTCACGAGACTAAAAGTCGTCCACTAGGGACACCTAGGGGTTCAAAGGCTTGTTATACATGCTAAGTGTAACCGTAGCCTCGACGAGACGGAGTTGTCTGTTTGTTTTAGGATTATTTTGTTTGATTTTCTCGAGGACTAGCAAAGTCTAAGTGTGGGGGAATTTGATAGGTGTCTTAAACACCTTAATATTTATCTATTGTTTATGCTTTCTTTGCTAATTTTTTTTGTAAATTATGTATCTTATGTTTTCTTTTGAGTGTTTAGGTACTTTGGAGTCATTTGGAACAAAAGAAGAAGAAACGTCGTTTAAAAGGGAAAGGCGGATTATTTCTCATTATTTGCTTTTATTTCTTCATCTCTGTCTGAAAAGCATGTCGGCTTTAGTGATGCAAATATCTGTCTGAAAAGCACGACTGCTTTAGTGATGAAGAGAAATTGAAGAGAAGAAGTGAGTCTGAGAAATAAGAGAGAGACGGCTGTGGTTGGTGAAAGAATTCGAATAAGAGAAAATGCGTCATTGCGTAGGCAAGTGCTGTTGGGAGTTCACGTGAAGTTAAAGAGGCATTCAGACGGTGGCCCGTATCCTATCTGTGGGTGCCTTGGGCAGTTTTGGTCATTACCTAGACCTGAAATTTAGAGAAATTAGTTCTCTCCCAATCATTTCATCAGCCGCACTTTCATGGTGCTCAGAGACCAGAGAGGAACGAGATCGAGAAGATGATGCTGCTGGTAAAGATTAAGAGAGGGTTTTACAGAAATTAAGATGAAGCAGAAACTGAGATGTATTTGAAGATCCAGATGAACTCATGGAGGAATTGAAATTATTGAGTTGGGTTTTAACTGAATTGAAATTTGGGGAAGAACATGGATCTGATGTTGTTGTTTTGGTTGAGATATTCACAGTTTAAGAGTGGGTTTTAGCTGGATTTGAAGATGACAGAGTTTGAAAGCAAGGAAAGAGGTAGAGAAGTCGTTGTTGTTTCCATGGGATCAATTACCATGAACCACGATTGAACTGGAGATGGTGATGGTCAGTTCTGTATTGGTCTAGATTTGTGTGGCTGTGCTTACATGGGTCGTGGAGGTGGAGATTCAAATGAAGAAGGTTCTGTTGGTGAATTGAAGTTAAAACAAAGAAGACCTTGTGCTGGTGATTGAGAAGCCGAGAACAAATTGAAATATGGGGTTGTCTCTGCTATTGAATTGGTAGAGTATGAAATGGTGATTATCATGGGTCTGTAACGAACTTGAGTCTGAGATGGTGGCAGTATTGAATTATTGTAATTGTTAGATGTATGCTTAGGTTCAAACTAATGGATCTGAGAAACCGAGAAGTAGATGGAACTGGTTGGATGTTTACAATGGGTATTGACTTGTTTCAGTTTTGGAAGGTGAATGTTGAGGTTGCAGGCATGAACTGAGATGGGTAGCTTGGATTTGATGGCTGAGAAGTTAAATCACAGTTGATGATTTGAGCTCGAGTTATGAAGGAACTGGTACCATGTGCAGCTATTTAATGGATTAGCAGAGCCAAGGGAAGTGGTAGCTGCAGTTCAGAGTGGCGGTGCATAAGAACTGAACCTGGGATGAACAGAACTGGTGAAATTCTGAAGTTGGTGTTGCAGGTGCCAATGGGTGTATGTGCAGATGCAACTGGAGTTTTTACTGGTGGTACTGATGCTAAGCAGTGAACTGGTGCAATTACAGATGGTGGTATTTATTGCAGCTATGAATGTTGATATGGATTGAAGTAAATGGATGAATTTTAGGGTGCAAGTTGAGCTGAGAAATAAGTGGTATGGCAGAAGATACAGCCATGGATGAGTGTTGGTGGCTTTGATGAGTCGCAGGTGAATGAGATACCATTGGTGATATGGGTTTGCGATGGTGGTGGAATTCAGAGAAGGTTCGGGTCGAGTTCTTGAGGGTGTTGTGGTTGCCGCTGCAATGGAAGAATGAGGGAGTCTGGAGATGTCTGTCAAGGGTTTGTGTTGATATATTGAAGTGCAGGAACTGACATGATGTTGTTGCTACAAATGAAGAAAATGCCATGGTTCTAGTGATGCTGCTGCAGGTGGTTCAGGCTTGCAGTGAATTGCACTGGCAGAGGAGAGGATGCAGCTGCAGTGGTGGTTATAATGGGTTGTGCCGCTGTATTGATTAGGAGATTATGGAGTTGTGAAGCGCCATGGTGGTGCAACAAAAATCTGGCTTGTGCAAAACAGCTTTGGCCTGGCAGTCAGATTCTTACTCAGCTCCTACTCAGACCACGACTCGAGGCAGCCGTTAGTGACCGTTAGTCATCTGTCAGTTTTAACGGTTGACTATTATTTTGACCAGGGCTACCTGAGCTGTTTGCCGTCACCTGAGATATTTTTCTGGCAACTATCCCGGCCAATTTCCGGCGGTGGAACCAGTTTTCCGGCGACAATTTTTGGACAGAATTCTACATGGGTTTTTATCACACATGGGCTTGGTGGACTCTTATATATTGGACCTTTGAAGACTTGACCTAAGAAGGGACATAAAAGGGAGGATTTTTACAACTTTGAGATATCACGTATTCTACTTGGAGCTTTTTGTAGATAGCCGCAACTAGGGTTTTCTTTCGTTTTTATCTTTTATCTTCTTTATTCAATTATTATTGATGATGAACTCCAAAACTATGAGTAACTAAAACTATTTTGATTAAGGGTGATTTCAAAGCCCTAAATATGAACTCATGATTGATATGCAATAGCTCGTTTTCTCACAAGTTTAGTTATTGTTTGATTTCTACCATGCTAATAATGCTTATGGATTGTTCCTTAATTGTTTAAGTTCGAAATTAAATTTTTATGTCACAATCTTATTGCTAGTTTAAATTTTCTTCGACCCTTAATTGTCTAGAGAATTAAACACAAGTAGCAATATGTGGGTATTGATGATGGGACTTTGTTAAGTACCCATATGTAGAAATTGATACTAGTAGGTGATTCATGCTTTTGAGTTCATCACTAGGAGGAACCTTATCTCACAAAACTTAGAGCATTTGTTTAAGTCACACCTAGAGAGCGTACTTCTAGGAAACTTGGCAAGTAGAATCCGGTAGTCGAGCGCTTCCGTATCCAGTGAGCTTAGGAGATAATAACGGGATAGTTGAGCGTACTAATTATCCTAGGGTTGTTAGTAACAAGATAATGCGAAGAACGTGCTATATATAAATTTGGTTTATGTTTTGTGGTCGAGAATGAATCCTTAATCAATCTCATCTCATATTTGAATACAACTTTGTAATTTTCAGAATTTCTACAACAAAAATCTTCTTTGCTAAGAATATTTGCATAACAACTTTTGCTTCATATCTCCCTTGGGACGATCCTGCTTTCATTTTACTACTTGCTAATGTAAAGAAAACTAGAGAAATATTATTTGCGAGTTGACACCTCGTAAGATACGTATATCTTCTTGAGAATACTTCTTGTGGCTATGGAATTCTAGGTATTTATCCCGTATGTACGAGCATCAGAGTGTTGATTAGTTTATTATCTTCAGCTTCCTCATCGTCAAGTTCTTGTAACCTCCTTTGATGCATTTCTTGCTGTAATCTAAACCGATTCATAAGAACATTCCTCTCTTCATCGCCATTGATGATTATAAAATTTAAAATTGAGAATACAAATAGAGAAATTGGTGAAATATAATGTAGAAGTAGGTGTGGGTAACTTGAAGAAGTACAAGGGCGTATATATACGAACCAACAGGGGGGAAATAGTCATATTTTTTTTTTATAATCATAGGCCTTCAAAAAGGATAATGATCCCCCTCAACAAAAGGCATCAACCATATTGGAGGAACATACTAGTACATAGTAGAATTGTTTATCTTAGCCCAAAGGGAAAGTTCATGAGCCACCGAATTACAAGTGCGTGTCTGGAATATAAATAAACAAGCTACAAGCTTGTAAGAAAAAAACTAAATATCCTTAAAGATAACATCCGTTCTAGAGTTCCCATCAAACATTCCAGCAGAAAACTGATTGATTAGACTCTGAGCATCACTTTCTATGATTAAATGAGTAAGCTTTTGCTCCACAACTTTTTGTAAGGCCGCCCAAATAGCTCTGGCTTCAGCTTCTTCAGCAAACTCAACTTGAAAGACAATGGAGGCACAAAAGGAAGCAGTGTTGGTGAAGTCCCTCATCACAAAGCCTGCACCATTATTCCCATAAATATCATCATAAGCTCCATCTGTATTGTATATTATCCATCCAGTTGGTGGGGGCATCCATTTGTCACTTATACTACCAGGGACCATAGTGGAAACACTAATAGTAGATTTTCTAGTTAATAACATGCATGGCTCTGGCTCTCATTAGAACAGAAGTGTAATTCTCCTTGATATTCTGAAATACTAGGTTATTTCTAGTTTTCCATAAGGACCAAAGGATAGCAACAAAGAGACAATGATCCCCATCTGGGAGTTTAGAGACGGGATTAACTAATCAGAATAACATCCAATCCATGAAAGATTTAGTACTAAAAGCCTGAGTATTGACAAATAAAGAGGATAAGAACCAAACACGACTAGCAAAAGGGCAAAGAACTAAGGCATGCATAATCGATTCAGAAGGGTCATTACATCCAAAGATGCTGGTCAGCGAACTCATAGGCATTCTAGTATGAAGGACAGTTCTAGCAGGTAAGGCATTTCTAGCATCTTTCCATCTGAAAACTTGAATTCTATAAGGAACATTAATTTTCCAAATACACTTCCAAAGAGCACTACAAGGGGAAGGCCTGAGCCCTCTAAGTCCCAAGTAAGCAGATTTAGAGGTAAATCTACCATTATTTGAAAGATCCCAAGCCCTCCTATCAGGAGTGCAACACTGGATTAAGGGAATAATGACAATCTTCTTAGCAGAAGCATCATCAAAGTGGGTGTTTAATCTGTCAACATCCCAAGATATGGTAATAGGATTAATAAAATAAGAAACTTTTATAGTTGGATATGGAGGCACCAAAGGGTTGGGGACAGCAGATCCTAAAGAAGGAATCCATTTGTCACACCAAGGGTCAATAAATTGACCATCTACAACAATCCAAGTGATAAAAGGTTTGATAAGCTCTTTAATGGCATGTTGGTAGGCCTGGAAAGATGTTTATTTTATGGCCTACTTGTTAAACCGCAAGTGCACGGCGCCTGTTGGAGGCGTGGCAAGTACGGGTCGAACCACAGAGACTTGTGGTGCTGTGTGTGATCTAAGGCTTCCTAACTGAATTCTAAGAGTGACAGAACAATAAAGATTGAGTGTCGATGCGACTGAGGTTGAAATTTGAAGTGACTCTAAACTAAAGTTGTAAATAACAGTGACAATATGGGAAGTACCAGGGTGGTGAATCCACCACTTGACTCTATGCTAAGGTCATTCCACTAATGTTGTGTTCTTGTATCTTCCTAAGGATGATTCTAAGGAATAATGAATCATTAATCTCATAATTCCCCCTAGTATAGAGTGTCTTATTACAAGACACTCTATCACAGGTTCCTTGGTCAATTAACTAAGCATTATTCATATCTCATTAAGCACATACATTCTTCCCTGAAAGTTTCACATGGAGAATTGGTTAATCTTTCACTCTAATTCCCCCCTAGTATTGGCTGTCTTCTTACAGTACAGCCAATCACAGGAGAATTGGGTTAATCAGCTAACTAAACTCCTAAGTCTCATTAAGCACAATAATCACAACAACATCAATAATAATTAATCAACATATTGTCTAGGGTTTCAACAACACCCTAGCAATTTACTTAGAACATGATAATAACAATTAAAACACAAAAATAAAAACTAAGTTGCTGCTCTGGCTAGCCCAGGCATAAGGTTTTCGCACACCCCTCAATTCTATTTATACATGCAAGAAATTTCCAAAACCTCAAACCCTAAAAATAAAAATTAAATTAAAAATCTCTCACCCACGTCGCTCAATCCGCTCTCTCTTACGTCAATCGCTCCATGCTTCCATAGTTGGTGAAACCCTAGTTTTAGTTTTCTCTAAGTTAGCTTCTAGGGTTGGAGAAGCTAAGTGAGAGAAAACTAAACCTAGAGAAGTGGTGCGACTCTCTTGGAGTTGTTGGTCATGTCGGGAGAGGTGATGATGGAGATGGTGAGGTGGTGGTGTTGACGGGAGATAGGGTGGTGGCGAAGGTGGCTCTGTCGAGGGAGAGGAGGAGGTGAAGAAGAGCGCGAGCTACGCTCTGTCGGGTGAGGAAGAGAGGAAGAAAGAGAAAATGAAGTAGGGTTTGGTTAAAGGGTAGGGTATATAGGTATTGTGGTGTTGAGCGGGTGCATCAGGAGTTGATGGGAAGGACGGAGCGAGCGTAGGATGTGGCGAGTGAAGATCTTAACGGCTCAGGTGGTGCGGGCTCGGATCCGGGTCGTGGGTAGCTCGAGCCCATGTCTTGTAAATGAGTTGCTACTTGGGTTGCCACTGTTGCGCGCGCGGGCTTTGGCTTTTTGCTCCATAGACGCTTGTCTCCAATTCTTCTGCTCTTTTGGCTCCTCAGATTCTCTGAGCTTTATTTATTACCTAAAAACACAAAATTAATTAATACAAATATTTATTCTTGAAAACAAAGAAAACACGAGAATCTGGGATAATATCTCGATTTCTAAGCGCAAAAGATGAGTAAAATGCCAATAAAAAGGTGTATAAATATGCACTATTTGGCACTCATCACATGTAAACATTTCCAGGTCCAAGAAAAATTGGCAGGACACTTGGCATTCAAAAAATCAGTTCTAGAAAAATATTTAGCTTTCAGAGTAGAAGCTAGCAAACAATCAGGGTTCTCAATTATCCTCCATGCGTTTCTGGCAAGCATAGCAAGATTATTGATCTCAGCTTTTCTAAAGCCAAGGCCTCCTTCAGATTTAGGAGAGCAAAGAATGTCCCAACCCAAAAGATGGAGATTTCTATCTTTTGGGTCAAGAGTTTCCCCCCACCAAAATTTACAGAGATGAGAATCCATTTTCCTACAAAGGTATTTGGGGATAAGGAAAGCTCCCATTTGATAAATAGGGATGGCCTGGCCAATATGCTTAATTAAAGTAGTTCTAGCAGCTTGGGAAAGAAGCATGGAGCCAGATAAAGATTCTAGCATCAATAGCCTGGAGAATACCCATATGGGTTTGGATTTTAAAGGCTTTAAAAGCAGTAGGGGTACCCAAATATTTTTCTCTTAGATCCCTATCACTAATATAAAGGATATTAGATAGCTGCAATTTGAGATGTTCTGGGATTTTTTTGTTAAACAGGATACCAGACTTGTCAAAATTTATTTCTTGACCAGAGGCCAAGCATTAGTTTTGAAGGTACTCTTTAATAGTTTGGAAGTCCTCAATAGTAGCTTTAGAAAATAACAAGGAATCATCAGCAAATAGAAGGTGTGTCATAGCAGGAGCATTTTTACACACCTTTATACCTTCAACCAAACCTTTTCTAGTTAGAGCATCAATGTAAGAAGACAAAGCCTCAGAGCAAATGATGTAAAGATAAGGAGACAGAGGGTCTCCTTGTCTTAAGCCTCTTTCTGGTTTGATAAGACCAGTAGGACTACCATTAAGGAGAACAAAATAAGAGACAGTGGAGACACACTGATTTATGCGTTTAACCCAATGATCAAATATGCCCATTTTTTTCAAAACCTTTTCAAGAAAAGACCATTCCAGCTTATCATAGGCCTTAGACATGTCAAGCTTGATGGCAGCAATACCAATAGCTTTATCATGATGATTGACAACATAGATGGCCTCATTAGTAAGAAGGATGTTATCAGAAATACTTCTTTTATGGACAAAAGCACTTTGGTTTTGAGAAATGATATTATTCATAAAGGGTTTTAATCTATTAGCTAGAGTTTTAGAAAGGATTTTGTAAATAAAGTTACAAAGTCCTATGGGTCTGTATTGGGAGACCAACTCAGCTAGAGGGACTTTGGGGATAAGGGATATATATTAGTATGATTAAAAACTTTAGCCACATTTCCAGTTCTGAAGCAAGTTTAAGTCATGTCAACAACAGCTTCTCCCACAATGTCCCAATATTTTTGATAGAAAAGACCTGTAAAACCATCAGGGCCAGGGGATTTTTTCCCACCCATTTGAAAAACAACATTTTTAATCTCCTCTGCAGTGAGGGGAGAGTTTAGATAAGAATTATCATTCTTAGAAATTCACAGGAAGATCAAGAAGGATTTCATCCTGGAATTGTTGGGGGTGTGAATAGTACAAATTTTTGAAATAGTCAACAAAAGATGTGCTAATACTATGTCTATCAGTTAGAATAGTACCAGCAACATTTTTAATCCAAATAATAGTATTTCTCTTTCTCCTGAAAAGGGTGACTATGAAAATATGGTGAATTTCTGTCACCTTCCATGAGCTAGATCTCTATCGATTTATCTTTCCAATAGAGTTCTTCCAAATTGTAGAGATATTCCAATCTAGCTTTAAGTCTAGAGATGGCTCTACAATATGTAGGAGCCATGGTTTGTGTATCAGCTAGTTCCTTCCTAGTAGTAGAAATATTAGTTTGGATATTGCCAAATGAAGACTTATTCCAATCACGAAGGCCTTTTTTTGTATTTAAAAGTTTTGCTTTGAGATTATAGGCAGGGGATCCCACCACATTAACAGACCAAGAGTTGGCAATAATGTCTCTACAAGTGGGATCCTATATCCACATAGCCATAAAAATGAAAAGGCCTTGGCATGCAAACATCATCATAGTTAAAACCAATATGCATAGGACAATGATCAGAAGAAGAATCTCTAGGCAAATTATTGACACACACTGATACAGGTGTATCCGTACTCCTTTAGGGAACTTAGTTAACCTCAAGCTAACTTGAGGAAAGAATCCTATTCTAGGCAGGAATCCTTGTTTAGGCAGAATTCCTAGTTAGGGAAGAGTTTTGTTTTAGACAATACTCTTAGTTTAGGAAATAGAAGTCCTTGGTCGGCTGAGTACGATGAAGGCTATAAATAGAGGGATTTGGATAATAGCTAAGGACACACAGAATTCTAGACAGAAAACCTAGAGAAGGCTTAGAACAATACTTTTGCAAGCTAAGCATATAGTTTAAGGTTAATCCACTGTATAGAGAAGATTGTGAGCGTAACAAAGAGAGAACTGTAACCGTTTTCTTGTTCATAATCTAGAGAAGATATTTTCTTCGAATTACTACTTGTGTTCTGTTTTCTAAGTTTCTCGTCTATTATTATTCTGAATTCCGCCTTTATAGTAATAGCTACCAAGGTATAGGGATCAATATGTATCAAGTTGGCATCACGAGCAAGGTTAGTTTTTAGGGTGAACCCCCGTGGTTTATGGCTTCATTAAATCTCTCTACATAAATCTTGGTGAGGTACTCGATAAGTTAGAAGCCGTTAAGAAAACAAAGGGATCAAGGATGACAAAATCAGATGACGAACATAAGGAAACGAAACCGAACCACAAACTATGGAAGAAAGGGTGGCTACGTTGCAAACAGACATGAAGTCAATTCAAGTTACCCTTAAGGAATTAACTGAATGTATTCGTTCTCATACACCCAATCCGAATACGAAGAAAAAAAATTACACCTTCACCTGAAGCTTCGGAAAAAGACGATTCGGAAGAAGAGGAAGAAGATGAGGAGGAAGAAAAGAAGAAAGAGTTTCTTAAAAGTCCTACATCAACTAAACCTCATGGTAAGAATCTGAAAATTGATTTTCGTGTTGATATTCCACTTTACGATGGGAGTGTCGATGTAGAAAAATTGGATGATTGGATTGAACGTCTAGAGACGTATTTTTCTTTCTTTGAATATGGTTCAAAGGAAAAGATTGCTTTCGCGGCATTGAAGCTACAAAAGCATGCTCTAACCTGGTGGAAATATTATCAAAGACAAAACCTAGGTAAGGGAGTATTTTCGTGGAAAAGATTCCAGGTAGTTGTAAGGAAACAATTTTATCCGGTTGGCTACCTTGAGGAGAGATGTTTCAAGTGGTACAACTTGAAGCAAACCTACAACCAAAACGTACAAGAATATACTTCGCAATTTCAGAATCAATATATGATTTTGGATTTAGACTTGGGAGATTATGTTATATATATGAAATATATTTCCGGGTTCCATGAGTATATAAGCAATGAGTTGAAGATGTTTTCGGTGGATACTATATCCGAAGAAAGTATAAAAGCTAATGCCATTGAAGGCAGGCTTAAGAAATCTGATTCAAAGGGAAATACTAAGGTGAAATCTGGAGGTACCACTGTGAAAGGAGGTGAAAGGAGCAAAGAAGAAGGGAAGTCTAGTGACAAGGAAGGTTTGTCTTGCACCCATTGCAAGCAAACATGTCACGTTGTCGACAAGTGTTGGGTTAAGAACCATCATCTAAAGCCTAAAGGGTTGCAGAGGAAATAAGCCAAGAAGGCAACACTAGTCTCTCAAACTCCAAAAGAAGTCCACGGACTAACAGAACCCAATTCAAAGCTTTCTCTTATGATAGGGGCAAAAGAAAGACCTTCAAAAGATGATCTTAGGGAGCGCCTCTTCACAATGAAGATGCAAGTCAAAACTTCACTAGTTGATGCTGTTATTGACCCGGGAAGTCAGAAGAATTTACTTTCAAATTCTTTGGTGTAGAAGTTAGGTTTGAAGACTTTCAAACATCCAAAACCATACCCTTTAGGATGGCTTCAAAAGGAAGGAGGCTTACAAGTTTCACAGCAGTGCACGTTCAAATTTGCTCTAGATGAGTCATATATTTACGAAGTTACATGTGACGTAGTTGATGCGTGTCGTATGTGCAATCAAATTAATTAATATTTCCACTCAATTAAAAATAATATAATGGAAGTCAAGTTCAGTCCCACGAGGAGCAAGAGATTCTAGTTGTAAAAATTGTCACAAAAGGGGGGTGTAAAAAGCAAAAGAAAATAAACAAAGCAATTAAAAGATAAAGTTGAAATCAATAAGAGAGACAAGATCAAGGAATCCTTCTTCGTTGCAAAACAATGAATCAAGTTATGTTTTTCATCCACATGTTATTAGTCACAGATTATCACCAACCGTAGGATAGCAGGTTCGCTTAGCTAGCCCCAAAATCCCTTATTTCACCGAGTAACAAGTCCGCTT